>SSNQ01034416.1:173450-208519 GCA_006942095.1 Nothobranchius kuhntae | reverse complement strand
TGGTGCCAGAAATGAGTAGTCTCATCCACATCACACTTGGCTAATGATAATGGATACCATGTTGTCTGTGACGCGGTCGGGGGATGCCTCGTCTTGCCTGCTGCTTCTGAGCCCTGCCGACAGAGGGACTATGAGGCTCTGGTTGGGGCACCACGCCGCTACACTCTGAGCTGTTTAGCTGACAACACGAACCAGGGGAGCTGTTGAGAGCCTTGGCTTACGTTAATGATGATCTGGACCACTGCACTTAAGCTCACATGCCACCCGCCCATCCTCTGTGAGCAAGCTTGGGACCACTTCCTCCAGGTGCTACCACCAGATGACCAAACCATTTTGCCCACCCAGGTTCCCTCCAGGAGGCCTTGGATTTGGTGTTTGAGCGGGAAATGCCGATCACTCGGCCTAGTGGTACCCTGGATGTGAGAGCTACGAGCACTTCTATGGGCCCATCTGTGGAACCTCGGTGAGCTGCAGAACTTACCCAGCTGGTCCGGTCCATGGTTGTGAAGGAGGACCAAGTACTGCTGATTCTCTGTCCCGTTTACTAGACCAACTAATTGATGCATCGAGATGCGGATATAAACAATTTTCTGCATCATAGAAGAAGAACGCCATAATCAGTTATAGTGGAATGTAGTTTTGTTTTTTAATCGTGACACCTGCGTCACAGCCATATCTGAATGGGACATGTCCTCCACATTTATCGAGTGAGAAATTTTGGTCCGCCTTTATGTGGTGTCGCAGGGCTGGAGTTAGAGTTTTAACCTGAGGCCGAAACCGAACTGAGTAAACCCAACGGGTTCAGTCAGATTTGGGCTGGTGAATTATGTTAATTGAGCGGGCTGGGTCGCACAGCACGCTCGAAAAGCAAGTGAAACAGATGCACAGAGTCTCTGCTCCTATTACAGAGGAGCAAAGGATGCACCTTTAAACACGAGTTATTATTACTCCTCAAAGCACTTAAAAAGTCAGGTTCAGTCGGGTTCAGACCAAGTGTTGGGATGTTGGTAGATCCGGTGTTGGGTGACAGCGGCTGCAGCAGCTAATCATCTGTCTCTTTTATTTAGGGACACGGAGAAGTTAACAGGAGAGAGAGAGTCAAAGAGAAATAGGAGACAGTAGTTCTTGTTGCACTTTATTCTTTTGTTGCATGATTATAAACTGATGTTAAGTTCAGTTTAAAGAAAAACTGGGAGGAAACTTTGGTTTATTTTAAGTTACATGAGATCTTGATTCCCATCTGCTCCTCCAGAGACACCATGGACACGAGATGATGATAAAAGTCCCACAGGACAGGTTAGTGGAAAGGTTAGTAGTTAGCTGGTTAGTGAAGGAGATCCATCAGCTGGGTCATTTAATCCTAATCCAGCCCACAGCCTCCTGCTGGTGTTATTATTATCAGCAAGAATAAAGCAAACATCTCAAATATTGGAAGTTTAGGATTTATTTTTTGTTTTATGATTTTTCTGTATTAAAAACATTCCTTCATTCTCCAACATTTCTGAAACAAGACCTTTGGGTTCAAACTAAATAACAAACTAAGCCAAACATTTCATTTAATTTCTTACGCCCTTGAACTGCAGCATAAATATGTGACTCTAAAGCTGCTCATAGGCAGTAAAAGATAATATATGGACCCATGGATTTTATAACTTAAGTAAAGAGAAAAATTATACGTGTCCTCTAGGTTTTCAGTATGTTTTAAGGTGTTGTTAGCATCTGCAGAGCAGCAGTTTGCTTTAGTTACAAACCCTTTATCATTAAGATGGAGGAGTTCATAAACCATTAAATCAGTTCATAATATCCAAAGAACACAAAGCATCCACAAAACAGAATTAACACTAAACTAAAGGAGCAGGACACAAAATTTAAACAAGCCGACACTTAAACACCCGACATGTACACTGATTGTTACTGCAGTCATACTTCAGTTTCATATTTCAAACAAATACGTTTTGAGCTCTACTCACCTGCTTTATTTCCAATAGTTTTAGCGAGCTTGCCATCGCCCCCGAATCCTTTCAGCAAATTGGACATGTCTCAGATGTAGTGTGTTCAGACAGGAGGAAGTGTGCTGAGGATGTTCAAAGTGTTTTTCAGGAACAGCCTGTGGTCTTATACCTGCAGGTGTGTTGTACCTGAAGGCAACTCCCTGATCAGGAATCAGGTATAGTTAGAATTAACTGGTCGAACTGGTCTGAGCGCTTGGGGCGTGTGACTTTATTTGTGCTTTGTGAGTTTCGTTTGTGTGTGAGTGTTTCTGCTGCTAACGCCTTGAGCATTGACCGCAGGTTTGGATCATCTGAGAAACTGAATAAGATTATTGTTGTCAGTCGTATTGGCTTTCCACCTCCTCTCTCCTAAAACATGCTGCAGTCATAGCAACATCACACACTCTTGTTTTCATTAAGAGGGAGATGTTGGGACCGATCTCGGTAGAATTTTTCAGGTGTTTGTTTGGAACCTGCTAATGCTTGACCTTCACATCAAGGCTCTCATTTATTAACCGAACTTACTCAAAGATCTGTGCATATGTTGTGCGTAGGATTTTATGAGTTGTGTGGTATTCACGATTTTGTTTTTGTACTTGTGGGTTTGTGGATGTCATGTGTGGTGAAATGGCGGCCCTCCAGGAAAAAGCAGGAATGGCGTGCGGCCAGGTAGAGTGCAAGCAACTCTCTGCCAATGCCTTATATTTGCACTGATTTCCCAGCGTGAATGCTAGGGCCCCTGGGCATGAAATCCTGGCCAAGCCCCCCAAAAAATAATTCATTATTGAATAAATGCAACAACAAACTAAGCTTGGCACACTGCCATCTTAAATTATTTGAGCATATGAAGAGGGTGTGTGTGTGTGTGATGGGGACTGAGTTTTAAAGGTGATCTGGATTGTATTAAATAAATTAATATTACATGCTTATGTAGCGTAAGAAAACCTCAATGTCAGAGGTATGCTGTGTACTTTTCATACCATAACAAAATATCCTGTTTACACCCCTCTAGCTTCACCATCTTCACCATCATAACAATCTCTCCCCTGCTCCAATGCCCGCAGAAGCACAAGGTTCCTCACAAGATGTGATTCTTGTGACTTTAGTTAAGAATCTTAGTTGGTCTCATAAATGATTTCCTAACTTTGCAAATTGATTACAATCATGTTCTATTTTATCTACAATGAAAGTTTAATCTAAAGTGATTTAATAATATCTTGACTGTTTTACAGTATTGAGTGAATCAACATAAATGTTTATTCTTGAAATGCCTTATTTCAGATTTTAAAGACACCAAATCAGTCTACTTGATGATTTAATAATTATTTATTATCAGTTATGTCACATATTAATGTCAGTGGGCTGCACAGTGGCGCAGTGGTTAGAGCTGTTGCCTTGTAGCGAGTAGGTCCTGGGTTCGCTTCCTGGCCTGGGATCTTTCTGCATGGAGTTTGCATGCTCTCTCTGTGCATGTTCTCTCTGGGTACTCTCGATAGTCTTTCTCCATGGCCTTACCAAACTCCTCCCACGCCTGAGATTTTGCCTCAGCAACTGCCACTGCTGCACCCCACTTGGCTATCCGGTACCTGTCTGCTGCCTCTGGAGACCCACAGACCAGCCACGCCCTGTAGGCCTCCTTCTTCAGCCTGACGGCTCCCCGAACCTCTGGTGTCCACCAGCGGGTACGGGGGTTGCCACATGACTGGCACTGGCCACCTTGCGACCACAGCTAACAGCCCCCTCAACAATCGCAAAGTGGAACAAGGCCCACTCGGAGTCAATGTCCCCCACTGCTCTCGGGACGCGGTCAAAGTTCTGCCGGAGGTGGGAGTTGAAGACCGTCTTGACAGGTCCTTCTGCCAGGCGTTCCCAGCAGACCCTCACTATGCGTTTGGGTCTGCCTGGTCTACGTGGCATCTTCCCCTGCCATCTGATCCAACTCACCACCACCACCACCACCTCTCTTCACTCGGGTGTCCAAAACATGTGGCCGCAGGTCAGATGATACGACTACAAAGTCTATCTAATGAGCTTTGAAAGAAAGTCTATCATCGACCTGCGCCCTAGGCTGCCCTGGTACCAAGTGTACCGTTGGGCATCCTTATGTTCGAACATGGTGTTCGTTATGGCCAAACTGCGGCTTTCACAGAAGTCCAATAATGAAACACCTCTCGAGTTCAGATCAGGCGGGCCGTTCCTCCCAATCCCACCCCTCCAGGTCAAGCTGTCATTGCCCACGTGAGCATTGAAGTCCCCCAGCAGGACAATGGAGTCCCCTGATGGAGCACTATCTAGCACTCGTCCCAGGGACTCCAAAAAGGGTGGGTACTCTGAAGTGATATTTGGTTCATAAGCACAAACAACAGTCAGGACCCGTTCCCCGACCCGAAGGCGCAGGGAAGCTATCCTCTCGTCCCCCGGGCTAAACCCCAACACACAGGCAGAGAGTCTTGGGGCTAACAAACAGCCAACCCCAGCCCTCTCACCCGGAGCAACTCCAGCAAAGGAGAGTGTCCAACCCCTCTCAAGGACTTGGGTTCCAGAACCAATGCTATGTGTCGAGGTGAGTCCGACTATATCTAGCCGGTACTGCTCAAACTCTGCCACAAGCTCCTGCTCCTTCCCCGCCAGCGAGGTGATGTTCCATGTCCCAAAAACCAGTGTCCTTGACTGGGAATTGGACCGCCAAGGCTCCCGCCTCGGTCTGCCACCCGATCCACACTGCACCGGACCCTTCACGTTCCTCCTGTGGGTGGTGGGTCCACAGTTGGATGAGCCCATGTATCCGGTTCGGGCTGGGACCAGCTGGGCCCCATGGGCGAAAGCCCGGCCACCAGGCGCTCGCTCACGGGCCCCAACCCCTGGCCTGGCTCCAGGGTGGGACCCCGGTAACCCTCCGGGCCGGGTACTCCGACTCCTTGGTAGTTCATCCATGAAAGATTCTCTGAACCGTTCTTTGTCTCACCCTTCACCTAAGACCAATTTGTCATGGGAGACGCTACCAGGGGCACAAAGTGCCCCAGACAACATAGCTCCTAGGATCACTAGGGCACTCAAACTCCTCCACCACGATAAGGTGACGGTTCAAGGAGTGGTGAATTACAAGGAGGCTAACAAACTTGAGATCTATTTGGGCTAATAAACCTCTTGCCTCTACAGCTCTGTGACCATTTTGCTCTTCTGATATTTCTTTCAGTAGACATATGATGGCTGGCAGTCTGTGTCTCACAGTTTTGCAAGCATATATGCCCTCCATGTCTCTCTATTAGTCTTTAGATGTTTTTACAGGACCATAGCATTTGCAAAACCGGATTTGCCGCGGCTCCCTGGGGAGAATAAAGGTCGTTTATAAGATCAGACCATGGCGGTAATGTGGCGCAATCGTGGCAATTTTATAAAAGATTAGGTGATGGCGGCATAAAGGGGGTATGGGGGCGGTCTCTGCGCTGCTGCAGACTTTCGTTTATCTTGGACATAACTTGCTTTTTATTGCGAATGAAGCCATGACCATTAATTTTTTTTAACAAGCAGCTCCTAAAGTTGACTGTCACCATCAGTCCCTGTGTTGTCTCTGGTGATCTGAGCTTCAGCTTTAACAAGGAGGCTCATGGAGTGCTGCAGCACTCCACTTTGTCATCTCAGCTGATTTTGTTCAAAAAGCAAACCTTATTGCCTGTGTTTACTTTCATTTTCAACAAATTTGCCAGCCGGAGCTCAGCAATAACTCCCCACGTCATCATGACATCTGCCTCTGTTGCGCCAGGGCGCATACGACAGACCATTACCGCAAGATTACTACCAAGCGAGGCGGAACGAATGCCGCAAAATTAGCACAATGCCATGCCGGCATGGCACGTTTATAGACATACCATTGCGGTAATATTACGCCGATTTGCTGGCATGGTGTGTCTTGTAAAAGAGGCTCATGTAACTCTCTTGGGGCCCCCTGAAACATCTCTCTCTGTGCCTCAAGCCATCTTTGGTGCACATATGACCCTGACACAAAAACATACAGTTTCTGCAAAAGAGAAAAGAAGCAGTTAGCTTCAGGGATGCATTTCACACTGTCAACTAATACTAGATTTAAACAATATGCATTGCAGTGCACATAAAAAGCTAATGGGGCCTCTGATTTTAGGCCGGCATGCACACCTGTGTTTTTTCCACTCATGACTTAGACTCCATCATATGCTTGCCCTACAAGGTGTTTTTTGTAGTCAATATCATGTTTCTGCAAAATTGTAACTATTTTCTGTGAAAGTGCTGCAGCATCAAAGTGCTGTGCTGCCCCAAAGGCAAGGAAGCTCTCATATACTGACCCATTGTAATAGTATCTTATAAAAGCACATCCATTCTTTTTTGCTGAGATCTTTAGTTTTCTTCAACCAAACTGCTGAAAGCCTCACTTTGGGAAACCTCACTCGTTATCAGAATCAGAATCAGAAGAGGTTTATTGCCATTGTCAGTGAACAAACAATTCACAAACTAGGAACTTGCTTTGGTACTAATGTGCTACATATAGCATGAATAATAAGATTAAAAATAGAATAAAACTTTCAGCTATAAAAAATGGCAGGTAATGGTAACATGGCTGATAACGTGACTCTGTGTCGAGTACAGAAGACCAGCATGGTTGTGTGTTTATAAGCTATTCACAAGTCTAACGGCAGATGGAAAGAAGCTGTTCTTATGGCGGGAGGTTCTGGTCCGGATGGACCGTAACCTCCCGCCTGAAGGAAGCGGCTCAAAAAGTCTGTGTCCCGGGTGCGAAGGGTCAGCTGCTATCCGACCTGCACGCCCCCGAGTCCTGGAGACGTACAGGTCCTGGAGAGATGGAAGACTGCAGCCAATCACCTTCTCAGCAGAGCGCACAATGCGCTGCAGTCTATGTTTGTCCCTCACTGTGGCTCCAGCGTACCACACAGCGATGGAGGAGGTGAGGATGGACTCAATGATGGCCGTGTAAAACTGCACCATCATCTGGGCCGGCAGCTTGGCCTTTTTCAACTGCCGCAGAAAGTACATCCTCTGCTGGGCCTTTTTTATCAGGGAGCTGATGGATGGCTCCCACCTAAGATCATGTGTGATGGTGGTTCCGAGAAAGCGGAAGGAGTCCACAGTGGTGACGGGGGGAGTCAGTCAGGACGAGGGGGAGAGATGGGGCTGTGACTTTCCTGAAGTCCACAATCATCTCCACTGTCTTCTGAGCATTGAGCTCCAGGTTGTTGCTGCTGCACCAGTACACCAGCCTTTCCACCTCCCTCCTGTAGGCGGACTCATCACCATCAGAGATGAGCCCGATGAGGGTGGTGTCGTCCGCAAACTTGATCAGTTTAACAGAGTCGTGGCTCGAGGTGCTGCAGTTTGTGTACAGGGAGAAGAGCAGAGGAGACAGTACACAGCCCTGTGGAGATCCTGTGCTAATTGTCGGAGTGGTGGAAACATTCTTCCCCAGCCGCACGCACTGCCTTCGGTCCGTCAGGAAGTCAGTGATCCACCTGCAGGTGGAGCTGGGTACGTTTAGCATGGAGAGCTTGTCCTGGAGCAGAGCAGGGAGGATGGTGTTGAACGCAGAGCTGAAGTCCACAAACAGGATCCTAGCGTAGGTTCCCGAGGAGTCCAGGTGCTGCAGGATGAAGTGGAGGGCCAGGTTGATGGCGTCGTCTACAGACCTATTAGCTCTGTATGCAAACTGCAGAGGGTCCAGGAGGGGGGAGGTGAAGGACTTGAGATGAGGGAGGACCAGGCGCTCAAAAGACTTCATGACTACAGACGTCAGCGCCACAGGCCTGTAATCATTCAGTCCAGTGATACGGGGTTTCTTAGGGACAGGGACAATGGTGGACAGCTTAAAGCAGGCTGGAACATGGCAGGACTCCAAGGAGATGGTAAAGATGTCCGTGAAGATTGGAGACAGTACCTCTGCGCAGTGTCTCAGGGTTGCGGGGGAGACACCGTCCGGGCCCGGGGATTTCCGTGTGTTTTGCTTACGGAAAACCCTAAGCACATCCTCTTCAGTCACTGAGAAGGCAGTGGAGGGGGAGGGGTGGTCAGCAGGGACTGTACTATTCACAGTGGTGAAGGTGGTGGGGGAGGCATGTGACACCAGAGTGGCTGAAGAAACCTGTGCAGTAGGGGGTGTGGGGGATGGGTGTTGCACTTCAAACCTTGCATAAAAGGAGTTAAGTTGTTCAGTCAGTTGTAGATCGTCAGCAGCATGTTGGGCTCTAGGCTTGTAGTTGGTGATTTGCCTGAGCCCTCTCCAGACAGAGGCAGTGCCATTGTCAGAGAACTGCTCCTTTAGACGCTTATTGTACCGGGATCTCGCCTTCTTCAACTCTTTTGAGAACTGGTACTTAGCGCCCTTGTAGCTTTCTCTGTCCTTGGCTCTGTGGGCTGCTTCTTTCTCCTTTCTCAGCTGTCTCAGTTTGGGTGTGAACCAGGGCTTATCGTTGTTAAAAGTGACCCTGGTTTTTGTTGGAATAATGCTGTCCTCACAGAATTTTATGTATGACGTCACAGTGTCTGTATAGTCATCCAAGTTGTCTGTGGCAGATCCAAACACGTTCCAGTTTGTTGTGTCCAGACACATGCGAAGCTCCTCCACAGCCTCGCAAGTTCACTTCTTAGAAGTCCTCACTACAGGTTTGGAGAGCTTCAGCATCTGCCTATATGAGGGGATGAGGTGAATCATGGCATGGTCTGAGAAGCCGAGAACAGCTCGCTGCACGGCTCGATAAGCTCCACTGACTGTGGTGAAGCAGTGGTCCAACGTGTACTGCTCTCTTGTAGGGCATTTAACAAAATGTTTGTACTTAGGCAATTCCTGGCTCAGATTTCCCTTGTTAAAGTCACCGAGGATTATAACTAGAGAGTCCGGAAAGGTCTGTTCCACACTTAGGATCTGCTCCGCGAGCGCACGTTGAGCCTCATGCACGTCCGCGCTAGGCGGGATGTAAACAGCGGCCAGAATGAATGAAGCAAACTCACGTGGGGATTAGAATGGCTTACAGTTTATGAAGAGGAATTCCAGGGCAGGAGAGCAGTAGTGGGAGATCACAGTCACATCTGAACACCAGGCATTGTTGATGTAGAAGCAGACACCTCCACCTTTTGTCTTTCCTCCGGATAAGACCCGCTGTCTGTCTGTGCGGAGGAGCTGGAATCCCTCCAAAAGGAGCGCGCAATCCGGGATCTGCTCGTTGAGCCACGTCTCCGTGAAGCATAAGACAGAAGAGGAAGTAAAGTCTCTGTTTCGTCTCATCAGCAACGCCAGTTCATCCGTCTTGTTACTAAGTGAGCGGACATTGGAGAGGAAGATCCCAGGTAAGGGCGTACGTGAGCCGCGTCTTCGTAGACGCACGAGCACTCCCGCACATTTCCCTCTCCTACGCCGTCTCATTTCTTAATTAAAAAGTGGACCAAATCCGCCACACCCACTAAAAAAACTGGAAGTAGGTCCGTCGGCGTTGATGTTCTGACGTTTAGAAGCTCTTCACGGGTGTAAGAGCACACTGACACACAATTTACAGACAAAAACAAACAAAACACGATGCACGTTAGCACCAGGGCATCCTTCCTCGGCGCCATCTTGGTTGGGATGATGATATTGAAGTGCAAACCATTTCAGCTAGACAATCAATTATTTCATTTTGTGTGTCATGCCAAAGATATGTTGCATTTCTTTGACTTGTCATTTTTCTTTGGACTGTGGGATTATGTTGGGCTAGCAGTTCCATAAGAGTGATACATTTTCCTTTATTCTCACCTGATTCTTTATGTGCTCTCTGTGCTGTTCTGCGTAGCAGTGAGGAGCAGGGTTTCTCCAACAACTTTAATGTACTTTCTATTTTCCTTCACTAATTTATTGTATTCCATATTTACGGAGGCTGAGAAAGAGGACGAGCTTGCAGTGGATTTTTCATACTCTGCCCATGCTAACATTGCAATAGTGTGTGCTTCAGATTTGGCATGACCCAAAAGTCCCCCGTCTTTGAAGGTTGCCTTGACTGAATCACCAGAGGAGGGGAGACTGAAGTGCCGGCAGGCATAACAGTATGCAGAGTCTCTACTCTAGAGTATTCCAGCCATTTATGTGTTTTGTACCAGTCTTTAGAGAAACATCGTCTTCTGTCCCCTTGATTAGTACGAGGGAAGGTTTTCAGTTGTGGCTGCTTGGGCTGCTCTGCTCTTGACTGGGAGATAGCTATAATGAAACAAGAGGAAATCAGTTATGCTGATAATAATAATAATAATTATGCTGATAATAATAATAATAATAATAATAATAAATAATAATAATAAAAATACAAATAATAACATCCCCTCTCGTAATTATAAATTATAGCTGTAATAATGACCTAAATGCATTTCTATTTAGACTAATAAAACTCAACTACTAATAAACATGACTTAAAAAATGTTAAATTATTTTCATGAATTGTAATTTAATTGAAACACACTAAATGAAATATACGTCTCCAGATGATGTTGCTTTTTAGGCTAGCCATCAATTTCATTATTAGGGCCACATGATGAGAACTTCACCTGTTGGTCCAGGAATATGTCAAACACCTGCTTTTGCAGAGCCCTGCCATGCTTCTTTGACCAATGGTGCTGATTTTCCTTGGTCTGCTGCTGTCTGTTTGTCCTTGTCATTGTGTTCTGTCACTAATGTTGGCTGTATATCCTAGTCATCGATGTGCCGCACTATCTGGTCTTCACCTTCATCCTCCTCCTTCTCCTCACTAAGCCTCTGTGGCTCTCCTGCCACTTCTCTTTCTGTACGTTTCTTCTTAAAATAAGAAGATATGTCTTTTGACTTTCTCTTCATTGTCTGACAATTGACATAACATATACATGCACCAGCTAACATTTAGCTAGGTAACTCTTGTAAAAACGTGTGAAAAACACGTCAAAAAGCTGCTGTAACAGTACACTGTAACCATTTAGACCTTTAGGCACATGTCATGACACATATTTCCCCATGTGATGACACATATTTCCCCATCTTCATTTACTAAAGAATATTTTTTATTTATTTACTTACTGGTAATCTTCTTCGTCTTCTTTAACTCCTTTTGAAATTGTTGACCGACGGGCACGCACTGCTGAGTTGTTGCTGTCTGGTCTGAGCGCGCAGCGCAACAGCAGCAGTGAGGGAGGGTTGGGGGACCCCCATCCCTCCCTCACTGCTGCTGTTGCACGGGCAGCTGGCTGCTGCAGTACAAATCGAAGGTCTACAGTGGCTTGCCTGCCTGGCTGTGCATTAAGGATTAAATGCATAACTGAAGCTACTAAAATTTACAATGGCCAGTGGGGTGGCCAGGAGTCAGCCAGGCCACCACGTGGTGGAGCCATTGCCTACGTATGTCAAAAATATACTAAATATTACAGATTTATAAATAAATGGCAATATTTTGTGTGTTTCTAACAACATATTTTGGTACAACAGAAAATTTGTGGCTTATTAAGTCACACGCGTCCTCATAGCTGGAGTTCCTTTTAATGCCAAGGAACCTTGCCTTGATGTCTTGGTCCCACCTCAGTTGCCTAGGAGATACGTCATCAGGAATCACCAAGGCGTGTTCCAATGTTCATGTTCTACCGAGGCGTCTGTTCTCTGTTTGTTAGCCATTTAGCTAGCTGAGCAAGGATACACGGGAGGTGCCTTGTAGCCTGGTCTTGGTCAAAAATTTCCCAGAATACGACGCAGTATTTTCAAAAGGATGATCAGAAGTTGGCAGCTACTTCGGATGAAAATTTCAAGTTTAAATGTAAGTCAACTAATTGTTCCTATTGGGCTGATATCTAAAATGTTTTTTTTTAGATCCAAAGAAGTTGTCTATGGTTGGTTAATTAGTTGCAACTTTGGTGGCTAGCAGGTAGTCACTAACCAATATATATGCAAATTATACAGCACACAAAGCCCGTCTGTGGGCCGGCCCCGGTAGCAGTCGGCAGGCGTCGGCAAGTTCACTCTTATTTTGAAGGAACGTCGTCTAGTTGGTCAAACGACAGAAATTTCCAGCTTGACAGTTTTCAGCTTAAAGTAGGAAGTACAGCTGGCCAGTCTGTAACTTCTTAATGATGACGATGGAAATCCTTAGGACCTCGGATGTCCTGGAGCTGAGTTTAACATGGGGAACTGATTAACGTGGAACTTAACGTGGAACTGAACTTAAAATGGCGTTGCCTTCTTTTTATATCTCCCAGTTGTTTATGAATCTTAGTAAACCGGATTGGACTACTTTCATAAACAAACCAGATTCTGCCCTACCACAGACGAAAGTTCTGATTGGTTGAAAACAATGTGTCATGCGTTTCCATGGTAATGTATATCAGTCTGTCTGGTTCAGTCCTGTTTATTCATTTAAACACATAACTCATGACATCTTTATTTCAGAGATCATTCACCTGATTATTAATGATCAACAAATGCTTTGATTGGCTTATCACAAATAAAGTACTTTGATTAATCAATGAAAAGCGTTCTTCTTCTCTTCTTCTGGAATGTAAACATACTGAACCAAGCGTCCGACCTTGGCGATGTTACTGTGTGAAGGGGCAGCTGTTAAGGCAGACCATTATAAGCTTCATAACGCTACACACGTGATGCGAGTTCCGCATTATTCAATAAAGGCAGGGCCTCCCCTTTTGCTGAGCTGAGTGGGCATTGGGGCAGTGTGGCTTCCAGAGAGCGCCAAGTATGACTCCTGTGGTTTTGTATAGCTAACTGATAACACAAGATCAGCATGACCAATACCCAGACCAGAGATGGTGGTTTGACTCCCGTGATAGGTAGTCAACCTGAAGCTGCGATGTCAACAGGTTATGGGCCCAGACAATTCCTGGGTACGGTAGTACATGGAAGAGGATTACCGCCACGGGATGCAAGGTTTTTAGCATATATGAAAACCATCGGCCTCAAGGAGGTTATCCTGGGAAGAGAGCTAGCAACGGGAGGTAACGATGCACAAGAAGCCACAGAATTCGGTAGGAAAAATGAACTGGCATATGCAGAACTGTGTGGTTGCCTGGGTGACAAAACGCTAACTTTAATCCTCTATGAGGCACCGGATGATGGCAAGAAGAGCCTAGAAATATTGAGGCACCATTTCGAGTCAGAAGAAAAACCGCGAATCGTCGGATTGTACACAAAGCTAACCAATGTGCAAATGGCTAACGGTGAAGAGCTTGCAGACTACCTAGCACGTGTGGAAAAGATAGTGGCCGCTCTAAACAGAGCTAAAGAGACTCTGAGTGACGCACTCCTGGTAGCGATGGTACTTAAAGGACTCACTGTTATGTTCCCGGCTCTCTAGGAGAGGTGAGGAGGGGAGTAATAAAAGTGGTGTGTGGATTAAATAATAATAAAGTGCAGTGTCGCTTAAAACCAAGACTTTTATCACAAAAATGGGATATTTACAAGGAACTGCCATTGATTTTCAGGAATTCACATTGGAAGGAGTGATGGAAGACAGTTCAGATGAGAAGCATGTGCCTGAGCCTGCCACAGACTTTGATGTGTCGTGGGAAAGTCTGAGACCAGGGGGCAAAGGAAAGGGCAGTACTGGAAAGGGGAGAGGAAAAGGTCGCTCCGAGGGTCGGGGAAGGACACTCTCAAGGGGTGAGGGCAGCAGGTTGAGGTCCAGAGCTCCTTCAAGAAGACCAGGGCGCCGGGGTAGGCAGCGAACAGCTTTCAGAGAAGAGGGCCGAGACCGGCTTGCACAGCTGAGAGCTGCCAGTATAGCTGAGATGCAGGTTGGTACTAGCCATTTGTGTAAAAAAATAAAATAAAATAATAGAGAGATGCCAATAACGAAAACATCACTCACTGGACATATGAATCTAGTCATGTAAACATATGCTCTTTAATTTCTAGACAGCTTTACAACACCTGAGCCAGGAGGAGAGAGATTATATTCTCGAGAGAGTGGTGACCCGTCTTCCAGGGGTGATGCTGGATATCCTGGAGTTTCGGCAAGAGACGCCAGGACACCATCTTCCTGACTGAGGGCACCCTAACCCAAAAATCCAAACCGTTTATCTACAACTACAGTAGTTCCAAAACAGCACAATACCTCAAAATAACTTTAGCTGAAGACAGCATTTTCACCCAAAAATAAACAAACAGTTTGTGCAATATATTTATTTTTATTTATGTACAAAAAAGTTCTGTTATTTGCATTTGTACATAGTATTTTTTCTTAATTTTTAATAAATCTGTGTGCATGAAAGAAGTAATTCCTGTCTTTTGATGCTTCACGTAGCTGGGGCCTTTATGGAGAGAGGACAACAGCAGCATTAGATCATATAGCAAGGCTCCATCCAATCTGGTAATTGTCATTTTTAACTTGACCTCGGCACAACAGAAAAGTGATGTGTTGATGCAGGTAGTGTGAACATTACAAATAGTTCCAGACTTATAAATTAATTACTGGTGTTCTTCTGTATATTCTTACTTTGTGACTAATAATTGTCTTCTTTTTTCTTATGTAACACAGTTTGGGTAGATGTTTTTTCCTTTTATATGCAGGCAGCAAAGGGACGATGTCGCCATCTGCTGCGAGCATATAAATGGAAGCGACGTCTCGAACTGCTGGCGACTCTGGCGAAGGCGTAAATGATCCGACTGAAACATGACAGGTAAAAATACATCTACCCAAACTTTGTTAAATAGGAAAAAGAAGACAATTACTGGTGTATTATAATTGGTGATACATCCAAAACTGCAAAAAGGTGCAGCAAATGGCTTGTGAGACTGAATATTTTATGCTGAGGTTTATTTATTTATTTGTTTATTTTAACCAGTACAACAATAAACATAATTAGAAATGAGCTGACAAGAAATGTGGGATTTTGTTGAATGACACACCTGTCCTTTGCGAAATTGTGTCTGGACCGGTTCTGCTGTGGGTGCCACAACTCCAGCTAAATTCCCAAGATTTCTTGGGTCATCGGGGTTGCGTTTTGCCTTTCTTGGGAGCGCCCCTCCATCCATACGTTTTCTGAGGATGCAACGCTGAAGTTCAGGGATGTAGCTGTAGTCTTTGGCAACCTTGACCTCTTGTACGCAGTAATTTTGTGACTTTTTGCTGTAGAGCCACTTGTATCTAAAAGACAAGCATTACAGGATTTACTGAAGGTCCACCTTTCTACATTTTCATTCAACGACACAAATATTTTACAGTAACAAATACAACAACTTATTTTGAAGTACAGATCATATTCAGTTGCCTTGAAGATAAACAAAACTATTAGACTTACGACTTCTCATTTTTCCGGGTTATGTAATCTGGTCGGTGGTTGTGGTGGTTGTAATCCAACGCAGCAAGAAGGCACCTGGCTTCGTAGACAGGAGGAGAGACGGCAAACTTGTTTTGCATGGAGAGGGGGGACAAGATTTATAAAAATTGAACCACATAATTTTCAAGGGACTAATTTTGCTAGGACATAACACATGCTAGATATTTCTATTTGTCATTCATAACCTGTAAAATGTAATACTTTCAGTTAGTAATTATAACAAATAATGTACAAATCACTTCTAAATCAAATTACCTTTTTCCAGCATACATGAGAATGCAATTCTGGAAACTCTCCAGTTCTGAAGTTGACCTGTAAAAAAAACAAAAGCTACAACTTTATAGATTATTAGGAATCACACCTTTGATTGCCTTTTCACCCACAATTGTCATTTCTATATGTAAATTGTCAGCTTTGATATTGACACTTTAGCTTTTTAGCTTATGAAAATGTTATTAATATACCTAAAGGTCAGATTGGTGACATCCTTCAACCAGCGTCTGTTGAACATGATTCATTGAAGAGCCTCGTGTAGTGGAGATCATGGTACCGTGAGTTCTTTATCACTGGTCGTTGCATCAAGTGGTCCATGGTCACATTTGCCACGGGTCCATTCATGCTTCCCTGTGACATGGTGAAGCACAACCACCCACATGTCCTAACAGAAAAAATAAGTTTTATTTGAAAACTTTACATGTGACAGAAGCGCTCACCAACAGAAACACGAGAGCTGGCACTATTATGAAAAGAAAGGTAATTATGTCAATGTGCATTGTTGTCTTGTTGTCCAAAAGATGTCACAATACTTACATTAAACNGCTAGTGCAGCTGTAAGGCGTGGTTTTAGGCCAACATAACACTGGTGCCAGAAATGAGTAGTCTCATCCACATCACACTTGGCTAATGATAATGGATACCATGTTGTCTGTGACGCGGTCGGGGGGATGCCTCGTCTTGCCTGCTGCTTCTGAGCCCTGCCGACAGAGGGACTATGAGGCTCTGGTTGGGGCACCACGCCGCTACACTCTGAGCTGTTTAGCTGACAACACAAACCAGGGGAGCTGTTGAGAGCCTTGGCTTACGTTAATGATGATCTGGACCACTGCACTTAAGCTCACATGCCACCCGCCCATCCTCTGTGAGCAAGCTTGGGACCACTTCCTCCAGGTGCTACCACCAGATGACCAAACCATATTGCCCACCCAGGTTCCCTTCAGGAGGCCTTGGATTTGGTGTTTGAGCGGGAAATGCCGATGACTCGGCCTAGTGGTACCCTGGATGTGAGAGCTACGAGCACTTCTATGGGCCCATCTGTGGAACCTCGGTGAGCTGCAGAACTTACCCAGCTGGTCCGGTCCATGGTTGTGAAGGAGGACCAAGTACTGCTGATTCTCTGTCCCGTTTACTAGACCAACTAATTGATGCATCGAGATGCGGATATAAACAATTTTCTGCATCATAGAAGAAGAACGCCATAATCAGTTATAGTGGAATGTAGTTTTGTTTTTTAAACTTGACACCTGCGTCACAGCCATATCTGAATGGGACGTGTCCTCCACATTAATCGAGTGAGAAATTTTGGTCCGCCTTTATGTGGTGTCGCAGGGCTGGAGTTGGAGTTTTAACCTGCGGCCGAAACCGAACTGAGTAAACCCAACAGGTTCAGTCAGAGTTGGGCTGGTGAATTATGTTAATTGAGCGGGCTGGGTCACACAGCACGCTCGAAAAGCAAGTGAAACAGATGCACAGAGTCTCTGCTCCTATTACAGAGAGGAGCAGAGGATGCACCTTTAAACACGAGTTATTATTACTCCTCAAAGCACTTAAAAAGTCAGGTTCAGTCGGGTTCAGACCAAGTGTTGGGATGTTGGTAGATCCGGTGATGGGGTGGGGGTGGGTGACAGCGGCTGCAGCATCCAATCGTCTGTCTCTTTTATTTAGGGACACGGAGAAGTTAACAGGAGAGAGAGAGTCAAAGAGAAATAGGAGACAGTAGTTCTTGTTGCACTTTATTCTTTTGTTGCATGATTATAAACTGATGTTAAATTCAGTTTAAAGAAAAACTGGGAGGAAACTTTGGTTGATTTTAAGTTACAGGAGATCTTGTTTCCCATCTGCTCCCCCAGAGACACCATGGACACGAGATGATGATAAAAGTCCCACAGGACAGGTTAGTGGAAAGGTTAGTAGTTAGCTGGTTAGCGAAGGAGAACCATCAGCTGGGTCATTTAATCCTAATCCAGCCCACAGCCTCCTGCTGGTGTTATTATTATCAGCAAGAATAAAGCAAACATCTCAAATATTGGAAGTTTAGGATTTTTTTTGTTTTTTTGTTTTATGATTTTTCTGTATTAAAAACATTCCTTCATTCTCCAACATTTCTGAAACAAGACCTTTGGGTTCAAACTAAATAACAAACTAAGCCAAACATTTCATTTCATTTCTTACATCCTTGAACTGCAGCATAAATATGTGACTCTAAAGCTGCTCATAGGTAGCCTGGTGAACTAGACCAAATTCTTGCTTTGCAAAATAATACATTTATTTAGTCTGGCTTGCCAGGCTAGCTCATAGGCAGTAAAAGATAATATATGGACCCATTATGGATTTTATAACTTAAGTAAAAAGAAAAATTATACGTGTCCTCTAGGTTTTCAGTATGTTTTAAGGTGTTGTTAGCATCTGCAGAGCAGCAGTTTGCTTTAGTGACAAACCCTTAATCTTTAAGATGGAGGAGTTCATAAACCATTAAATCAGTTCATAATATCCAAAGAACACAAAGCATCCACAAAACAGAATTAACACTAAACTAAAGGAGCAGGACACAAAATTTAAACAAGCCGACACTTAAACACCCGACATGTACACTGATTGTTACTGCAGTCGTACTTCAGTTTCATATTTCAAACAAATACGTTTTGAGCTCTACTCACCTGCTTTATTTCCAATAGTTTTAGCGAGCTTGCCATCGCCCCCGAATCCTTTCAGCAAATTGGACATGTCTCAGATGTAGTGTGTTCAGACAGGAGGAAGTGTGCTGAGGATGTTCAAGGTGTTTTTCAGGAACAGCCTGTGGTCTTATACCTGCAGGTGTGTTGTACCTGAAGGCAACTCCCTGATCAGGAATCAGGTATAGTGAGAATTAACTGGTCGAACTGGTCTGAGCGCTTGGGGTGTGTGACTTTATTTGTGCTTTGTGAGTTTCGTTTGTGTGTGAGTGTTTCTGCTGCTAACGCCTTGAGCATTGACCGCAGGTTTGGATCATCTGAGAAACTGAATAAGATTATTGTTGTCAGTCGTATTGGCTTTCCACCTCCTCTCTCCTAAAACATGCTGCAGTCATAGCAACATCACACACTCTTGTTTTCATTAAGAGGGAGATGTTGGGACCAATCTCGGTAGAATTTTTCAGGTGTTTGTTTGGAACCTGCTAATGCTTGACCTTCACATCAAGGCTCTCATTTATTAACCGAACTTACTCAAAGATCTGCGCATATGTTGTGCGTAGGATTGTCTGAATTGTGTGGTATTCACGATTTTGTTTTTGTACTTGTGGGTTTGTGGATGTCATGTGTGGTGAAATGGCGGCCCTCCAGGAAAAAGCAGGAATGGCGTGTGGCCAGGTAGAGTGCAAGCAACTCTCTGCCAATGCCTTATATTTGCACTCATTTCCCAGCATGAATGCTGGGGCCCCTGGGCATGAAATCCTGGCCAGGCCCCCCCAAAAATAATTGATTATTGAATAAATGCAACAACAAACTAAGCTTGGCACACTGCCATCTTAAATTATTTGAGCATATGAAGAGGGTGTGTGTGTGTGATGGGGACTGAGTTTTAAAGGTGATCTGGATTGTATTAATTAAGTAAATATTACATGCTTATGTAGCGTAAGAAAGCCTCAATGTCAGAGGTATGCTGTGTACTTTTCATACCATAACAAAATATCCTGTTTACACCCCTCTAGCTTCACCATCTGGAGACGCCATCATAACAATCTCTCCCCTGCTCCAATGCCCGCAGAAGCACAAGGTTCCTCACAAGACGTGATTCTTGTGACTTTAATAAAGAATCTAAGTTGGTCTCATAAATGATTTCCTAACTTTGCAAATTGATTACAATCATGTTCTATTTTATCTACAATGAAAGTTTAATCTAAAGTGATTTAATAATGTCTTGACTGTTTTACAGTAATAAATGAATCAACATAAATGTTTATTCTTGAAATGCCTTATTTCAGATTTTAAAGACACCAAATCAGTCTACTTGATGACTTAATAATTATTTATTATCAGTTATGTCACATATTAATGTCAGTGGGCTGCACAGTGGCGCAGTGGTTAGAGCTGTTGCCTTGTAGCGAGTAGGTCCTGGGTTCGCTTCCCGGCCTGGGATCTTTCTGCATGGAGTTTGCGTGTTCTCTCTGTGCATGTTCTCTCCGGGTACTCTCGATAGTCTTTCTCCATGGCCTCACCAAACTCCTTCCACGCCCGAGATTTTGCCTTGGCAACTGCCACTGCTGCACCCCGCTTGGCTATCCGGTACCGGTCGGCTGCCTCCGGAGACCCACAGACCAGCCACACCTTGTAGGCCTCCTTCTTCAGCCTGACGGCTCCCCGAACCTCTGGTGTCCACCAGCGGGTACGGGGGTTGCCACATGACTGGCACCGGCCACCTTGCGACCACAACTAGCAACAGCCACCTCAACAATCGCAGAGTGGAACAAGGCCCACTCGGACTCAATGTCCCCCACTGCTCTCGGGACGCGGTCAAAGCTCTGCCGGAGGTGGGATTTGAAGACCGTCTTGAAGGTTCTTCTGCCAGGCGTTCCCAGCAGACCCTCACTATGCGTTTGGGTCTGCCAGGTCTACGCGGCATCTTCCCCTGCCATCTGATCCAACTCACCACCAGGTGGTGATCAGTTGACAGCTCTGCTCCTCTCTTCACTCGGGTGTCCAAAACAGATGGCCGCAGGTCAGATGATACGACTACAAAGCCTATCATCGACCTGCGACCTAGGCTGCCCTGGTACCAAGTGTACCGATGGGCATCCTTATGTTCGAACATGGTGTTCATTATGGCCAAGCTGTGGCTTGCACAGAAGTCCAATAACGAAGCACCACTCGAGTTCAGATCAGGCGGGCCGTTCCTCCCAACCACACCCCTCCAGGTCATGCTGTCATTGCCCACGTGAGCATTGAAGTCCCCACAGCAGGACAATGGAGTCCCCTGATGGAGCACTATCTAGCACTCATCCCAGGGACTCAAAAAAGGGTGGGTACTCTGAACTGATATTTGGTTCATAAGCACAAACAACAGTCAGGACCCGTTCCCCGACCCGAAGGCGCAAGGAAGCTATCCTCTCATCCCCCGGGGTAAACTCCAACACACAGGCAGAGAGTCTTGGGGCTAACAAAAAGCCAACCCCAGCTCTTTGCCTCTCACCCGGAGCAACTCCAGCAAAGGAGAGTGTCCAACCCCTCTCAAGGACTTGGGTTCCAGAGCCAATGCTATGTGTCGAGGTGAGTCCGACTATATCTAGCCGGTACTGCTCAACCTCCGCCACAAGCTCCTGCTCCTTCCCCGCCAGCGAGGTGACGTTCCATGTCCCAAAAACCTGTTTCCTTGACCGGGAATTGGACCGCCAAGGCTCCCACCTTGGTCTGCCACCCGACCCACATTGCACCGGACCCTTCACGTTCCTCCTGCGGGTGGTGGGTCCACAGTTGGATGAGCCCATGTATCCGGTTCGGGTTGGGACCGGCCGGGCCCCATGGGCGAAAGCCCCGCCACCAGGCGCTCGCTCACGGGCCCCAACCCCAGGCCTGGCTCCAGGGTGGGACTCCAGTAACCCTCCGGGCCGGGTACTCCGACTCCTTGGTAGTTCATCCATGAAAGATTCTCTGAACCGTTCTTTGTCTCACCCTTCACCTAAGACCAATTTGTCATGGGAGACCCTACCAGGGGCACAAAGTGCCCCAGACAACATAGCTCCTAGGATCATTAGGGCACTCAAACTCCTCCACCACGATAAGGTGACGGTTCAAGGAGTGGTGAATGTTACAAGGAGGCTAACAAACTTGAGATCTATTTGGGCTAATAAACCTCTTGCCTCTACAGCTCTGTCACCATTTTGCTCTTCTGATATTTCTTTCAGTAGACATATGATGGCTGGCAGTCTGTGTCTCACAGTTTTGCAAGCATTATACCTATATGCCCACCGTGTCTCGCTATTAGTCTTTAGCTGTTTTTACAGAACCAAAGCATTTGCAAAACGGGATTTGCCGCAGCTCCTTGGGGAGGATAAAGGTGGTTTATAAGATCAGACCGTGGCGGTAATTTGGCACAATCGTGGCAATTTTATAAAAGATTAGGTGATGGCGGCATAAAGGGGGTAGGGGGGCGGTCTTTGCGCTGCTGCAGACTTTCGTTTATCTTGGACATAACTGGCTTTTTATTGCGAATGAAGCCGTGATCGTTAAGTTTTTTTTAACAAGCAGCTCCTGAAGGTGTCTGTCCCCATCAGTCCCTGTGCAGTCTCTGGTGATCTGAGCTTCAGCTCTAACAGAGAGTCTCATGGAGTGCTGCAGCGCTCCAGTTTGCCATCTCAGCTGATTTTGTTCAAAAAGCAAACCTTATTGCCTGTCTTTACTTTCATTTTCAACAAATTTGCCAGCCGGAGCTCAGCAATAACTCCCCACGTCATCATGACATCTGCCTCTGTTGCGCCAGGGCGCATACGACAGACCATTACCGCAATATTACTACCAAGCGAGGCGGAACGAATGCCGCAAAATTTGCACAATGCCATGCCGGCATCGCGCGTTTATAGACATACCTTTGCGGTAATATTATGCCGATTTGCCGGCATGGCGTGTCTTGTAAAAGAGGCTCATGTAACTCTCTTGGGGCCCCCTGAAACATCTCTCTCTGTGCCTCAAGCCATCTTTGGTGCATATAAGACCCTGACACAAAAACATACAGTTTCTGCAAAAGAGAAAAGAAGCAGTTAGCTTCAGGGATGCATTTCACACTGTCAACTAATACTAGATTTAAACAATACGCATTGCAGTGCACATAAAAAGCTAATGGGGCCTCTGATTTTAGGCCGGCACGCACACCTGTGTTTTTTCCACTCATGACTTAGGCTACATCATATGCTTGCCCTACAAGGTGGTCTTTGTAGTCAAGACCATGTTTCTGCAAAATTGTGACTATTTTCTGTGAAAGTGCTGCAGCATCAAGGTGCTGTGCTGCCCCAAAGGCAAGGAAGCTCTCACATACTGACCCATTGTAATAGTATCTTATTAAAGCACATCTTTTCTTTCTTGCTGAGATCTTTAGTTTCATCAACCAAAATGCTGAAAGCCTCACTTTGGGAAACCTCACTCGTTATTGAAGTGCAAACCATTTCAGCTAGACAATCAATTATTTCATTTTGTGTGTCATGCCCAAGATATGTTGCATTTCTTTGACTTGTCATTTTTCTTTGGACTGTGGGATTATGTTGGGCTAGCAGTTCCATAAGAGTGATAAACTTTCCTTTATTCTCACCTGGTTTTTTGTGTGCTCTCTGTGCTGTTCTGCGTAGCTGTGAGGAGCAGGGTTTCTCCAACAACTTTAATGTACTTTCTATTTCTATTTTCCTTCATGGAATTTATTGTATTGCATATTTACGGAGGCTGAGAAAGAGGACGAGCTTGCAGTGGATTTTTCATACTCTGCCCATGCTAACATTGCATTAGTGTGTGCTTCAGATTTGGCATGACCTAAAAATCCCCCGTCTTTGAAGGTTGCCTTGACTGAATCATCTGAGGAGGGGGGACTGAAGTGCCGGCAGGCACAACAGTATGCAGAGTCTCGCCATTTATGTGTTTTGTACCAGTCTTTAGAGAAACATCGTCTTCTGTCCCCTTGATAAGAACGAGGGAAGGTTTTCATTTGTGGCTGCTTGGGCTGCTCTGCTCTTGACTGGGAGATAGCTATAATGAAACAAGAGGCAATCAGTTATGCTGATAATAATAATAATAATAATAATAATAATAATAATAATAATAATAATAATAATAATAATAATAACATCTCGTCTTGTAATTATAAATTATAGCTGTAATAATGACCTAAATGCATTTCTATTTAGACTAATAAAACTCAACTACTAATAAACATGACTTAAAAAATGTTAAATTATTTTCATGATTTGTAATTTAATAGAAACACACTAAATGAAATATACATGTCTCCAGATGATGTTGCTTTTTAGGCTAGCCATCAATTTCATTATTAGGGCCACATGATGAGAACTTCCCCTGTTGGTCCAGGAATATGTCAAACACCTGCTTTGCAGAGCCCTGCCATGCTTCTTTGACCAATGGTGCTGACTTTCCTTGGTCTGCTGCTGCCTGTTTGTCTTTGTCATTGTGTTCTGTCACTAATGTTGGCTGTATATCCTAGTCATCGATGTGCCGCACTATCTGGTCTTCACCTTCATCCTCCTCCTTCTCCTCACTAAGCCTCTGTGGCTCTCCTGCCACTTGTTTCACTTCTCTTTCTGTACTTTTCTTCTTAAAATAAGAAGATATGTCTTTTGATTTTCTCTTCATTGTCTGACAATTGACATAACATATACATGCACCAGCTAACATTTAGCTAGGTAACTCTTGTGAAAACGTGTGAAAAACACATCAAAGAGCAGCTGTAACAGTACACTGTAACCATTTAGACCTTTAAGCACATGCCATGACACATATTTCCCCATCTTCATTTATTAAAGAATATTTTTTATTTATTTACTTACTGGTAATCTTCTTCTTCGTCTTCTTTAACTATTGAAATTGTTGACCGACGGGCACGCACTGCTGAGTTGCTGCTGTCTGATCTGAGCGTGCAGCGCAACATCAGCAGTAAGGGAGGGTTGGGGGACCCCCATCTCTCCATCACTGCTGCTGTTGCGTGGGCAGCTGGCTGCTGCAGTACAAATCGAAGGTCTACAGTGACTTGCCTGCCTGGCTGTGCATTAAGGATTAAATGCATAACTGAAGCTACTAAAATTTACAATGGCCAGTGGGGTGGCCAGGAGTCAGCCAGGCCACCACGTGGTGGAGCCATTGCCAACGTATGTCAAAAATTTACTAAATATTACAGATTTATAAATAAATGGCAATATTTTGTGTGTTTCTAACAACATATTTTGGTGCAACAGAAAATTTGTGGCTTATTAAGTCACACGCGTCTTCATAGCTGGAGTTCCTATTAATGCCAAGGAACCTCGCCTTGATGTCTTGGTCCCACCTCAGTTGCCTAGGAGATACGTCATCAGGAATCACCAAGGCGTGTTCCAATGTTCATGTTCTAACGAGGCGTCTGTTCTCCGTTTGTTAGCCATTTAGCTAGCTGAGCAAGGATCCACGGGAGGTGCCTTATAGCCTGGCCTTGGTCAAAAATTTCACAGACTATGGCGCAGTATTTTCAAAAGGATGATCAGAAGTTGGCAGCTACTTTGGATGAAAATTTCAAGTTTAAATGTAAGTCAACTAATTGTTCCTATTGGGCTGATATCTAAAATGTTTTTTTAGATCCAAAGAAGTTGTCTATGGTTGGTTAATTGTTTAGTAGTTGCAGCTTTGGTGGCTAGCAGGTAGTCACTAACCAATATATAGGCAATTTAAAAAGTAATAGGTTCGTCATCTAATTATATTGAAACCTATACGTATAAAATATAACTGTTAGAATACGATGCTTCTGCCACAATATCATGGGCTCTATTTTGTTCAGCGTAAAGTTACACGTGATGTGAGTTCCGCATTATTCAGTAAAGGCAGGGCCTCCCCTTTTGCTGAGCTGAGTGGGCATTGGGGCAGTGTGGCTTCCAGAGAGCACCAAGTATGACTCCTGTGATTTTGTATAGCTAACGGATAACACGAGATCAGCATGACCAATACGCAGACCAGAGATGGTGGCTTGACTCCCGTGATAGGTAGGCAACCTGAAGCTGCGATGTCAACAGGTTATGGGCCCAGACAAGTCCTGGGTACGGTAGTACATGGAAGAGGATTACCGCCGCGGTTTGATGGGGAGGAAGCCCGCTACCATTTCTGGGAGGCAAGGTTTTTAGCATATATGAAAACCATCGGCCTCAAGGAGGTTATCCTGGGAAGAGAGCTAGCAACAGGAGCTAACGACGTACAAGAAGCCACAGAATTTGGTAGGAAAAATGAACTGGCATATGTAGAACTGTGTGGTTGCCTGGATGACAAAACGCTAACTTTAATCCTCTATGAGACACCGGATGATGGCAAGAAGAGCCTAGAAATATTGAGGCGCCATTTCGAGTCAGAAGAAAAACCGCGAATCGTTGGATTGTACACAAAGGTAACCAATATGCAAATGGCTAACGGCGAAGAGCTTGCAGACTACCTAGCACGTGTGGAAAAGGTAGTGGCCGCTCTAAACAGAGCTAAAGAGACTCTGAGTGACGCACTCCTGGTAGCGATGGTACTTAAAGGACTCACGGATGAATATGACCCGTTTTCTGTGCATGTTACACAGACCAGGGAGATGCTAACTTTCGCAGAGTTCAAAGCTAGGCTAAGAAGTTTCGAGTGCACTCTCCGATACAGAGGCAAACCCCGCTCAGATGAAGTGATGACAGCGAGTTACAAGATATCCAAACCAAAGTTCAAAGAGGAAAAGAGGTACTTTAATGGAGAGTGCTTTATATGTGAGAAAACGGGACATAAAGCCAGAGACTGCAGAGACAAAGACAAGAAGCTACGGTGAAAAGTGGTCGGCGCGCACAGCAGCAACAAGGTGGTCACCGTCATGGACACTGGACAGGTAATTCACAACACCAAAGACAAACGAAAGCCCGCGAAGGTAGAGGAGGATTATGTGCTATGGCTGAGCGAGTGGAAGCCCCATGGAGCGGAGCAGCAAGGCCTACTGGTAGACAGCGGAGCATCGGCCCACATTATAACCGAAGAGGGGGCCTTCATCAGATTCGATGAGACGTTTCGGCCCGAGAACCACGTCATGCAGCTGGCAGACGGGACCCGGATCACCAGCAGCGTCAAGAGGAAGGGAGATGCGCAGATCCAGCTGACTGACTGCAACGGGAGAGTGGTGAGTGTCAAACTCACAGATGCCCTGCTGATTCCTGGATACCCACAGAACATTTTATCTGTGGATGCAGCGACTTCGAAAGGAGCGAGATTCAACTTTGAGAATAAGAACAACAAAATGATCCTTCCTGATGGTACTACATGTACAATGAAGGTAAAAGATAGACTGTACTATTTAGATACTGTTATTGAGATGGATGTAAACATTGAAAATTTATGTAATGTAGCCCGTGATTTGAAAACTTGGCATGAAGTAATGGGACATTGCAACTATGGAGATCTGGTAAAGCTAGAATCTGTTGTAAATGGTATGAAAATCAAAGACAAAACATGCAAACCCAACCAATGTGAAGTGTGTCTCGAGGGCAAATTTTCTCAGAGCAGAAATAGAGTGATGCAAGAGCTAAAGAGCCATTACAGTTGATCCACACAGACCTGGGTGGCCCTATTGTCCCAGAGTCATCCGAAGGGTACAAATATGCCATGACTTTCATAGATGATTTTTCAGGTGCTTTGTGCGTGTATTTCCTTAGGAATAAAAACAAAGCCATTGAAGCAACAAGGCAGTTTTTAGCAGATTCAGCACTCTACGGCAAAGTAAAGTATCTGAGATCAGACAATGGGACAGAGTTTGTTTCAGAGGAGTACCAGGAATTACTGAGAAACAATGCAATCAAACATGAGAGGTCAGCACCCTACTCCCCGCATCAAAACAAGACGGCAGAGAGAGGCTGGCGTACACTGTTTGACATGGTTAGATGTATGTTGATCGAGACAGGCCTACCCAAAGAGCTGTGGCCACATGCAGCCAGGACAGTAAGAGAACAGGGGAAACGCCCTATTTCCTTTTCACTGGAAAAAGACCAGATTTATCCAAAATGAAGAAGTTTGGTTCAGAGTGTGTAGTGTATGAACAAAACAGGAAAAAGCTAGACCCGAAAGGCAGAAAGGGGATTTTTGTTGGTTTTGACCGTCACTCACCTGCCTACATGATTTATTTTCCAGAGAAAAACAAGGTTCAGAAACACAGACTGGTTCAATTCGTTGCAAAAGACGTGACTGAGAGCCAGACGCAGACCGACATGGACCAACCGGAGGACCACTTTGTAGAGTGGGTAACTATGCCAAGTCAGACTAGTCAGCAACAGAGTGAGCAAACTGTACAAAACTCTGATGAAGACACAACCAAGGACACTGATAGTAACACACAGACTACACGCACTACTGATAGAATCAGGAAGAAACCTAAGTACATAGAGGACTATGAGTGTGCAGTGCAGAATACTGAGTTAACCATAGACTACTGTTACAGGGCTACAGTTGGACTGCCACAGACCTTTAAGGAGTCTATGGCATCACCAACTTCAGAAAAATGGAAAAAGGCTATGAAGGAGGAAGTAGCCTCTCTTAAAGAGAGCAACACCTACTCACTTGTACCGTTACCAGAGAGTAGACAGGCAGTGGGGGGAGGGTAGGTGTACGCTCTTAAAGAGGATGATAAGGGGAATGAAGTGTATAAGGCCAGATATGTGGCAAAGGGATACAGTCAAGTAGAAGGACTCGACTATTCAGACATTTTCCCCGACAGCTAACCTGACATCACTACGGGTACTAATGCAACTTGCTGCACAACATAATCTTATACTAAATCAGATGAATGTCAAGGCAGCATATTTACATGCACCAGTTGACTGCAAGATCTACATTCAATTCAATTCAAGTTTATTTATATAGCGCCAAATCACGACAAGAGTCGTCTCAAGGCACCTCACATAATAAACATTCCAATTCAGGACAGTTCATTAGGCCAATCAGAAATAATGTTTCCTATATAAGGAACCCAGCAAATTGCATCAAGTCACTGACTAGTGTCAGTGACTATACAGCAATCCTCATACTAAGCAAGCATAAAGCGACAGTGGAGAGGAAAACTCCCTTTTAACAGGAAGAAACCTCCAGAGAATCCTGACTCAGTATAAGCAGCCATCCTCCACGACTCACTGGGGATCGAGAAGACAGAGCACACACACACACACACACACACACACACACACCACACACACACACACACACACACACACACACACGCACACACACACACACACGCACACACACGCACGCACGCGCATGCACACTCACAAAGACTAGTAATGTGTCTATAGTTATATTGTTATGTCTTAGTAAATATTCTATTTGGTGAGAGATAAACTTCATTGTATTTATCCTAGTGGATCTGTAATTAAACGGATAAACTAGTATTAGCACACACAACGTCAAGGAAAGCAAAAAGCCATTATCAGGAGAGGGAGAATGTTTTAGTGGTTAGCAGCAGTGTGCTAGACGATAGATCAACCTGAAGGTTTCCAGCTTGATTCAAAGGAGGGGGTGCAACTTGTGTGTAAGTTAAACAGATCTATTTATGGTCTCAAGCAGTCAGGCAGGAATTGGAATATGGTGCTCCATGAATTCCTGATTGAAAATGATTTTGATAAAAGCCAAGCTGACCACTGTATCTATACCAAACTGTCTGACAAAGAGAAGGTCATTCTGCTAGTGTGGGTAGATGATATAGTTGTGGCTGCCATCGATGAGGTGTGTTTGAGAGAGATCAAGGAGAGATTGAAAAGTAGGTTTAAAATGAAAGACCTTGGAAACCTCACAGTTCATTGGGATTGATTTCACCCAAAAGGATGAACATGTAAAAATGAATCAGTACAGATACATCAGGAAAATACTAAAACGGTTTGGCATGGCAGAGTGTAAAGCTAGAGCTACACCCAGTGAGACAAAATGTGACCTGTCACCAGAGGGCGACAAAACTGATCAAAGAAATTACAGAGAGATGTTGGGCAGCCTCATTTATATCATGACCTGTACTAGACCAGACATCAGTTGGATGGTAAGTAAACTGTCTCAGTACATGTCAGATCCCAGAGAAAAACACATGACTGCATTGAAGCATGTGTACAGATACTTACAGGGGACCATGGACTATGAACTGTGTTACAACCAATGTTCATCAGATTTGGAACTGGTTGGATACTCGGACGCAGACTGGGCAAATGATGTCGAGGACAGGAATAGCACTGCAGGCTATTGTTTCAGCCTCAGTCAAGAAAGTGCCACTATTTCATGGAAAACAAAGAAACAACAAACAGTGGCACTGTCGACATGTGAAGCAGAGTATGTGGCCTTAGCAGCTACTGTTCAGGAAGCGCTCCATCTGACTCAACTGTTAAAGGACATTGGCTGCAGTTCAAAACATGCAGCAAAAGTCTTTGAAGACAGTCAATGGACTATATGCCTTGCAAAGAACCCTGTGAACCGTCAGATCACCAATGTATGATGGTGCTTGTCCATGTAAGGCCCTATAGACCAGAACCAGGATCTTGAAATGAACCCTGAAGTTGACTGGCAGCCAGTGAAGCTGGAGGAGAAGCGAGTTGATGTGGGTGTGTTTGGAGGACTTGGTCAAAAGCCGAGCACAGGCATTCTGAACCACCTGTAGACGGTTCAGGGAGGTTCTGCTCAGACACGTGAAAAGAGAGTTACAGTGGTCTAAGCATGAGGAGATGAAGGTGTGGATAACTGTCTCAAGTTCAGAGCGGGACAGAATGGGACTCAGCTTAGCAATGTTCCTGAGACGGAAGAAGGATGAGCGAACAAGAGAACTGACATGAGAATCCAGGGTGAGAGCTGGGTCAAAGGTCACGCCAAGATTCCTGACAGAAGGTTTGGTGTGGGAAGCAAGCTGACCAAGAGAGTCTCTGACTTTGGGAACCAGCTTGTCTGGGGCACAGATGAGGATCTCAGTCTTATCTTCATTCAGCTGAAGAAAGCTCCCAGCCATCCAGGTTTTGATAGAGTCTAAGCAGGTGTGTAACAGCTGCAGCTTAGACATCTCATGGGGCTTAAAGGAGATGTACAGTTGGATGTCATCTGCATAAAGATGGTAGGAGATTCCTTTGAAGGAGCTCAGGATGTGCTGAAGAGGAAGCAGATAGAGGAGGAAGAGTAGAGGCCCCAGCACAGAACCTTGTGGGACACCATGGGTAAGAGAGGTGGTGGAGGACCTAAACTTGGAGACGGCCACAGAAAAGGAGCGCTCAGAGAGATAAGAGGAGAACCACTCCAAAGCAGATCCTGATAGGCCTACCCAGTCTCTCAGCCTCTCCAGTAGCAGGTGATGGTCAACAGTGTCAAAGGCTGCAGTCAGGTCCAGCAGGACCAGAACAGAACAGTCCCCTGCATCACTGTGAGTCAGAAGGTCATTAGAGACCCTAAGAAGAGCTGTTTCAGTAGAATGAGCTCTACGAAAACCTGACTAGAAGCTATCATAGATGTTATGTTCATCAAGAGCAGCTGTGAGTTGTTTAGCCACAACCTTTTCCAAGATCTTGGAGATGAACGGAAGTTTAGAGATGGGTCTGAAGCTGCTATGGAGAAAGGGGTCAAGACTCGTTTTTTTAACAAGCGGGTGGATTACAGCGTTCTTAAAGTAAGCAGGGACCTGACCTGAAACCAGAGAAGCATTAATTATAGAGAGCACGCTGGGACCGATGGACTGAAAAGCACTTTTAAACAAAGATGAGGGTAAGATGTCGAGGGGCATGCAGAGGTCTTCATAGAGTTAACTAGTTTGGTTAGCTCAGGCAAAGAAACAGGAGCAAAGCTATCTAGGATGATGGGCCTGGTTGGAGTCGGGAGAGGCGGCGATAAGGCTGAAGGAGAGATGCTAGATCTAACCTTATTGACTTTGTCCACAAAGAAAGACAGAAAGTTCTCACAGTCTGCAACAGAGTGGATGGAGGCTGTAGGAGAGGCAGGAGACACGATGCTGCTGATGGTGTTAAACAGCACCTTGGGGTTCCCTTTGCTCTGGGACACCAGGTTGGAAAAATAGGAAACCCTTGCATCTCTGACTGCAGAGTTAAAGGATGACAGAAGATCCTTTAGGTGCAGCAGAAGGACATGGAGATGGATTTTCTTCCACAAACGCTCAATTTTTCTGCATTGGCGCTTCAGGCTGCGATGGCTGTCATTAAACCAGGGAGTAGGGTTCACTGCAGGAACTGATCTGGTTCTGACAGGACAGATGTTGTCCAGAATGGAGAGGCAGTGCTCGTTGATCTGAAAAGTTAAGGAATCTGGGTCACCATTAGAAGAACAGGGTGGATCAAAAGCAGCAGAAAAATTGCTAGCTGTGCTCTCATTAAGAAAACGAGAACTAACCATATGGCGAGCAGGAGGTGTGGACGCAGAAACTGACAAGTTAAAGAAAATGCAATGGTGATCTGAAATATAAACGTACTCAGGACAAACACTGTCAGCATTTAGACTCAGGGTAAAAACAAGGTCTAGAGTGTGCCCCCTGGTGTGTGTGGGGCCAGAAACATGCTGGGTAAAGCCGAAGGTGTCCATAAGGCTGGAGAAATTCATGGCAAAGAGATCGGAGAGATCATCAACGTGGATGTTAAAGTCACCAACAATCACCAGTATGGACAGCTTCACAGTGGAGGATAGAAAGTCACTAAACTCCTGAAGGAAAGAATTGTTTGGACCAGGTGGACGATAGACCACAGTACAGTAGATCGGGTTCTTACGCCCGACTGTAATCAGCTGCAGTTCAAAGGAAGCAAAGTGACCAGAGGTTGTAGAGCTACATGGAAGATGGTCTCTGAAAACAACAGCTAGGCCTCCACCATGACTAGAACCCCAGGGCTGGCTAAGAAAAGAATAACCACTTGGGCAGAGTTCAAAGAGCGCCTTACAAGGCCAGGTGCCTTGACAGTGAGAAAGACCCATTGGGTGTTTCTCAATGTCAAGGCACCTGGCCTTGCGAGGCGATGTCTTGCGAGGCCAGGCGCCTTGCTTACAAGGACACTGTCCTTCCTTGGTCAAAGAAAACTGTTAAATGGAACAGACTTCCATCACGTGACCACGGCTTCCACGGCGGTCTCTGGGCGATGCAATGTTAGACACTGTGTTTCCTTCTACGGGAGCCCGTGAGGACAAAATGCATTCAAAATTATTAACTGAACAAACAGTTACAAAACTTTCACTATTTATAAACGTTTTCCACATTTACCTCTTCACTTGTTGCCAGTGATGAAAGGGAGTCTAATGTGTTTGTTAATTGCTGGAGGTTACGCACCCACGTATATTTTACCGTAGCAGGGGTGTCAATCTCCAGTCCTTGAGTGTCGGTATCCTGCATCGTTTTGTTGTTTCCATGTTCAAATGTAGTTTATTCACCTGTGGAGTAGCTCATCAAGCTCTCCATAAGCCTGTTAATCACCTGCTGATTGAAATCAGGTGTGTTAAAACAGGGAAAACACTAAAACATGTGGGATAGCGGCCCTTGAGGACCGGAGTTTGACACCTGTGGAGAGCCGGATTAAATAAATGGACTACACTAGGCAGGCTGCATTTTTTTGCCCCCCCATCGATGTTATTTAATGAATTGAAATCTGAAACTTACCAAAGTTACTAATAAAAGTTCATTCACATTTTACATAGCCGAGTCTTTGGTTACAAATTGGTTGTTTGTATGCCAAAATAAGTCATGTGTTGTATGTAAAACATTCTATCAGACTATTTTTGATATTAATAAGTTATACGTCATTACACAGCTGTATTAAATGCTAATAAATTATCCTCATCAATTGGGAGTGTCATTGTCAAGGCAGCAGTACCAGTAAATAACCACTAGGTGTCATTAAACTATGTAAACAGAGCAAATATGTTTATCTTATTTGCTCTTTTTACATTTAATCACTACATTTAATTAAAACGATTTTCTGCTAAATACAATAGCTTACAACATTTATAAGTGTTGACAAATTAATCACATGATGGTGGAAAGACGTTCAAGAAGAAATAGAGTAATTTGAATGTTTAAAGGCGCAAAAACAAACTATAAACACACTGCTTAAATTATTACAGTATAAATTTTATACAATCTATAATCTTAAAAGAAAGTATTTTAAAGGGACATTATGGACGTTTGACAGCCAAAACATGTATAGAAATAATTCATTTCTTCTTCATACATTCTCCTGCAATGCCCTGGTCCTGTAGAATGAGCCCTGGCATTTTTACTGTGATTTTCTGTGATTTTACAGAAAAACAGGCAAAGAGATCTGCTCGGGTCGAGCAGGCTGCTTCATGCGCGTTCACGCTCAGGCATAGCCCGTAGCATTTGCTATCCGTAGCTTTAGCAGCAGAGAGTGAGGTAGTGCCAGCTCAGCGACTTTGTCGCTGTTCCTAACACCTAGTGACAAACCTAGCTACATTTCTGAGGACCCTTAGCTACCTTCTGTAGAACTTTCTTCTAGATATTTCCTGCAAATTAGCAACAAAATAGCCATTTTCACTTCGAACTGTTCCTTGGTTTGACGTCGTTTCAGGTGTCATCAAGGATATAAAAGTTACAGATACTGTGAATGTTACTAGAGTGTAGCTCACCTTGTAAGAAGTCTGACTCCCATGCAGAAGATCTGAGTTTGATTCTGGGTGTGAACATAGTTCATTTAGAGTTTCTTTTTTACATTAATGGTATATTTTTTTTACAGTAAGATGCCCAAATTTTTATTTGAGACTTGCCGAACGGCATTGAATTCACAGATAAAAAAGACGTGGGTTCAACTTTCATTTTGGAACAATTTTTCAAGCAAGGGAAGGGAATGATCTGAGCATGCAGGAGGACTGACCCATCATAAACCTGTCAGCTGTGCTGAAGAGAAAGGTACAGAACCAAATTATTTAATTAATTAGCTGCGCGTTCTCCTGTCCTCTGTCCTCTGGCCACACACACACACACACACACACACACGGGACTGTCTCAGCTGTTATTTTCGTTAAGGAGTGTGCACGTACAGCATATGCGCCTCGTGCACGAGCCTACTATTGAAGCTGCCGTTACATTTTTGGCCTGAGGGGGCAATCGCGAGCATAAAAATTAAAAATTCCGTAAAGCCCCTTTAATGAAATGAAAACGTTATCTTAAGTTTTGATCTTGCTTTATGCTCATTCAGGCTTTTATTGCCTCTGCTGAATCAGAAATTCTGTGTCAATTTTCTGAGTGTGAACTTATTGTTGGTTATGCTATTTGAACATTAATACAAATATTTAAAAAAATAATAATAAAACCAGCAACACTTACCAAGGAAACCATTTAGCATTCTCCACTCTGGGACAATCTTCAGCTTTCCAGCATCAGGCCTCAATCACAGCAGAAACACGTCTAAAGAAATGTTCCTTGGTTAAGCTGCGGTTTATGACTCCATATTTCCTCTATGATGCAGAGAAATATCCGATATTTTGAGAGGGATGGTTTAGTGCAAAGTACTCACGCATCCTGTCATCAGTTTGGTACCACTTTGCAGGATCAGATGGGTAGCTTGTTAGCACCCTTTCTGGGTCTAGAGGCTCACTATATTGCGCTCACTTCTGGCTGCTGTTCTTCCAGTTTGTCCTTCTGTGACTGCATTGATGTTGACGGTGTTGGCGCTACAGTGTCTTCCGCCGCATCTTCCACAGCGTCTTCGGGTCGTGTCTCCTCCGAGTCTGGCTCGGGCCCAGCCTCTGGCTCTGCTGACTCGAGCATGTTCACAGCTGTCGGACGGCTGCCCGAATAGCCCGACAGAAACTT
>SSNQ01034416.1:158827-173440 GCA_006942095.1 Nothobranchius kuhntae | reverse complement strand
AAAGCATCATGAAAGTTAGCCTACTCAACAACACCTGCTAGCTTTGTTGTGTCCCGCTCTGACTCTGACCGTTTCTCTGACATCCTTAATTGGGTGGCGCCCAAGTTGTAGGCTACAGTCATGGGCTGGCGTTAATGTGACGTAGCTAATGTCTATGGTTAAGATAAATATTGTCACTATTTTTAGTTAATTAATAAATATTGAAATAAACTGTAGATAGGAGTCCTATCTACAAATTGTATCATAGGACATTTGTACATTTATTTTTTTATTTTTTATTTTGTCCCTCTGTCTGGGCCCCATCCAGCCAATCAGGCCCTAGGCACGTGCCTACTTTGCGTTAATTCGGCTCTGCACCTGTGACCTAATGACTGATCTGTTGGCAAAGTCTTACTCAAAAATACTGCTTGCTTGCAGCAATTTAGGTATGTACTGCCCCCATCGCCAGGGAAACTACACATTGTTACTTTAAGAATAATTGTTCTCATTGCAAAAGGATGGCCTCCAAATAGTTTAGAAATGACCTTTGACTCTTCACGAATTGACAAGTGGCATATTTCTAAAGACATTGCCTCCTTTGCAAACACACACGTATATGTTCAGGAGCAGTAAACTGACTGCTGTTGGTTTTGGATTCGCAGGGTCCGGTTCATTGCTGGTTGCAGCCCAGGAGGACCCCCAGTCCTTTTATTCCCAGGAGAAGGATTTACAGAGAAAACATTCAAATTTAATAGCTATTACTTTGATAAGTATATAAGATGGAAAAAAGACTGAGTCAGTAGGTTCAAATTTAAGTTGATTTGTGCAGAAATATGGGAAAATGGTACAGGAAACAGATCTGGCCTCTCTGAAAACTAGTCAAAGAGTCCCTGCGTCTCTGCTGACGCAATCTTATATAGTTGTGGATCAGTACACGGAAACGTGTCAAGATCTGTGTGTGTCACAAATCTTATCCTAAATGAACAAGATGTGAACATCATGGGTGTTGCTGCATCTAGTCTGATTGTGTGAAGAACTAACACTACTTTGTGTACAGATAAATAATGGAGCTTTGATCTAGGCCATCTCCCAGATTAAAGAAAGAAAGAAAGAAAGAAAGAAAGAAAGAAAGAAAGAAAGAAAGAAAGAAAGAAAGAAAGAAAGAAAGAAAGAAAGAAAGAAAGAAAGAAAGAAAGAAAGAAAGAAAGAAAGAAAGAGAGTATTTATCCAACATGACTAAATTTCTGCTTTTCTAGAGGAGCTTCTTCTTTTGGCACCCAGAGAGTACGTACCCTTCTCTTTTCTCTCCCTTATCTTTTTTTTCCCAAGGTTCTTGTCCTGTCTGCCTATTGAGCGCTTCTCTGCATTGCTCATGAAAACTCTATTTTTCTTAAATCATGGATTTGGTTAACTGGTCGTTCAACGCGATTGACAAGATTTTTTCAACAATAAGAACAAAGCACGGGCTCCTACTTGTCCACATGGAATGCTGTCCATGGACGACATCAATGATGTGTGGATTTTTTGCCTGATAATAACTGGATTTCTTCAGTCTGGACTGGGAGGATTTCCGGTATTTTGGAAAATTGGGAAGTCGGGGGCGATTGTAGTGTAACCCATAAGTGGAAAGTCTCAGCCGTGTGGAAACTGCTCAGACTGGGACGTTACGCAAGGTGAATCGCAAGCTAGATGTTCTAGCTGTGATCCCAGTGTTAGTGCGCAAGATGGATGTGATCTTGGAGAAAGTCACTGCACGGTATGGGCAAGATTAAACCCCCAAAATGTAATTTGCTGAGAGACTGAATGATCTGTTTGAAACTGAAAGGTAGAGAGAAAATTATCTCTGCCTGACCCAAACAATTCTTCGTATCTGAATCTGACGCCCTGGAAGCTTTGAGCTGCGAGAAGAAATAAAACCTCCACGAACGAATTTAGACAGATGCTGTGAAAACCCGACCCGAAGGAGTCAATGTGCTCTTCACTCCCTCGATCTCCCTCCCACTTGTGTTTCAACAGTGATCGATCGCATGCCCAAATGGCAACTGCTCTCTCTGACCCCCCCACCCCACCCCGAGATTAACTCTCTCTGCAAATGAGCGCCTTGATGGTCGGTCTGCCTGTATCTGTTTTGTGTGTAACCTTGGACAGGCTGTACTGCAGACACATTTCTATGCTTCAGGACACTGGGGCATTGACATTAAAATTGATTCTGATTCTGAGCTCACAATGACAATGTGTTTACTAATCATCTGATCAGCAGCTCCTGGAAGAAACACAATCTTCTGAATCAGGTGGTAAAAAAACATCAAGATAACTGAGAATAATTATTTCATATGTTTGAATTTTGATGTGATGTAAGGTGTTGCTTTTGCTGAAGAACACACATTGTTGTTTAGATATTTTTATTTTTGACAACTGAATAGTTTGAACATACAAATTGCTGGTTTATTAAACCATCTTAGTACATTTTAATGTTTAAATGCTTCTAAAATTTGGAGCAGAGTTGATTTTAAGCATCAGAAGTAATCAAGACATCTCTAAATGCAGAATGAGGGAGATCTCAGGTGGAGACTTGGTGAGGTTCTGCTGGCTTCTACTTAAATAATCCTCCAGCGAGTTTGCTCAAATCCACACCTGAGGAAAGAAACACCAGAACATCAGTCAGGAATGCAATCTGATTTCCAAGCTTCTGATACTTTAAAACAAAGTTAAAACATCCAGTAAATTCAGCCCCTGGACTAGAGCATTCTTGTCATCACTGTTAAAAACAGGTTTCCCCCTGTAAACCAACAAATCTTACCTTTAATTTAAGCATCAAATACTTCTCTGCAGCTAAATTTTACGGAAGGATACATTTTTTTCAGCTTAAAGCAGCAAAAAATGTGGATCCACATGAGACGGTAAGTACAACTAATTATCTGAAGTGTAATTTTCATGTTTCACCAACAGGAACGTCCTTTTATTTACATGGGTGGGGTTAATGGTTGCAGTGGAACCGGCCACCTGAAGGGATGCTTGTGCTCCACCCTTTTTGTTTTGTTCTAGGTATTATTCATGTCAAATACAGGCTTTCATTCAAATGTCTCCGGGATCTGTGTTTGTTGTATTTTTTTTGTTGTTTTTTTTTGTTCTGGGTTAAAATCCCACATCACGTTTTTGACCCCAACAGCTGCCTGATCAAACTCTAACTGGTCGGGTGAGTTTATGTTATTGCAGCTCACCTCCCCCATTTCCCTCGGATCCTTCCTTTCCTGCAGCCTGCTTGCCTCCTTCTCCTGCTGCCGCCTGCTCCTTATTTCCACCTTTCTGCTCCTTGTTTTGTTCTTCTCCTGTTCCACCCATGATTTTATTCACAGCGTCCTCCACCACCTCACCTACACAGCAGCACAAAGAGAAGTCACACCATTAAATGAGTTAAGTGTTGAGAGCTGCAGGTCAGGGATCATTAAAGGTTAGGGTTCATTCCCGTTTATCTAAGAACTGAACCACAGATGGAAATCATAACAATTTGTTTAGAAAATAGTTTTAAAACAATTTGTGAGGCAAAAAGAAGGTGCAAATCAATTCATCAAAGCAGGGAAATGAAACTCTTAGAAAAATTATGCTTGGGACCAAAAAACACTTAATTTTCTTCAAAAATTTTCCAATAAAAACTTCATTTTTTGTTTTTTAAGAAGGCCGGTGAGGTTCATAATCAACTTAATCACCCTGAAGTAACAAGGTGTTCTTAGGATGAAGGAGCTGAAAGAGTTCTGTTTCTTTGTGGTTAGTGACTGAAACATTCTTTTAGAATGATACAGTAATTTTCCAGAGGCGAAGGAGGTAAATATGTCCTGGCCCCTCCCATAAACAATGTGGGAAACAAAGCAAGAGAGAGTAGAGCAAAGGCCATCATTAAAAACCGTCTGCGGATAAAAATGATCTGGTTGGAACCGGTTTGGAAGCTTTCATGCTTCTTAATTTGAATGATCAGCACAGACAACCAGCCAATCAGAAGCTTCCACATCATTAGTTTGGATGATGGTTGGACCTATACCGTTTCCTAAATTTGGAATAGTCCGAGAGACAAATCTGCAGCTCAAACACTTCTGTAAGGTTCTGAACTCCAACCTACACTTTTTCAGTTTGTTTGGTAACGAGAGATCAAGATTTTCATTTACCTCTACATAACGGTATCTGCTGTCTTCCTCCTCTTTGAGCGAGGAGAGGAGGAAGACAGCAGATACCGTTAAAACATGTAGGGAAATAAACCTTTATCTGTCGTTGCCAAAGAAAGTGAAAAACACGTATGATGCCACAAAAGGACAGGAGTATAGCGCTGAGCTGCAGCTGTTTGTTGAAGGTAAATCCCAGGAGGAAGAGCTGTTACTGTTTTATTTAAAACACTGATCACTGATCAGGAGCCTGCTAGTTTTCTGTTCACAGAAACAAGTGTGTGTTGATTGACTAATACTGATGCTGATGAATGCTTCATTCAGACATGATGAGACACGATCAGCTCATCACTGTCAGGTAATCAACAAAAACCTGCCTGGAGCTTCAGCATCTCTGGATCTGGTTTGTTTAAAAAAAAATAAAGGTTTCCTGTTAGAGCAGCCTTTCTCAAATGGGGGTACGCGTACCCCTGGGGGTACGTAAAGAAACTCCGGGGGTACGTGAGAAAATGTACATTCATTTTAAAAAAATAGTATCCATGGAAAATCTTTAAAAAAATAAGTATTTAATAAATATTTTAGGAAAATATAAGTAAAAGTTCATAAAATGTGTTTTATATTCAGTAGAAGTAGGCTAAATTCATTATCCCAAAATCCCAGAGTCCTCCCCCCAATGCTTTTGCGCTCATTAGGGGTACTCGGCTGAAAAAAATATTTCAAAGGGGGTACATCAGTCAAAAAAGGTTGAGTACCACTGTGTTAGAGGATCGGAGTAATATCAGATCTAGGACTTGGGTTTAGTTATGCTTGTTGATTACAATCACTTTATGTTGTGTGGAAACAGTTTTAGTCTGTCTACAGTCTATTTATGCAGCTTTAACTTGAGCTATTATGGGTTTTCTGATGCTTTGGTCAATGTATGTGATCTAAAGTTGTGTGCCATCAGATCAAACTGACATATAAGCTTCCTGCAGCAAAGACATGGAAGGCAGAGGCCACTGTAAAACAAGAGTTGATATATGATTTAACCGGTGTATAATAATAAAAAAGGACATAAAAGCATCCGTGAAACAAAATAAAATATTAGGGACCAGGGGTCTCATTTATGGTTCTCTCCGGGTACTCCGGCTTCCTCCCACAGTCCAAAAAACGTGACTATTAGGTTAATTGGTCGGTCTAAATTGTCCTTAGGTGCGTGTGGGTGTGTGCATAGTTGTTTGTCCTGTGTGCCTCTGTGTTGCCCTGCAATGGACTAGCTCTCTGTCCAGGGTGTACACCTTCTACTTGCCCCCCCCCCCCCCCCCCCCCCCCCCCCGTGACCCTATGTGGACAAGCGGGTTCAGGAAATGGATGGATGGGCCCCGTCACTTTATGCAATGACTTTGTGTTTTGTTGAAAGAAACGTGACAGAAAACTGTGACAAACACATTTGTGAAGTGGTGAATTAAGCCCCATTGACACACACACACACACACACACACACACACACACACACACACACACACACACACACACATTCCGGTTTAGCCCCTGAAGTGAGGACCGAGTAAATTTACCTGTGAAGTGAGGACCACCCTTTCTGCTACACTTAGAAATGAATGTTTATGTGATTTGAACACTAGATGGTGTCCTTATTCAAGTTATCACCTGTGAAAACCAGAAAAACAAAGGGAAATTTTTATTTTTTTTAAGTTTTTAACCATCAAAGTGAGGACTTTTTAAAGGGGCGGGTCCAGAGGTGGGCTGGGGGCGGGGAAAAGTAATGAAGTGATTAGCAGAGCTTTTTCTGGGTTGAACTTGCTGCAACATTTTTAAATATGCCATTGAAAATGATAATTATTAAAATGCCATTTAATTTTTTTTAAATCTAGTTATAATATATAAATGTTCAGTTTAAATGTAAAAATAAAACAAAAAATATGACCCCAAATAAAGTGTTATTTGATTTAACAGATTAATTATTATATTAATTCATGCTCGCAAAGAAAATATTATGCATTAATTTATAACTACCAAACAGATCACAAAAATAGAAATGGAGATTTTTGTGAGTTAATAGAACTTGGGTGTGTATCTAAATAAAAAGCTGGATTGCAGGAAAATCCTAATACATAAAAGGGTCTTCTACCCCAGTCTGAAGGGGGAAAAGATATATATTCACAGATTATAGAAGACTTAATAAACATTACAGATGCAGGTAAAATCTTTGTAACAAACCTATAAAGGTGTATATTTGTGAAGGACATGATACCACTGAACAAACTCTCCATCTTAAAGGTATAGCAAACAATCTTTCTTCCGGGTGGATTACATAAACCATTGGTCTGCAAACCTGTCAATCAATCTGGTGAACCATTCTCACAAGGCCATTGTCGTACATCATACGTTGCTGGGTAGTTTTCACTTCCTGCGCATGCGCAAAGTGAAGGTTGGGCTTCCCGCAGACACCTCTGTCACCGGTTTTCTGCTCTACAGGTAAGCTAACATTCAGCATGCTATTTGGAGAAATTCATTTTAGTTTACTGCTAGAAGCAGTTGGCTGCAAGATCGGCAGCCACTTGTAAAGAAGATAACTGGGCGTTCTCTCATGTGCATTTTTTTTTTCAAAACAAGGAGACGGCGGTTCTTCAGAAACATCATTCGCTATACCTTTAGACGTATTTTATCCATTTCCAGAGACCACCGACTCTCAGCTCTGCCATCTGGAAGGACATAACAGTCATTTCTGCCATTGTTCATCTCACTGTGTAACAGCTGATTGTTAAACTGTACTTTCTAGTTGTCCGTACCATTTAAGCTGCAATTCCACAAGGTTTATTAAGATATGTAAATTAATTTTAAGTAATTAAATATTAATCAGAACAAGGTAATTTATCCACATCTCCCATGTTTTCCTAAAAATATATAAGGTGGAAGTAATGTGCACATATTTTTTTAATGTTAATAAAACTCAAAAACTGCCATTTTTCCTGAAGCAAACATTTTATTTCAGTAACTGAACATTTACTAATATATTTTCTTTAACTTTAACAACAGCCTTCTCAAAGAAGAAAACAAAATAGATGTCCAGAAGTGAATGAATCTAGATGCCTCCATCTTAAATGTAAATGTAATGTGTAATACACGAAATCTGACAAATGGTCTAAAACAGGAACACATAACTTGGGACAGCTTCTAAAATTTTCGGCTTTTCGTTCATGTTCAAAAGTGAAGGAATCTACACGCCTCCTTTCTCTTGACTGAAACAATTGTGTTATACACAAAATTTTTTACATCCTTCCAAGATCTTTTGTCAAGTATTTTCTCTTTCTCAATACATGACAGGCAGTCCATTTTTCCTGGGACTTTGCGTTCTTTAACAAACAGTTTCAGATGTTTTTGGATTGCTTCCTTTTCCTCAGTGCTCCATGGCCTCCGTTTCACGCCAACCTTTGGTTTTTCTAAAAGTGGGGAAAAAAAAACACAAAAATTTCAAATTGTTCAATTCTGTGGATGGCCTGGACGACTATATAAGATGATTGCACTTCCATCTTTCTTAAATGCTTGGATCACTTCTGCTACAGTATTTTGACTGATATTACCAGTGTTTCCCCTAGGAATATTTCCAGCTGTGGTGGGGTGGGGGGGGGGGGGGGGAATTATGACACGTCTCACCTTTATGTTAATATTGTTTAATTTGATGGACTCCACTTTGAACTGCACTAATCCAGCAACTGCTGCATTTTAATAACTAGTATTAATGGTGAATACACCGATATTTGCACAAGAATAATTTTTGTTTTAAACTCTCAGTGACACACTTTGCGGGGTGGGGGGCATTTAATTTTTCTTGGCGTCTGGAAAAACATCTCCTTCTGCCCCCATTTATTTGACTTTCTGCCCCCTTTATTTTGGTCCAAGACCATTACTGGGCTGGCCCTATTAAACACCTTCTACACCCCTGCTTAGTAGATTTAATGAAGTATGTTTAAGTCTGTATGAAAATAGCTGAAACACAAATTTACATATTTGGCATTACTGACCAATATCTGATTTATTTGTTAAGAACATCAAGAAGCATTACAGTGAACATTATAATAAAGTACATTTTTGTAGTGCAGAGAGGATACAACCCATAGAAGCACTGATTTGATCTCATTTCAGAGAAAACTAGAACAGGTCAGATGTACCTAATAAATAAAATTACTAGCATAAACTCAGGAATCTGTTTCTTTGCTTAATTGTTCTGGTGCTGAAAATATCACTAATGTGGATCAAAGGAGATCCACAGATGAATGCACCTTATAATTTGGAAATTAGTGGGTGTGGTTTACATCAATACATTTTTTAAAATCTGAAATTTATATGGATTGATCAGAAGTTGCTATGCGTATTGTTTAATTGAAAACTATTTACAGAGCAGCCTCAGAATTGAGATTAAATATTTTTGATCACAATAGTAAAGGAACTATTACAGAACGTTTTTCAATCAAATCAGATCATTAATTAAGTGCATGAATTAATGCATCTGAACTCATGCAGTAGGAACTAGGAAATATGAAATACTAGAACCATTTTATTTTAATTTGATTAAACTGATTTTTTCCTAACGTTGTTGGCATTTTTCCCCACACACAGTTAAACAAAACAATGTTGATTGAGGTGTGTGGAAGAGAGTTAAAATAATTTTGAATAAAAACCCGACCGGAGCAGAGACAGTGACCGACGCATGCATGAGCCATTTTCAGCTCTGTCTTGTCAAATGCACCACGTACTTAAGAAAAAGGTAACTTTAAATATTCAACCGAAAAAGAGGCGAGCTGAAGAAAACCTAGGGAGTACTGAAGAAACGTGAGCAACAGTGAAGCAATCACAGCGAGATCCGTTACTGTGTGTGTGTGTGTGCGTGGATGGGTCGGACCGGACGGACTGAGCTCCTGGCTGCAGTTTTGTATGTAGGGAGGGGCGGGTGCTCTATGTGACTGGCCAATCAGAGAGCGTGAAGACAGTCAGTTACCCCATGAGGATTTTCCTTCAGCACGATTACAGATATTTACGAGTTTTACTCGTTTCATGCTTGTTTTAGTCAAAAATGCTTTATCCGTACCGGATACTAGTCTGAAATGAGTATCTGGCTCATCCCTAGCTGTAACCACCCAGCCCTGCCTCCTTCTCCTTGCTGTCTGCCGGCTGTGATCACAAGCAACAACAGAGTAGTTCCCCCTGCTTCTTCGGGAAATGGCGCAAAAAAAATTTAAATCAATAAAACTTGGGATCTTGTAGGCGTGGCGCTGGGATTTACGCCTATGTAAGGGAAACACTGATTACTTCTCGCCTATACTACAACTGCCTTTACGCTGGAGTTAGCAAGGCTGCACTTGATCGACTCCAGCTTGCACAAAACGCTGCTGCTAGATTGCTGACTGGCACTAGAAAATGGGAACACATCACACCCGTTTTGGCCAATCTGTTATTACTTCCAGAATCTTTTAGAGTGAAGTTCAAGATACTTGTTTTTGTTTTCAATTTTCTGTGCTACAAGTTATTTGAGTTTCTCACCCGATATAAACTATTCTGTGATTTACAAACCCCTACTAGTTGTCCCAAGAGCAAAAAGTTCAACTAGAGTCGGCAGGTATTTCTCAGTTTTGGCTCCCAAGCTATGAAATGGTCTTCCACTCGCAGTCCAACAAGCACCCTCACTGCTGGTTTTAAAGAGTTGGATGAAGACTCACTTATTTACGTTCCCTCAGCAAGTGAGCGATGTTTTTTAATAATTTAGCTAATTTTTATCCAGTTTTATTGTACTTATTTAATGTTGTTCTTTTACTAGCACTCTTAGCTCTTATCTCCTGCTTTATCTGTTTTTATTTATTTTATGTCTATTTTTGTCAACCATTGTATGTGTCAGTAATGTTTTTTCATGTGTGCACAGCACTTTGGATCGCCTTCTGGCAGTTGGAAATTGCTATATAAATAAAGATGATGATGATATGTAAAGCTTTGCTGATCTTATTGTAGCCCTCATCTTTTCAGTGTAAAGAAATTATTTCCTTTCATAGATTTTGTGACATTTCGCTTCCATGTAGAGCCATTGCTGCATGCATGCAACTAACGATGACAAGAATGTAATTCACCATCTTCCCTGTCGCTGTCCTTTGCCATGCCGCGCTCACCACTCTTTTCAGGAGGACACAGGCTGTGACGTACATCTGAAAGACCAGAACAAAATTAAGAATCAGGATTAATATATATTATCTCCTTTATTAAATCACTTTCACGTACAAGCCTGCTATATTTTAAAGAGAACATGCGTGCTGAGGGAATACAATTATTATTAGCATAGCAAAGCAGCAAAAACCGGAACCGGAACAATGTCTATCCCCCACTGAACTTGCCTTCAAAATAAAATGTTAACCCAAAATTTTTTATTGAAACTGGTACATCATCTTTGAGGTAATTTGGCAACTCCGGCTCTCTGTAGATGTTTACACAGGGAAGGGAGGGGTTAAACAGAACTCCGTTGGCAGCCATGGTGGAAAGGCTTGCTGAAACATGAAAGAACCTCCCCAAATATTTCAAAACTATGAAGCCAAATGTAAATTTAGAGCAGAACATTGACCCAGAGCTTTTCTGATTGAGCAGACTTGTCAGAATACATGTAATGACCCCTTAGAGACGGAGCAAGCTAGTCGCTACCATAGCGACTAACCGCTAGCATAGCTGCTAGCCATTATGCCTGCGGCTTGACTAGTTATACCGATATAAAGTCATTTTGTTTCTTGTTATATTGAAATAGTCATTTTGTTTCTTGTTTTAAATTATGTCGATATAATGCCCAGCCCTAGCCTACACTAATAAACTTCTGTTTTACTTACCTGCATTTTTCATTCTGCCCACAAGTTTTCTTCTCTTTTTCAAGAGCTTCATGTTTGACTGGTCTGCCAGACTGTCATCTGTCAAAACATGTAAGCATCAATACCTTCAATTGGTTAATAGGATTAATCTACAGCCGCCATAAATTAATAGACATTAGAGATCTGAGTAAATGTTTAACAACAAATAAGGTTGTTAAACTAACGATGACAAGAATGTAACTCACCATCTTCACTGTCTCTGTCCTTTGCCATGCCTCGCTCACCACTCTTTTCAGGAGGACACAGGCTGTGACGTACATCTGAAAGACCAGAACAAAATTAAGAATCAGGATTAATATATATAATCTCCTTTATTAAATCACTTTCATGTACAAGCCTGCTATATTTTAAAGAGAACATGCGTGCTGAGGGAATACAATTATTATTAGCATAGCAAAGCAGCAAAAACCGGAACAATCTCTATCGCCCACTGAACTTGCCTCCAAAATAAAATGTTAACCCAAATTTTTTTATTGAAACTGGTACAACATGTTTGAGGTAATTTGGCAACTCCGGCTCTCTGTAGATGTTTACACAGGGAAGGGAGGGGTTAAACTAGGGCTGCACAATATATCGAAAAATTATCGTCATCGCGATAACAGGACGTGCGATAGGCCCATCCCAAAGCATGTCAAAAACAGCGATAAATGTTTGGTTCAAACATTTCCATCTGTGTCATACATCAACTTTTTGCAAACGAGCTCTGTTTTTTACGCGGAAGTATTTTTTGACCAATCAAATGTAGCCCTTCTGATATGCGGCCAATCAGATGGGTCCGTTCACGTAATATGCCCGCCCCCTACGTAGACCCTTACCCCAAAATTCCACTATCTCTGCTCCACCCCCGCTTTCCGCTGCCGCTCGCTTCTCTTGTTCGTCATGCTGGCTCAGATTAACGAACGCACTTTGTGCTGAAGTTTCTGGAATCAGCGCCGCTTTCAAACGTGAACGTGAGTCTGCTCGGTGTCATTAAGCAGCTGATAGTAACCGGGCTGACTCCGACACGTGCCGGTGAACCAACCCACCATTAGCCCCAGGCTCCGGTTAGCTTCTAGCTAAAAGGCTACAGCACTCTCCTCCCAGTCCCACCCTGCTAAAGAGGGCCTGGAAAAGTTCCCCCACACATCAAAGTGATTTTTCATTTATGAGCTTTTATAACCTTTTTAATCAGGATAGTTGATTTGCTGCTGCACATAAACTGTCAGTCAGAAGCTCTGCTAGCCGGTTATCTTAGAGGCGCTAGTTCAATTTGTTAGCTTGTTATAAGAATCATAGTTGCAGTTTCATCATCTGAGCTGCTTTTTAAGATCTAGGTAAACTTGTTCAATTTGNNNAGGGAATACAATTATTATTAGCATAGCAAAGCAGCAAAAACCAGAACAATCTCTATCGCCCACTGAACTTGCCTTCAAAATAAAATGTTATCCCAAAATTTTTTATTGAAACTGGTACAACATGTTTGAGGTAATTTGGCAACTCCGGCTCTCTGTAGGTGTTTACAAAGGGAAGGGAGGGGTTAAACAGAACTCCGTTGGCAGCCATGGTGGAAAGGCTTGCTGAAACATGAAAGAACCTCCCCAAATATTTCAAAACTATGAAGCCAAATGTAAATTTAGAGCAGAACATTGACCCAGAGCTTTTCTGATTGAGCAGACTTGTCAGAATACATGTAATGACCCCTTAGAGACGGAGCAAGCTAGTCGCTACCATAGCGGCTAACTGCTAGCATAGCTGCTAGCCATTATGCCTGCGGCTTGACTCGCTATACATATATAAAGTCATTTTGTTTCTTGTTATATCGAAATAGTCATTTTGTTTCTTGTTTGAAATTATGTCGATACAATGCCCAGCTCTAGCCTACACTAATAAACTTCTGTTTTACTTACTTGCATTTTTCATTCTGCCCACAAGTTTTCTTCTCTTTTTCAAGAGCTTCATGTTTGACTGGTCTGCCAGACTGTCATCTGTCAAAACATGTAAGCATCAATACCTTCAATTGGTTAAACAGGGTTAATCTACAGCCGCCATAAATCAATAGACATTAGAGATCTGAGTAAATTTTTAACACAACAAATAAGGTTGTTAAACTAACGATGACAAGAATGTAACTCGCCATCTTCACTGTCGCTGTCCTTTGCCATGCCGCGCTCACCACTCTTTTCGGGAGGACACAGGCTGTGACGTACATCTGAAAGACCAGAACAAAATTAAGAATCAGGATTAATATATATAATCTCCTTTATTAAATCACTTTCACGTACAAGCCTGCTATATTTTAAAGAGAACATGCGTGCTGAAGGAATACAATTATTATTAGCATAGCAAAGCAGCAAAAACCGGAACAATCTCTGTCGCCCACTGAACTTGCCTTCAAAATAAAATGTTAACCCAAAATTTTTTATTGAAACTGGTACAACATGTCTGAGGTAATTTGGCAACTCCGGCTCTCTGTAGATGTTTACACAGGGAAGGGAGGGGTTAAACAGAACTCTGTTGGCAGCCATGGTGGAAAGGCTTGCTGAAACATGAAAGAACCTCCCCAAATATTTCAAAACTATGAAGCCAAATGTAAATTTAGAGCAGAACATTGACCCAGAGCTTTTCTGATTGAGCAGACTTGTCAGAATACATGTAATGACCCCTTAGAGACGGAGCAAGCTAGTCGCTGCCATAGCGGCTAACCGCTAGCATAGCTGGTAGCCATTATGCCTGCTGTTTGACTAGTTATACCAATATAAAGTAATTTTGTTTCTTGTTTTAAATTATGTCGATATAATGCCCAGCCCTAGCCTACACTAATAAACTTCTGTTTTACTTACTTGCATTTTTCATTCTGCCCACAAGTTTTCTTCTCTTTTTCAAGAGCTTCATGTTTGACTGGTCTGCCAGACTGTCATCTGTCAAAACATGTAAGCATCAATACCTTCAATTGGTTAAACAGGGTTAATCTACAGCCGCCATAAATTAATAGACATTAGAGATCTGAGTAAATGTTTAACACAACAAATAAGGTTGTTAAACTAACGATGACAAGAATGTAATTCACCATCTTCCCTGTCGCTGTCCTTTGCCATGCCTCGCTTACCACTCTTTTCAGGAGGACACAGGCTGTGACGTACATCTGAAAGACCAGAACAAAATTAAGAATCGGGATTAATATATATAATCTCCTTTATTAAATCACTTTCACGTACAAGCCTGCTATATTTTAAAGAGAACATGCGTGCTGAGGGAATACAATTATTATTAGCATAGCAAAGCAGCAAAAACCAGAACAATCTCTATCGCCCACTGAACTTGCCTTCAAAATAAAATGTTATCCCAAAATTTTTTATTGAAACTGGTACAACATGTTTGAGGTAATTTGGCAACTCCGGCTCTCTGTAGGTGTTTACAAAGGGAAGGGAGGGGTTAAACAGAACTCCGTTGGCAGCCATGGTGGAAAGGCTTGCTGAAACATGAAAGAACCTCCCCAAATATTTCAAAACTATGAAGCCAAATGTAAATTTAGAGCAGAACATTGACCCAGAGCTTTTCTGATTGAGCAGACTTGTCAGAATACATGTAATGACCCCTTAGAGACG
>SSNQ01034416.1:123438-158804 GCA_006942095.1 Nothobranchius kuhntae | reverse complement strand
ATAACCGGGCTGACTCCGACACGTGCCGGTGAACCAACCCACCATTAGCCCCAGGCTCCGGTTAGCTTCTAGCTAAAAGGCTACAGCACTCTCCTCCCAGTCCCACCCTGCTAAAGAGGGCCTGGAAAAGTTCGCCCACACATCAAAGTGATTTTTCATTTATGAGCTTTTATAACCTTTTTAATCAGGATAGTTGATTTGCTGCTGCACATAAACTGTCAGTCAGAAGCTCTGCTAGCCGGTTATCTTAGAGGCGCTAGTTCAATTTGTTAGCTTGTTATAAGAATCATAGTTGCAGTTTCATCATCTGAGCTGCTTTTTAAGATCTAGGTAAACTTGTTCAATTTGGGCTTAAAAACAAACGTTTTCACATATTTTCCATGTAGTTTTTTTGCCAGTTCCTCTTCTGAAAGGTAGACAATTGTTTTTCTCTTTCCCTCAAAAAATCTTAATTTTCTCCTAGTTTGGCCCAGCACAGATCACTTCCCAATTACAGCAACAGCCTTGTATCATAACCACATAAGTGGAGAAAATGCTCAGTAGCAATGAGAGAATTTGTTGTTGCATTTAAGTGACGTTAACTATTATTTAACATTTAAACTTATTTTCTGATTTTTTTTATTTCTTAAAAAAACCCTGGTAAGGGATGTTTTTCTGTATTTTAAGCATCAGAAAAAGTTTTATGGTGGAGGTGATGTTTTAAAGTCACTGAGAAACTGCATGCATGCAGTTTGTTGTTTTGCTGCTAATACAGTAGCAGGTGCAGCTGCATATTTTTGCAATAAAAATGTTATGTTGTAATGGAATTCATGCATTAGTTTTTGTTTGCTTTGAACCCAGAGCAGACGTCACACGCCAGACGACATCAACACTGCATACTTTAGTATTTGTTCATTTATCGTGAGTAATATCGATATCGCAATATTAAGCACTGTTATCGAATATCGCAGGTTTTCCTAATATCGTGCAGCCCTAGGTTAAACAGAACTCTGTTGGCAGCCACGGTGGAAAGGCTTGCTGAAACATGAAAGAACCTCCCCAAATATTTCAAAACTATGAAGCCAAATGTAAATTTAGAGCAGAACATTGACCCAGAGCTTTTCTGATTGAGCAGACTTATCAGAATACATGCAATGACCCCTTAGAGACGGAGCAAGCTAGTCGCTACCATCGCGTCTAACTGCTAGCATAGCTGCTAGCAATTATGCCTGCGGCTTGACTCGCTATACCAATATAAAGTCATTTTGTTTCTTGTTATATCGAAATAAAGTCATTTTGTTTCTTGTTTTAAATTATGTCGATATAATGCCCAGCTCTAGCCTACATTAATAAACTTCTGTTTTACTTACTTGCATTTTTCATTCTGCCCACAAGTGTTCTTCTCTTTTTCAAGAGCTTCATGTTTGACTGGTCTGCCAGACTGTCATCTGTCAAAACATGTAAGCATCAATACCTTCAATTGGTTAAACAGGGTTAATCTACAGCCGCCATAAATTAATAGACATTAGAGATCTGAGTAAATGTTTAACACAACAAATAAGGTTGTTAAACTAACGATGACAAGAATGTAACTCGCCATCTTCACAGTCGCTGTCCTTTGCCATGCCTCGCTTACCACTCTTTTCAGGAGGACACAGGCTGTGACGTACATCTGAAAGACCAGAACAAAATTAAGAATCGGGATTAATATATATAATCTCCTTTATTAAATCACTTTCACGTACAAGCCTGCTATATTTTAAAGAGAACATGCGTGCTCAGGGAATACAATTATTATTAGCATAGCAAAGCAGCAAAAACCAGAACAATCTCTATCGCCCACTGAACTTGCCTTCAAAATAAAATGTTATCCCAAAATTTTTTATTGAAACTGGTACAACATGTTTGAGGTAATTTGGCAACTCCGGCTCTCTGTAGGTGTTTACAAAGGGAAGGGAGGGGTTAAACAGAACTCCGTTGGCAGCCATGGTGGAAAGGCTTGCTGAAACATGAAAGAACCTCCCCAAATATTTCAAAACTATGAAGCCAAATGTAAATTTAGAGCAGAACATTGACCCAGAGCTTTTCTGATTGAGCAGACTTGTCAGAATACATGTAATGACCCCTTAGAGACGGAGCAAGCTAGTCGCTGCCATAGCGGCTAACCGCTAGCATAGCTGGTAGCCATTATGCCTGCTGTTTGACTAGTTATACCAATATAAAGTCATTTTGTTTCTTGTTTTAAATTATGTCGATATAATGCCCAGCCCTAGCCTACACTAATAAACTTCTGTTTTACTTACTTGCATTTTTCATTCTGCCCACAAGTTTTCTTCTCTTTTTCAAGAGCTTCATGTTTGACTGGTCTGCCAGACTGTCATCTGTCAAAACATGTAAGCATCAATACCTTCAATTGGTTAAATAGGGTTAATCTACAGCTGCCATAAATCAATAGACATTAGAGATCTGAGTAAATTTTTAACACAACAAATAAGGTTGTTAAACTAACGATGACAAGAATGTAACTCGCCATCTTCACTGTCGCTGTCCTTTGCCATGCCGCGCTCACCACTCTTTTCGGGAGGACACAGGCTGTGACGTACATCTGAAAGACCACAACAAAATTAAGAATCAGGATTAATATATATAATCTCCTTTATTAAATCACTTTCACGTACAAGCCTGCTATATTTTAAAGAGAACATGCGTGCTGAGGGAATACAATTATTATTAGCATAGCAAAGCAGCAAAAACCGGAACAATCTCTATCGCCCACTGAACTTGCCTTCAAAATAAAATGTTAACCCAAAATTTTTTATTGAAACTGGTACAACATGTTTGAGGTAATTTGGCAACTCCGGCTCTCTGTAGATGTTTACACAGGGAAGGGAGGGGTTAAACAGAACTCTGTTGGCAGCCATGGTGGAAAGGCTTGCTGAAACATGAAAGAACCTCCCCAAATATTTCAAAACTATGAAGCCAAATGTAAATTTAGAGCAGAACATTGACCCAGAGCTTTTCTGATTGAGCAGACTTGTCAGAATACATGTAATGACCCCTTAGAGACGGAGCAAGCTAGTCGCTACCAAAGCGGCTAACCGCTAGCATAGCTGCTAGCCATTATGCCTGCGGCTTGACTAGTTATACCGATATAAAGTCATTTTGTTTCTTGTTATGTCGATATAAAGTCATTTTGTTTCTTGTTTTAAATTATGTCGATATAATGCCCAACCCTAGCCTACACTAATAAACTTCTGTTTTACTTACTTGCATTTTTCATTCTGCCCACAAGTTTTTGTTTCTTTTTCAAGAGCTTCATGTTTGACTGGTCTGCCAGACTGTCATCTGTCAAAACATGTAAGCATCAATACCTCGAAGTAGTTAAATATGGTTAATCTATAGCCTCCATACACTGGCCATCCAAAATACTACACACTTAAGATTAATTATACAGCTAACAACTAAGTGTCTTTGTGGTGTATTAAACAACTGAAAACCAGCAAATATTCCAAATAAATTCCTTACTTTCTACAATTCTGGCATATGCTTTCTATATTTTACAGTCAGAAAATAGAGAACACTGTGGTAATAGAGATAAACATTTTCTATTTATTTTTACCCTTGCATACAGGGCAAATGTGCAAGAAAATAAAAAATATATATATATTACCAAATTTATAGGGCATTAATATTATTAATATAAATATATATTTTAAACAGTTTGTGTTCCACTTTATGTATTTATTTTTTCAAACAAATAACTTATGTGAGTTAGGGCTGCAACAAACGATGTTTAGAATAATCGATTAATCGGATGGGGTCTTGACTCGATTTATTGGATTAAACGGGAAATTTTAAAAATTGTAAGGGAAACATTTTCTCTCCTTCCTTTAACAACAGAACATGATTGTGCTGTGTTTTCTTTTAACAGTTGTTAAATGTTAAAAAAAAAAGTTAATTAAACAAAAAATAAGAAGCATCCTGGATCTGTTTCTTTGCTTTCTTCATTGAAGTATCAGATCGGTACGCGTAGGTATTAGGGATGTGAATCTCCTCTGAGGCTGATTTGATTCGAATCTCAATAAGCTGCCAGCGATACATTAACGATACGGTGAAACTCTGGGCTCCTTTGATCAGTTCCATCATGTAGCACTGGTGGGGGGTTGTTGAAATTGTCCTGTGGGATTCTGTGGTTGATGGGGAGGAGGGTCTGAGTCTGGAGTATCTAGGCGTTTCCTAGGGGTGGGTTCACTGGTGGGGTCTGGGGCTGGGCGGCTGCTGCCCTACTCTGGGGGTGCTTGGTTTGCCTCAGGGGGTCAGGGCAGTGGCTACGGGTTGCTGCCTGCTGGCTGCATCACCCCTAGGTGGGTCAGGGTGGGGGTCTTGGGGCTTGGGATGTGGGGGCGGCTGGCGCAGTGCAGCGATCTGAGCGGGGTCCTGGGGATTCGGTCCAAACTTGGAGGATGCCGGGAAGAAGGTGGGAACACGTGGCAGGGCTAGGCCCAGGCTAATGGGGCCTCAGGTAACAATTCTGTTCCATCACGGGGAGGGGGATGTCCAGAAGGGGGAGGACCCAGCCTTACCTAGATGTCTTGTGTCTTAAATATTCTAGAAGTTGGGCAAATGCAGAGATGGGAGTAGATGTTCTGCTGGGGTGGTAGCCTCAGGTTCCGTGGGGCTCTGTGATGCTGCTGTTTAGGACCTTGGTGAGATGGGCTGGGATCTCCATGCCCCAAGTAGTATTTTGGAAATGGAGGTGCCTATTGGGGCCAGTGGGGGAGCTGGCTCCCTGGGGGGCTTAGGCCCCTGAGCCATTCCTCCCCAACCCCAGACATTTTCCTCCTTCTGCTCCCTCACACCACCACACAAACGTGCACATAGGGCCTTGAGGGGTGGGGAAGTCATGGGGCATGGGTATGATCCCATTATCGCAGTCCTGTGGCAACCTGCCTTCCAATTTTACTTGCACATTAAACACTTCCACCGACTTACACCTCATCAATACGCATCACAGTATTTGAGCAGGCGGACACACCTCTGTTGTCACTTGGCTTCCCGGGGCTGGAGGCTAGGAGTGGGAGCTGGCTGTCTGGTTGGGGTCTGGGGCAGTGGGTTGCTTTGCTCAGTGTTGGGTGGGGGTGCCTGCTCATCATCACCTCAGAAGAACGGGGATAAATATAGGGTGTGTATGGAGAGCGTGAGTGGGTGTCTAGCGTTCATTTTTGTAAGTCTCCTGTTGTATGTGTGAGCATGAGGGTGGGAGTGTATGCCTGTGTATGTGTGTATAACTGTATGTCAGGTGAGGTTTTGGACTCCTCCCCTCTCTTGGGTCTTCTTGACACACCTCTTTGCCTCCCCTCCACTGGTACAATTGCTGCTGAGTGTGGAGCCTTGGTCTGCCTGCGTGTTTGCGGCTCCCCTTGTCTAGAGGCGTCTGTGGGGAGCCCATCCTTCGCTTTGCACATGTGCAGGAAGTGAAAACTAACCAGCAACGTACAATGATGTACGACAGCCTTGCGTGAATGGTTCACCAGAATGTTTGATGGTTATGCGAACCAATGCTTTAAGCGATCCACCCGGAATAAAAAGATAATTTGCTATTTAAACAGAAATGGTGGTCATTTTGCACTGAAAACTTTTAATGCTCAAGCTTTCATAATAGGAGATATGTGGTGTTAGCAACCTAGCTTTTTTTTGCACTGGGGGACCACGCATATATCTGTATTGGTTTATATTGGTATCAGAAATTAGGAGTTATAAAATATCGGATATTGCTAAAAAATCCAATATTGACCACCCCAATTTTAAACCCAAATTTTGGACTGTTTCTGCCTTTGTGTCTTTGCCAACGCATTTCTTCATCGATTTTGATCGATTCGTTGTTGCAGCCCTAATGTGAGTTACCTTACATCTACCTGGATGTTGAGTGACTGGTATGTCAAAAATTACCTAATGGTGCATTCCTTCTAGACTCAAAAGTTAGAATTTACAAATTAAAACTTCAACAGAAAGTAAATCGAAATGTTATGAAAAATTATGTTACAACTATGGTCAATATCAGGTGCTTAAAATAGCGAATGGCCATTATTTGATATAGCGCCTTCCAGATTACTAAAACCCCCCAAGGCGCTTAACAACACAGTCAGTCATCCATCCTTTCAGACACACACCCATTCACACCCTGGAGGTGATGACCTACATTGTAGCCACAGCTGCTCTGGGACTCACTGACAGAGGAGAGTCTGCTGTATGCAGGCCCCACCGGTCCCTTCGACCACCACCATCACACGATTTTTATAAATGTAGAAACACCAACAAAACATCAACACCACTATAACGATACTTTCATAACTTACCATCATCAGGCTGTGTGGTTTGATCATCATCTGTCAGTGTGACACCCTGAGAAGATCCCGTAATGTCCTCTGAGTAAAAAGAAAAAAAAATGCAATTCAAATTCCTCCAGTTCAAAGACTGCAGTAGAACAAAAGATTACTACTGCTCATTATTATAAACATTTAGATTTACATATTTATTTATTCTATCTAGATTTTAAGGTGCCCTTTTTATATTAAATTTAGTAAATATGAAATACAATAAAATCGAAAGCATCGATCAGTGGATTTGCATAAAATTTTAAAATCAATGATTCTCAAGTTTTCAAAGATTTGCCTATAAATTTGTGTATAACAGTGATTAATATTGTGATGACGATGTTACTTGTGATAAATAAAAACTTAACTCAGGAACAAAAAATTTAATAACATATTAAAAAGGACAAAAGATAATCATCAAGTGCCATCCACCTCGAGGGTGGGGCATCTAACCTATGAGAACCCACCTGATTGGCCAAATGGGTGAAGAGCTCTATTTGATTTGTTAAAAAACATCATGCTTCTGTTTAATTGACAGGATGCATTATGTGTAGCAAACATTTGAGCTGACCATTCACTGCAATATTTTTCTGTTCTTTGCGATATGCATATTGTGCATGCTGATATCACAATAATATATTTGCAATATATTGTGCAGCCCTAATATATAGATAGATATTGGATGCACAGCATACATACCACATTTAGAAAGCTCAAGTGTGCCGAGGTTCTTCCCCTTCAACGTCCCAGGCCCTTGCTCCATTGCAAACAGAAGTTTGCTTATCTTTGTTATTTGGAATGTCTTGTCAGTTTGTCTGTAGAAGTCACGATGAACCCTTATGTCATGACCCATGAACCTTGCAACTTGCTCCAATTCTTGTTCATCAAGATCCAAGAGCTGGCACAGTGTGGCAACTTGTTTTCTTAATTTAGTAGATCTTAAGAGCTCTGGGTGTTCCGCTTGGCTTGCTTCTGCATGTTTTCGCAGACTGTCAGATCCACGTATGTTTGTCATCCCACCAGATCGTGCAAAAAGAAATGGATTTTCTGCAGGTATACCAGCTTCTTCTCTTGTATCGATTAACAAGGAAATCGAGTCCTTCATCCGGTCAGTAAAAAACATTGGTACCTTCCTACCCCTCTTTCCTCGTATTTCAATGCGAGTTAACTGTTTGCTCAGCTCCTTTTCTAGAGGTGACAATGTTTCAAAAATGTCCTCGTTTAAGGAACTTGTGTTTGCTTCCTTGTAGGTATCAAGAGTCAAGCGGGATGCCTCTCCTTCACGTCGCTTGTTGAAAATGATGAGCTGTGAAAGAACAGTTTCATTTAATGTCTTGTATGCAGCTAAACTGAATCCATGCTTCAGTTCCGCTTTTGCTTCATCTTCAAGCTTTCTAAGATGATCTCTCAGAGCAATAACATCTTTGGTGAGGGGAATGTCATCTTTTTGGTTCCATCTTCTTTCTTTAATGGTTTGATGGGCATTAACAGAAACACTGTTTCTCCAGCTATGTTCCAAAAGTTCCAAAAATCGTTTGGCTTTTTTCTCTCCATTTTCATCTTCATTCATAAGATTCTGTCCTATTAGGACTTCCACTGCTCCTTTGAGACAGAATCCTATTTTGACGGCTGTTGACGCTTTTTTGTACTCATTTTTACGTGGACTAAACCCTGTTAAACGCTTGGCAACTCTGACAACAAACTGATATTTTGATGGTGCACATACATCCTCAAGGCATTTGATGTTTTTATCCATATCTTTTGCTGTTAACACAAATCTGCCAAGCTCTCTCATTCTTTGTGCTATGTATTGGTGACGAGACTTGATACTGCCATGTTTGGCATAGAGTGAGTCACCATATTTGCATATTAAAGGGTCATTTCGAATATGAAAAGACACATCATCTTGTCTCATATTGTTGAGCACAGTTTTACATCCATCCAATGACGCCAATGTTGGAAGCAAACTTGCACCACGAGACTGAACCCTTCTTCTCATCTTCCTATCATCTGTCTCACATTTTTCTTTACTCTTGCATGATGACTGATGCCTCCACAAATCCTTCTTTTTAAACAAAGCATAGCAATATGAACAGGGCAAATATTCCTTGACAGAAACTTTTTCAGAAGGCTGCTTCCATGTCACTAGTTGTCCTCTGCCTTTTTCCAGGACTTCGGCGTTGTGTTTAAAATCGCCTTTATTGCGCAGCTTTTCCAAATGAATCTTTCTTTCTTTTGATCCCAATGGAAAGCTAAAAGCGTATGCCACATCTTTCATTGTACTGTGATTTCTTTCCAAATGTCTTGATATTTTGGATTGTGGACAGCCACAGTAAAAGCAGAAATGCTTTTTGTCCCATACTCTTTTAGAGTCAGTCGTTTTGGTGCACAGTTTTACTGTTAATCCTTGAACTTTCCTTGATTTTTTTCCCAAGTTCTTTTTTTCACGCTTTTCCCCCTTGGTTCCAAGGTTTTGGCCTTTGTCAACAGTGAACACACTGTCACGCCAGTTTCTGTCTTCATCTTCTAGTTGACCAAAGGAATGTTTGTTTGGGCTCAAATCCAGTTCATCACTTGACGATGCTGAACTGATAACCGGCTTGTAGTCTGGATCATCTACTTTGCAGCTAGACTGATCCGATTCTGATGAAGTACTCTCTGAAAAAGCACCCTCTGACTTGTTGAGCTCTTCCAACTGTGAGGGTGAAATAATATATAGGATTACAATCAAATACAAAACAAATTTCAACATGATCTTTTCTTTACAGTTTAAAAGTGACATGTGATAAAGAATGCTTCCAATCAATTCAAGGTCCATACAAGGTCCATACTTTCAGTATTTGCAAGATATTGGTTTTTAGGTCTGTACTGGTTAGACTTAAATGAGTTAAACCAAGGTCTATAGCCCTTGGGTAAATGGTAAATGAATGGTAAATGGCCTGTATTTGATATAGCACCTTCTAGAGTCCTGGAACCCCCCAAGGCGCTTTACAACACAATCAGTCATTCACCCATTCACACACACATTCACACACTGGTGGAAATGAGCTACTCTGTAGCCACAGCTGCCCTGGTGCGCACTGACAAGAGGCGAGGCTGCCGAGCACTGGCACCACCGGTCCCTCCGACCACCACCAGCAGGCAACATGGGTTAAGCGTCTTGCCCAAGGACACAACGACAGCGACAGACTGAGCGGGGCTCGAACCTGCAACCTTCCGATTACAGGGTGAGCACTTAACTCCTGTGCCACTGTCGCCCCTTGTTGTGTCATAAGCTATGAGCTATAAGTATTTTGGTCTTTATACACTGGGAATCAGGAGTTGTTTTAGTGATCATCTTGTTTCTTATTTATTTTTGACCTGATTGTGTCCTGAGCAATTTTATGACTGAATAAAATCAACATAAATTGAAAAATCATCTTAAATAATCGAGATCTCAATTTCAGTCACAATAAACGTGATTATTATTTTTGCCATAATCGAGCAGCCCTACAGTGAAGCATCCTGTTGTAATGTGTGCAAATTGGGCATTTCAGTGTTGGAAAAAAGCTGCATTCAACACTACAAATCCTATACACACCACCTTAAATGTATGAAAGACTTGTCTAATAAATACATGTGTTGTGGTCTCTAGTATGAATGAATCCCTTGTAAATTATACAAGATGAAGCTCTGGGGTGCCTGTTTCAGGAAATATAAGATTGCCAAATCAGATGATAGCTTAACACAGCAGAATTTATTGTCTTATATCCTGATTTTTGGACATCTCATCTCCTATTTGATAACATGATCCTACCATTTAATTTGTTTACTCTGTAATATGGATGCACAATATATTGGCATCAATATCCATATCGGACGATGTTAGTCATTTCTGACATACCGGTATCGGTCCGATTTTAAAAAAAACTGGGCTGATATGAACAACTGATATTTTTTACATCTTGTTTCCATTTGCTTATCTGTGTCAGAGGGAGAGGGGTTGATGTGTATTTGTTTAGTCATGTGACAGTGATTGTAAGCATCTCAGATACGTACGTAAATGTGTGTGGCGTGTGTACATAATAACGTAAATTCAGCTTTAATAATTTTCATTATATACCAAATCAGCTAATTTTAGAACCATTAATTTCAGTATATCGGTATCAGCAATAAAAGTGATATTAATATCGGATATCGGTATTGCCCCAAAAATGTCTTATCGGTGCATCACTACTCTGTAACCTTGATGTTTTATCTTCACAAAGAACACAAGCCTGGAGTATTTCTGTTGTGTGATGGAGTTGCTAATTCTAACTGTTTGATTATACAAACCAAGATATTAGGGCTGCTCGATTATGGCAAAAATAATAATCACGATTATTGTGACTGAAATTGAGATCTCGATTATTTAAGACGATTTTTCAATTTATGTAGATTTTATTTGGTTTTATTCACTCATAAAATTGCTCAGGGTTACGTCTCTAAGTTGGCGACACTGTGGGAGGAGCGCTTCATTTGCAACTCAGGGCAGCGTAAGTGGGAGGAGCAAATAATCGGCTTGTTTTGTTTTTATAATCGTTCAAAACTCAGATCACAATTGGGATTGAAATTCGATTAATTGAGCAGCCCTACAAGATATTCTCTGCTGTCTGTTTTATGCTAAACCAACAATAGCCTTCCCCGTTGAAAGTCAAGATGGGTGAGTCCATCAATTTAAGTTACAGTGTGACACATCTCCTGCATTAGCTTCTGATTAAAAATAGATGGTGAAACTCTAGGATTAGAAAAACCTGACTGATCTATGTCACACTATCACTTAACATTCATGGACTCACCCATCTTGACTCACAACAGGGAAGGCTGTTGTTGGTTTAGCATCCAGGAAACAGCTGAGAACGTCTCAGCTAGCAAAAGCTAACTGTTAGCATATGCATCTCCACCACACAGCAGAACTCCTCCAAGCTTGTGTTATTTGTAGAGATAAAACATCAATGCTGCAGAACAAACAGAGTCGGTGTTAGAATCATGTTGCTGTTAGCCAATTAGAAGAGAGTTGTCCAAATCTGAGGAAATACGACTCCAAAGTAAGTCTTCGACAATTTTGAGATTAAATATCAGATTTTTGTCAACACTCAGCAAAATCACATTAACCAATTTTAACATGAAGTTATTTTATGGAATGCAAATACTTCTTTACTTCTCAAAATATTGACTAAGGAAAAACATTTTTGGTTTGTGTATTAAAGCTCAAATGGCTTCAACACTGACACTGACACTGATTACACAAACAGTACATACAAAACTTAAAGGTAGGTATTGTAGTCTGGAAAAATTGTATGAATTAATGTGAAACATTGAAAACATTACTTTTCTTCAATTTTGGAAGCAAGGACCAATAAGCAAAAAAATATTTTTGTGCAAACTATCACACAAACCAACATTTTCGATTTAAAATAAACTCTTCATTTTAATCACATTTCTTTTACCAATTTCTCTGTAAACTGTCAACAATTTGCTTGTTATAAAGATGTGTAAGTATCATACCTTTCTTTTACTTGCCATTGCTCCCTAGAAACACAGAGAAGAATAATGAAAAATGTATTTCGCTCACAGGTGCAATTAAAATTATTGTACATAAAATTGTAAGAATAGTACATAAATATTGCACTGCCATTAGAAAAGGTTACAAACTGTCGCAGACCGACTCCAGCTAAACAAAATGATCAGAACCAAGAAGTAAATAGTTTTATTAAAATGATTTATAGAGATTGTCCTATTACATATTTTAGTGCCGATCACTAATAGGTCCACAACCTAGAGTGCTGTCCGCACATAAATGGAAGTGAAGCCTCGAACAGCTGGCGACTTTAACAAAGGCGGAAGTGATCCGACCAAAACATGTCAGGTAAAAAAACACCTGATACCCGAACAGTTAAAAAAGTTTAAAGACTGTCGTTAAGCCGAAAAATTTTCAGTGGCTGATTTTTCGGTGCATCCCTATTGAGTTTATTTTCATCAAGATCGTGAGATGGCTCAAAAAGCTGGCGCATAACCAAACTGTCCATAGATTTGCAAATCACCTTCACTTCAGTTTTTTGTCACGATTCTGCTCATGATGAGGGGTTTGGCTAAGACGGCCAAAAATTGAACAGTGTTAACCGGGCATTAGGAGCCCCATATAAGCTGCTTTCTTGTCACTCTTTATTGCCCTGTTCACACCAGGGGTTTTATCAACTAGTCAACTTAACTGCTCTGCAGTGACTTTTTGTGCCTTTCATAGACGTTGCCACGTGATAATGACCGACAAGATGCAGTCCTTGGAAAAGACAGTCGGTGATGAGCCCCTGCGCGTCGGGAGGCGACGCTCTCTGACGCCCGCGGTAAAACCACAGACATACATATATGGACAATGGGTTTCCATAGACTCCAATAACACGTTTTTGAAGAGGAATGGGAGGTGGCCACCACCGCCATTTTGACCGTGTCACAGGTTCCGTCAAGCCAAGACAATTCCACAAAAGGGAAGAGAGGAGGAGCTGAGGGTGGGGCTGTAAGGCTGGGATCAACTGACGACACCTGGTCAAACTAGCTATAAGCTAACCCAAAGCTAACGCGGAGGTGGAAGCTAAGCTAACAGAGGTAGCAACCTAGCTACAACCGGAGTTAACTGTGCACAACACCAGAGCTTCTGAGTCAGAGATACGCCGGGCTGACCACCGGGTAAAACCGGGTGGAACACAGAGGTCTTGGAGACCTCCACAAGCCGGCAGCCGCACAGCAGACAAGCACCGCTGCGATCTGAGATGCGCAGAGCTGCCGCTGGGGAGAACCGGGTGGAAAACATTGGTCTCCTGAGAGCTCCACAAGCCGATAGTCGGAACCCAGCTCCACCAGCATGTTATATTTCAACCCATTTTCTAAAGTGCAGCATTATGTTAAATACACTGGGTTTTACCCTATTACATTTAAGTTTCATGGTTAAACAGTACATGTTAAAATCTAAGCTCAGCTAGTGCAAGAGCGGCAGTGACCTAAAATACATAAATATAATTTTACTACCTAAAAAAATGAAGTGGAGACTCTTTGGATGCTTTATTAGTTCAATTAATGCCACAGCAAGTCATTTTGTCCAACAATTGCACAAATAATATCCAAAAAGAACGCACAAACGCTACAACTAATGGTCTAAGTTGAGAGACTGAAACTGACGCAACAGTTTTCAGGCGAGGCCGAGGCTCAGACTGAGGCCTTTCCACGGAGCTAGCTCTGTGGTCACGTGGGTCTGATGCTCATTAACTCATTCACTGCCAATGACGACTAAAGTCGTCATTTCCATTTTTTTACTGTTTGAGCATCGGAACGAGCCCCCGCGCTGAGAGAACAAACATCTCAGCCCTGAAGCCGATCTTCATCCGCATATGTCACAGATCACATGATCAGGAAGCAGAACATCCATGTGTTAGGAGATCGTTTTGGGCCGTTCCTGTAAAAAAAGTGAGGCGCGAACCGGAAAAGCTTCTGCCGATCACAATTCGACAACGGATTATGAAAGAACGGATAACGCTCGAAACACGCGGCTTCTTCCTGATGCAAGAGGTGAGTCTCCTCTTTGTTTTGGTTGTTTTGGCATCGACATCATGCTAGCACGCAACGTTCTGTGACTCTTAAAAAAACAGTAAAAACGGTGAGAAACGCTGGCAGCGTATGAGTTAATTATACCGAATTTTAGGCTTTTAATACACTTAAACAGAAGAGTGAGAAAAACATTCACCCCCATCAGAGTTGTCATGAGTGTAAACTAGATAAACCAAAAACATGTTTTGGTACCGGGCTGTAAACATGTTTATTTCTGCTGTGAAATTGGTATTTTTAACATGGGAGTCAATGAGGATTAGCTCGCTTCTGACACCAGCCCCTAGTGGATGAGGGTGGAACTGCAATTTATTTCACTTCCGCATTGGACTCAATTTCTGTCCCGCATTGTGGGGGCTTGGGTAAAATGGACATTTGACCGAATTGTGACCTTTACCCTCTTGCAATTTAACCTTCCTCTCACTCTTTTTTTTTTTCCAAGATGGCGCCGCAGACGGCTGCCTTGGTACTTTGGTGCGCTGTTATTGTTTTGTTTTTGTGTGTAAATTGTGTATCTGGGTTCTCCTACTCAAGAGAAGAACTCATAAGTTACAACACTATGATTCCGGTGGACTTAACCTCGTTTTTTGTTGCATCCGGGGCCGATTCAATATCAACTTTGATCAGAAAAGTGAGACGCAGGAGGAGAGGTAAACGAGCGGGCGCGCTCGTGCGTCTGAGGAGACGGGGACTGCGCACGGCTCTACCTGGGATCTTCCTCTCTAATGTGCACTCACTCCGCAACAAAATGGACGAGCTGACCCTGATGAGGAGCATAAACAGAGACTTCTCATCTGGGGTTCTCTGCTTCATTGAAACATGGCTCAGTGAGGACACTCCCGACTGCGCGCTCCAGCTGGAGGGGTTTCACCTCATCCGCGCAGATCGCGAAGCGACTCTCTCCGGCAAGACCACAGGTGGAGGTGTGTGTTTTTACATCAATAATGGTTGGTGCACAGATGTCACAGTGATCATGCAGCATTGCTCTCCATCTATGGAATATCTTTTCACAAACTGTAACCCATTTTATTCTCCGCGGGAGTTCGCCTCATTCATTCTAGGCGCTGTTTACATCCCACCTGACGCGGACGTGTACGAGGCTCAGCGTGCGCTCGCGGAAGAGATACTGTGCATGGAGCGGACGTACCCGGACTCCCTCATCATTGTACTTGGAGACTTTAACAAAGCAAATCTGAGCCAGGAGCTTCCCAAATATAAACAGTATATCAAATGTCCAACCAGAGAGGAGAAAACCCTGGACCACTGTTACAGCACAGTAACAGGAGCCTATCATGCAGTGGCGCGCGCTGCGCTTGGACTCTCTGACCACTTGACCATCCATCTGATCCCAGCTTACAAACAAAGGCTAAAACTCTCCAAGCCTGTTGTGAAGTCAACAAGACAGTGGAACACAGATGCCGCAGATGAGCTTCGCGCATGCTTTGAGACCACAGACTGGGAGGTAATGAAGGCCACCTCAGACAGTTTAGATGAGTTCACAGATACCGTCACCTCCTACATCCACTTCTGTCAGGACAGCATCATACCATCACACACCAGGGTGAGTTATAACAATGACAAAGCCTGGTTTACCCCTAAACTCAAACAGCTGTGGCTAGAAAAGAGAGATGCATTTAAAAGGGGGGACAAGGACTCCTACAGAGACACTAAATACAGGTTCAGCAAAGAANATTTGTTTAAAGTGGCTATTTATTTTAAATACATATTTTTTTAAGGTTGACTTGTACAGTGCTCAAGTCAAGTGTGGACTGGAGTTTTAGATTTTCATTTTGATAATGAAGAAAACAAGTATATGAGAAAACAAGTATATGAGAAAACAAGTATATGAGAAAACAAGTGGTGCTTCTTTGATTTGTTTACATATTGTTTATGTTTTGAATGTTTGGATTTGTATCATTTAAACCTGCACTGACTACTGTAACATGTTCCAGAAAAAGAAGCTATTTGTTCCTTTACTTGTGAAAAGTTGCACTTTTGCTAAGGCTTTGTGTTATCTTAGGTTTAATAAACACTGTTAAACCTTTTCAAAACTATTTCAGTTTGTGTAGAACAGGACTATCAATGCTTTCTGAACATATGCAACACCGTTTAAAAAATACCGCGATAATACCGAAAACCGTGATAATTTTGGTCACAATAACCGTGAGGTTAAATTTTCATACCGTGACAACCCTAATAAACAGTATATCAAATGTCCAACCAGAGAGGAGAAAACCCTGGACCACTGTTACAGCACAGTAACAGGAGCCTACCATGCAGTGGCGCGTGCTGCGCTTGGACTCTCTGACCACTTGACCATCCATCTGATCCCAGCTTACAAACAAAGGCTAAAACTCTCCAAGCCTGTTGTGAAGTCAACAAGACAGTGGAACACAGATGCCGCAGATGAGCTTCGCGCATGCTTTGAGACCACAGACTGGGAGGTAATGAAGGCCACCTCAGACAGTTTAGATGAGTTCACAGATACCGTCACCTCCTACATCCACTTGTGTCAGGACAGCATCATACCATCACACACCAGGGTGTTATAACAATGACAAAGCCTGGTTTGCCCCTAAACTCAAACAGCTGTGGCTAGAAAAGAGAGATGCATTTAAAAGGGGGGACAAGGACTCCTACAGAGACACTAAATACAGGTTCAGCAAAGAATTGGTCAAAGCAAAACACCAGCATCATGACAAAATGCAGCAGCTAATCTCTGAAAACGACCCAACCTCTGTGTGGAAAAGTTTCAGGAACATCACCAACTACAAACCCAGAAGCCCCGCCTCCACCGATAATCTGCTCTTGGTAAACAACCTAAACAATTTCTATTGTCGGTTTGATGAGCCATCAGGCAGCTCTCACTCCTCGTCCAGCCCCAACAATAGAGACATTGGTCAGCCACTTCCCACTACAGAGCCATCACCATCACTGTGGAATTTACCTTCATCACCCTCCCCCTCACTCCCCACTCATGAGGTCTTCACATCACACACCCCCACCACAAACCTACACATTCATGAAGCAGATGTAAAGAAGCAGTTCAGGTCTCTTAACACACGAAAAGCCCCGGGCCCTGATGGCGTGGCTCCTGCCACCCTAAAGCACTGTGCTGAAGAGCTGGCCCCAGTGTTTACGAGCATCTTCAACTCCTCACTGGAGGCATCTCATGTGCCTGCCTGCTTCAAGATCTCCACCATAGTCCCTGTCCCCAAGAAACCAAGAATCACTGGACTAAATGACTACAGGCCTGTGGCTCTGACATCTGTGGTCATGAAGTCATGTGAGCACCTAGTTCTCCCCCACCTCAAGACCCTCACAGCCCCCTCCTGGACCCCCTGCAGTTTGCCTACAGAGCAAACAGGTCTGTAGATGACACAATCAACATGGCTCTACAATTCATCCTGCAGCATCTGGACTCCCCAGGTACCTATGCCAGGATATTGTTCGTGGACTTCAGCTCTGCATTCAACACAATCCTGCCAGACCTCCTCCAAGACAAAATGTCCCAGATGAACGTGCCTGACCCCATCTGCAGGTGGATCACTGACTTCCTGACAGACAGGAAACAACAAGTCAGGCTGGGGAAGAATGTCTCGGACCAACGGACCATCAGCACCGGCTCACCACAGGGCTGTGTTCTTTCCCCTCTGCTCTTCTCCCTGTACACCAACAGCTGCACCTCCAAGCATGAGTCTGTCAAACTAATTAAGTTTGCTGACGACACCACCATCATCTGACTCATCTCTGATGGGGATGAGTGCGCTTACAGAATGGAGGCTGAACGGCTGGTGTCCTGGTGCAGCCACAACAACCTGGTGCTAAACACCCAGAAGACAGCGGAGGTCGTTGTGGACTTTAGGAAACACACACACCCCATCGCCCCCTTAAACCTGTCTGACACTCCCATCACAATGGTGGACTCATGTCGCTTCCTGGGCACCACCATCACCCAGGACCTCAAATGGGAGCCCACCATCACCACCATCAGAAAAAAGGCCCAGCAGAGGATGTACTTCCTCAGGCAGTTGAAGAAATTCAACCTATCACCACAGTCGATGAGGCAGTTCTACACCGCTATCATCGAGTCCACCCTCACCTCCTCCATCACCGTGTGGTACGCTGGAGCTACCACCAGGGACAAGAAGAGGCTGCAGCGTGTAGTGCGCTCTGCAGAGAAGGTCATTGGCTGCAAACTCCCCTCCATTCAAGATCTGTACACCTCTAGGACATCGAGGCGTGCAGGTCGGATAATAGCTGACTCGTCTCACCCTGGACACAGTCTCTTCGACTCGCTCCCATCTGGCAGAAGGCTCAGATCCATTCGGACCAGAACCTCTCGCCACAAAAACAGTTTCTTCCCCTCTGCAGTTGGACTTTTGAACGAACATCCTAGGGCAGCTCACTCAAATTGATTGGTCCCAGTCACGTGACCCGATGCTGTGCTTGAAACATTCAACAAACACTCAGATTAATACCTACACGGAGTAGATAGCTGCTTCTCTAATTCTTGACACTTTTTACATTAATAATTTTATCATGAGTGTTTTATTAGTTCTTATATTTGCTTATCTCTTAATTAATTATTTTTTTTTCTACCTTACCTTCTGCACCAAAATACCGCAGCAATTTCCTAATGTTGTGACTCGGCACACATATGGCAATAAAAACTTCTGATTCTGATTCTCCCATCCTAACCTTAACCAGCTTGCGTATGCAAAGCTCTGATCGTTGACGCGCTCCAGACATCTGCGTCCTGAGCACGGCCACAGTAACATTATCAAATTAGGTGTCGCCACCTCAAAAACAAAGTTAACAATGTGTTAAGTGATCTTAGAAAAATCCCTCATCATGAACAGAATCCTGACAAAAAAACGTCAATGTGAGGGTGATTTGCAAATCTGAACGTACAGTGTGACCAGCTCTGCGACAGCTTTTTGAGCAGTCTCACTACTAAATCTGCCTCAAACAGTCTTCAAGCAGTTTGAAAACATACATTCCTGTCTGCAATCCACTGATGAAAACACACATTAGGGACGCTGCAGCAGCAAGACTCCACCTCTGAGCTTTTGTTTCAATTTGTTCAAAATGCAGATTATAAAATACACACCAGTTTTTATATTTGTTATTAGCCCAAGTTAAACTGGAGTTCTTATAAAAATACTTGAACTATATTTTTAGACCATCAGATAACTTTTGAAAACTGTGATTCTGTGATCTGTAGGAGATGTGCTCACAAACATACAAAAAAGAAAAGAAAAACATGAGATCCCTTTGCTGTTGGTTGAAATCTCATATTCAACTGATAAGAATGGTTCAATATCGTTTTGCTGCAGAGAAAGAGGATGCTCTGCTCCGTGACTGCAGCTGTGATGCGCTCAGGAGCGGCTGCGGAGTGAGCAATGAGACAGAAGTCATGGCAAAAGTTTACATATTAGAGCGATGTGTGACAGATTGTTACTTTCCTGTAGTTTAGTGGGTTTTTATTTATAAAGGAGGATGAGAAGGATGAATGTCCAGAAAACAAATCAGCTGTTTAGATGGAAGACGGATTAAGGAGACTCGCAGCTGGAGTTAGATGCCAAAACGAGGGATTTTAAAACAAAATGTGCCGACGCTAAAAAGAAGTGTTAACCACGGCGCTTTATTTTATCATTTGATATTTGTTTTGCTTAGCAGACTGCTGACGTATGCTTTTAGGAGGTGCGCTCAAGACGTAGCTGTCCTGCAGGAGCGACACATCGTGCAGTCTGCAAATGTGAAATCTAGTGTCGCAGTGTGCCACCTTTCTGGAGTTCTCAGTGTGACATGAAAACTCCTGTACAACGGCAAAAAAAATCCAACAGTGTGATCAGGCATAAAAGCAGAGTGGGTTTGCCGTTGTGTGACGTCGTCGGCAGGCACACGACCCCGAGCAGATCTCGTACCGACAACGGCATTGTTTTGTAAAAACAGCAAATGAGTTGACTGTACTTTAGAATTCCACAGTCACTAGATCTCAATCAAATAGAGCACCTTTGTGATTTGATGGAACGGGAAATTCGCATCCTGGATGTGCAGCCGACAAACCTGAATCAACTGCGTGTGATACCATCATGTTAAAAAAAAGCCCTGCAGCAGCACCTTGTTGAATCACCGCAACCAAGCATTAAGGCAGTTCTTAAGGGAAAGAAGGGATTATCCCGTAACTAGCAAGGTGTGCCCAATAGATGCATAAAAATATGTGCTAAAATGTGTATTTCTAAGCTAGCAAAAAATGTGGTAAGCTTCAACAACGCGTCCGCAAATTTACTTTTTATTAACTTAACCTACATGAAATACAGTTGTACTACTTTCAAATCAACTTAAAGTAACTTTAAAATGAGTGAATATTAGCAGCAGAAGAGTTGTACAATACATTTTCTAAGATAGCAAAAACGGGAAGGAAGCTAACCAGAGATTAGCTTCATTAACACATTTCTAACACGTTCGTTTTTTAAGCAGTAACATTGCGTCAAAAAAAGGTTTACTATGTTAAAATACAGTTTGTCAGTTGAAAAACTTACCTGGATTAAAAGTGTCGAGCATTTGAAGCAAAATGTCCTCTCTTGTGTTGTGCTGCGTAGTAGGCCTGCTCTCCTGTCCCTCTCAAACTTGTTTGAGGGGATTCACAGACCGTGTTGCTGGACAGCAGCCAAGAGCAATCACGGCTTCAGGGTGGGGGAGGGGTGGTCCTTCAACTTGATCTGCACACTCAATATTCTAAAGATTCATCTAAACTCTTTATAACAGTCTTCAGTAGTGGAAGTAAATTAGTGACATACTGCACACTGAGTATGAATCTACTTAAAATAATATTTCAAATATAGAACTTATTTATAATTGTATTTTTTTTNTCTGCAGAGAAGGTCATTGGCTGCAAACTCCCCTCCATTCAACAACTGTACACCTCTAGGACATTGAAGCGTGCAGGTCGGATAATAGCTGACTCGCCTCACCCTTGACACAGTCTCTTCGACTCGCTCCCATCTGGCAGAAGGCTCAGATCCATTCGGACCAGAACCTCTCGCCACAAAAACAGTTTCTTCCCCTCTGAAGTTGGACTTTTGAATGAACATCCTAGGGCAGCCCACTCAAGTTGATTGGTCCCAGTCACGTGACCCGATGCTGTGCTTGAACCATTCAACAAATACTCAGATTAATACCTACACAGAGTAGATAGCTGCTTCTCTAATTCTTGCCACTTTTTACATTAATAATTTTATCATGAGTGTTTTATTAGTTCTTATATTTGCTTATCTCTTAATTGATTTTTTTTTTCTACCTTACCTTCTGCACCAAAATACCGCAGCAATTTCCTAATGTTGTGACTCGGCACACATATGGCAATAAAAACTTCTGATTCTGATTCTCCCATCCTAACCTTAACCAGCTTGCGTATGCAAAGCTCTGATCGTTGACGCGCTCCAGACATCTGCGTCCTGAGCACGGCCACAGTAACATTATCAAATTAGGTGTCGCCACCTCAAAAACAAAGTTAACAATGTGTTAAGTGATCTTAGAAAAATCCCTCATCATGAACAGAATCCTGACAAAAAAACGTAAATGTGAGGGTGATTTGCAAATCTGAACGTACAGTGTGACCAGCTCTGCGACAGCTTTTTGAGCAGTCTCACGACCAAATCTGCCTCAAACAGTCTTCAAACAGTTTGAAAACATACATTCCTGTCTGCAATCCACTGATGAAAACACACCTTAGGGACGCTGCAGCAGCAAGACTCCACCTCTGAGCTTTTGTTTCAATTTGTTCAAAATGCAGATTATAAAATACACACCAGTTTTTATATTTGTTATTAGCCCAAGTTAAACTGGAGTTCTTATAAAAATACTTGAACTATATTTTTAGACCATCAGATAACTTTTGAAAACTGTGACTCTGTGATCTGTAAGAGATGTGCTCACAAACATACAAAAAAGAAAAGAAAAACATGAGATCCCTTTGCTGTTGGTTGAAATCTCATATTCAACTGATAAGAATGGTTCAATATCGTTTTGCTGCAGAGAAAGAGGATGCTCTGCTCCGTGACTGCAGCTGTGATGCGCTCAGGAGCGGCTGCGGAGTGAGCAATGAGACAGAAGTCATGGCAAAAGTTTACATATTAGAGCGATGTGTGACAGATTGTTACTTTCCTGTAGTTTAGTAGGTTTTTATTTATAAAGGAGGATGAGAAGGATGAATGTCCAGAAAACAAATCAGCTGTTTAGATGGAAGACGGGAAAAGGAGTCTCGCAGCTGGAGTTAGATGCCAAAACGAGGGATTTTAAAACAAAATGAGCCGACGCTAAAAAGAAGTGTTAACCACGGCGCTTTATTTTATCATTTGATATTTGTTTTGCTTAGCAGACTGCTGACGTATGCTTTTAGGAGGTGCGCTCAAGACGTAGCTGTCCTGCAGGAGCGACACATCGTGCAGTCTGCAAATGTGAAATCTAGTGTCGCACAGTGTGCCACCTTTCTGGAGTTCTCAGTGTGTCATGAAAACTCCTGTGCAACGGCAAAAAAAATCCCACAGTGTGATCATGCATAAAAGCAGAGTGGGTTTGCCGTTGTGTGACGTCGTCAGCAGGCACACGACCCCGAGCAGATCTCGTACCGACAACGGCATTGTTTTGTAAAAACAGCAAATGAGTTGACTGTACTTTAGAATTCCACAGTCACTAGATCTCAATCAAATAGAGCACCTTTGTGATTTGATGGAACGGGAAATTCGCATCCTGGATGTGCAGCCGACAAACCTGTATCAACTGCGTGTGATACCATCATGTTAAAAAAAGCTCTGCAGCAGTACCTTGTTGAATCACCGCAACCAAGCATTAAGGCAGTTCTGAAGGGAAAGAAGGGATTATCCCGTAACTAGCAAGGTGTGCCCAATAGATGCATAAAAATATGTGCTAAAATATGTATTTCTAAGCTTGCAAAAAATGTGGTAAGCTTCAACAACGCGTCCGCAAATTTACCTTTTATTAACTTAACCCACATGAAATACAGTTGTACTACTTTCAAATCAACTTAAAGTAACTTTAAAATGAGTGAATATTAGCAGCAGAAGAGTTGTACAATACATTTTCTAAGATAGCAAAAACGGGAAGGAAGCTAACCAGAGATTAGCTTCATTAACACATTTCTAACACGTTCGTTTTTTAAGCAGTAACATTGCGTCAAAAAAAAGGTTTACTATGTTAAAATACAGTTTGTCAGTTGAAAAACTTACCTGGATTAAAAGTGTCGAGCATTTGAAGCAGAATGTCCTCTCTTGTGTTGTGCTGTGTAGTAGGCCTGCTCTCCTGTCCCTCTCAAACTCGTTTGAGGGGATTCACAGACGGTGTTGCTGGACAGCAGCCAAGAGCAATCATGGCTTCAGGGTGGGGGAGGGGTGGTCCTTCAACTTGATCTGCACACTCAATATTCTAAAGATTCATCTAAACTCTTTATAACAGTCTCCAGTAGTGGAAGTAAATTAGTGACATACTGCACACTGAGTATGAATCTACTTAAAATAATATTTCAAATATAGAACTTATTTATAATTGTATTTTTTTGAAATACACCAACGTGAATCATTAGTAAAACCATCTAAAAAAACACAAGAATATAAACCTAGGTTTTTCAACAAATAGTGATGTTTTACTTGAGAATTATCATCAAAACTTTTAATTTTTCTTCTTATATTTGCTGCTTCATCAAAGACAACACCTCTTTGTCTGAACCTGTGAAATCACCCACATTAACCCTAGAACAAGGTTGTCAAACTCAGCTCGTGACCACACTGTTTGCCCTAAAATATAAGATTCTGACCAAATATGGCTATTTTTTGCGATTTTAACCACACAAAAATTGATTCAGTATGTTAGCATGCATGGACGTAATTTTTTTGGGGGGGACGGGGGGACATGTCCCCCCCCCCTACACACACACACACACTTTTTCCAAAGTCAAGTTTTGACCCCTGCACTTTTTACCATCCAAAGGCAATGTTACGCTATATTAAATTGACACTGGTTGAGCTCTAGGACCAAGTGGAAAACAACTGTGTTGAAGCCTGTTTCCCATTAGAGCATACTGTAAAGATACCCCCCCGTGTCCCCCCACTTCTAAAGTGAAAATTACGTCCATGTTAGCATGCCCCTGAGTGAGCTCTGTGATTTTGGTTTCTGTCAGTATTTGTTTAGGTGGTTCTATGGTATGTTTGACAGCCAAACTGCCAAAAGGTTGCAGATTGAGGCCTGAGCTAAATTTTGCATTGTATCACGGCTTCTGCTCATTGTACAGACTTGAAAATTGTGTAGCTTCACACCGGCTATGACAGCTTAATCATACGTCAAATTCATGCAGATTGAAGCCTGCTAAGGGTTAGCTCATGACCACATGTCACTGTTTGGTGTAAAATACAAGAATCTCATCAAATATGGCCGTTTTTCAGCAATTTTCACCAAACAAACATGTGTTCTCCATTTGAGGAGGTGGTGTCAGTTTGGTTGATGTGGTTGCACGTTATGGTGTTCCAATGACCCGTTTTGCATTTGTTTTGAGCTTCTTTTTTTTTAACCAGAATTCACCAAAACTACTTAACAGAAGGTCATGTGATCATGATTTTCAGAGGGTGAGTTGCTGGGGTGATGTCTCATAATTTAAGTTAGTTCAATGTTCAAATGTCACTACTTTTCTAAAACAAAAAAATTGCCTTTGATGACATTGTTGTGATTCATCTTGTCTAAGTCAGTGTTGATTTTGACTAATTTCAATTTAGTTTTAGTCTTTGTCTTTTGAATAAATGCCTTTTTTATTTTAGTCACTATTTAGTCGTCCAATTTGTTTTCGTTTTAGTCTTATTTTAGTTGACTAGACAAGATTCGTGACAGAGGGTTTGGAGTGAGAAGAAAGCTGACCAACAGTCTCTGACTTTGGGAACCAGCTTTTCTGGGGCACAGCAAAGGATATCAGATAGATACATTAAAAATGTGCTAAAATGTGTATTTCTTAGCTGTACCTTTAATATTCAGCAGTTAGTTCCCAGTTCCCGTTGAGCTGAAACTTGGCTTCTGTTTAACCTAGAGACTTGAAACTTTGACTGTAGCATCAGGCGACCCTCAGGTCCAACCTCCACAATTCTCAAGCTGTTAGGTCAATCAGAAAGGTTAAAGGTCACAAAACAGGCATTCTTTTGCCCTTCTTCATTTTGTGGCTCCTTCAAAAATATGCCAAAATTATTTTGGGGGCATTTTTCAGGGGGTAGAAGCTTCCCTGACTGAGAGAAAAATCTGGAAATATTCAAGGGAGTCGCTACTGATAAGTTGTAAGTGCTCACCAAGTTTGGTCCAGATCGGAGGAAGGCAAGAGGGGTCAATAATTCCCTACATGCAACAGCTGAAGGCCCAAACTAAAGCCTGCCCTAGATTTGAGCCCCTTTTTGGCCGCCGTTCAGCTTGCGTTTGTCCGAGGCGCATGAACATTTTGTTGGTGCATCCCGGTACTGGCCCAAAACACATACGTCGAATTCGTGCTGGTCGGAACATTTTAAGGGTCCGTTTGGGCCCATAGGGCAGTTTTCCCGCCATTTTGGCCTTCCAATGTGGCATTTTTCAACCGATTTTCGCCAAACAAACACCGATTCGGCATGCCGCCGTCCCCCCGAGCTAGCCCGAGCGGTTTGGTAGCCGTAGCTTGTTGTTCTGGTGCAGTTTTGAACTCTAGGGTGCTAGAGGGCATTCTCTTTTTGGCCATAACTCCTCAACGGAACTTCCGATCGGTCCCGCTTTTGCAGGGTGTCATCCCCGTGGGGCCAAGCAATCAGAATCTGTTGTCAAAATCAAAAAAATAAAAAAGTGTTGTGTCTGCTTTGGCCAAAAGATAGGGTCTGGGAAGCGACACACCAAAGAGGACTTGTATCCAGCTGATACAAAGTGGAAAAAAAAAATTCTGCTGGCGCCAGAGGCGCCTTCTTTGAGTATGAGGTTTGAGGGCCGAGCATGAGTCCACCCAATGTGGTTTGGTGGGAAAATCTTTTGTGGTTCTGGAGATATAGTCCCCCAAAGCACACGATTTTCACAGTTTGGCAATGGCGTAACTCTGGCGCCGTGCGTGCTATCAATGAGGCAAGTTGATTTTCGTGCTTGTACCAACATCCCAAACCATAGAGTGAAATAATTTTTGGCTACGCACCCTAGTGGGCGAACTTGGTCTATGCGCGACGTAGGGTGGTGCAACCAACAAATTATGATTTGGCACGTCTGTCTTTACAAAATGTGTGAATTTTATGTCCCTACATAAAATTGAACTATTTTTAATAATTTAAAAGCAATGACGAAAACCCTAGGCCCAAAACAAAGCCTGAGCTAGATTTGAGCCCCTTTTTGGCTGCTGTTCGGCTTGCGTTTGTCCGAGGCGCATGAAACTTGTTTTGGTGCATCCCGGTGTGGGCCCGAAACCCATACGTCGAATTTGTGAAAGTCGGAACATTTTAAGGGTCCATTTGGGCCCAGAGGGCAATTTTCCCGCCATTTTTGCCTTGTGGCCTCAAACGTGGCATTTTTCAACCGATTTTCACCAAACAAACACCGATTCCGCATACCGCCGTCTCCCCGAGCTAACCCATGAGGTTTGGTAGCCGTAGCTTGTCGTTCTGGTGCAGTTTTGAACCCTAGGGTGCCAGAGGGCATTTTCTTTTTGGCCATAACTCCTCAACAGAACTTCCGATCGGTCCCGCCTTTGTGGGATGTCGTCCCCATGGGGCCAAGCAATCAGAATCTGTTGTCAAAATCAAAAAAGAAAGATAAAGTGTCGTGTCTGATTTGGCCAAAAAATAGGGTCTGGGAAGCGACGCACCAAAGAGGACTTGTATCCAGCTAACACAAAGTGGAAAAAAAAATTCTGCTGGTGCCAGCGGCGTCATCTTTGAGTATGAGGTTCGGGGGCTGAGCATGAGTCCACCCAATGTGGTTTGGTGGAAAAATCTTTTGTGGTTCCGAAGATATAGCCCCCCAAAGCATGCGATTTTCGCAGTTTGGCAATGGCGTAACTCTGGCGCCGTGCGTGCTATCGAAGAGGCAAGTTGATTTTCGTGCTCGTACCAACATCTCGAACCACAGAGTGAAACAATTTTTGGCTACGCACCCTAGTGGGCGAACTTGGTCTATGAGCAACGTAGGGTGGTGCAACCAACAAATTATGATTCGGCACGTCTGTCTTTACAAAATGTGTGAATTTTATGTCCCTACATAAAAATGAACTGTTTTTAATCATTTAAAAGCATTGACGAAAACCCTAGGCCCAAAACAAAGCCTGGGCTAGATTTGAGCCCCTTTTTGGCTGCTGTTCGGCTCGCTTTTATTCGAGGCGCATGAAACTTGTTTTGGGGCATCCCGATGTGGGCCCAAAACACATACGTCGAATTTGTGCCAGTCGGAACGTTTTAAGGGTCCTTTTGGGCCCAGAGGGCAGTTTTCCCGCCATTTTTGCCTTGTGGCCTCCAACGTGGCATTTTTCAACCGATTTTCACCAAACAAACACCAATTCCGCATGTTGCCGTCTCCCCGAGCTAGCCCAAGCAGTTTGGTAGCCGTAGCTTGTCGTTCTGGTGCAGTTTTGAACTCTAGGGTGCCAGAGGGCATTCTCTTTTTAGCCATAACTCCTCAACGGAACTTCCGATCGGTCCCGCCTTTGCAGGGTGTCGTCCCTGTGGGGCCAAGCAATTGGAATCTTTTGTCAAAATAAAATAAAAAAATAAAAAAGTGTAGTGTCTGATTTGGCCAAAAGATAGGGTCTGGGAAGCGACGCACCAAAGAGGACTTGTATCCAGCTGATACAAAGTGGAAAAAAAAATTCTGCTAGTGCCAGCGGCGTCATCTTTGAGTATGAGGTTTGGGGGCCGAGCACGAGTCCACCCAATGTGGTTTGGTGGAAAAATCTTTTGTGGTTCCGAAGATATAGTCCCCCAAAGCACGCGATTTTCGCAGTTTGGCAATGGCGTAACTCTGGTGCCGTGCGTGCTATCGAAGAGGCAAGTATATTTTCATGCTCCAACCAACATCCCAAACCACAGAGTGAAATTTTTTTTGGCTACGCACCCTAGGGGTCGAACTTGGTCTGTGAGCGACGTCGTGCAGTGCAACCAACAAATTATGATTTGGTACGCCTGTCTTTACAAAATTTCTGAATTTTGTGTCCCTTCATAAAAATGAACTATTTTAAAAGCAATGACGAAAACCCTAGGCCCAAAACGAAGCCTGAGCTAGATTTGAGCCCTTTTTTGGCTGCTGTTTGGCTCGCGTTTGTCCAAGACGCACAAAACTTGTTTTGGTGCATCCCGGTGTGGGCCCGAAACACATATGTCGAATTTGTGCCAGTCAGAATATTTTAAGGGTCCTTTTGGGCCCAGAGGGCAGTTTTCCCGCCATTTTTGCCTTATGGCCTTCAACGTGGCATTTTTCAACCGATTTTCACCAAACAAACACAGATTCCGCTTGCCACCTTCACCCAGAGCTAGCCCAGGCGTTTTGGTAGCCGTAGCTTGTCGTTCTGGTGCTGTTTTGGCCTCTTGGGTGCCAAAATCATGCGTATGACCACATAATTCCAGCTCCAATTTAAAAACCATAGATTCTTTTGACTTCTTTCCTTTTGTAGAAATGGTAGCATTTTTATTATTATTATAGAATATGCTTGAAGTGACTAGACCTCTCTATCATGTTCACAGCCTGAGATATAGGCCCCGAAAGGTGTCTTTATTTTGGGCTACACAATCGCTAATGTCTGTTCATATTCTCTCTAGTAATTTCTGTCTTTTATTTGAGCCTGATGTGTAGATGCGCTCGCTCTGCCGCTGCAGCGCTCATCACCCGTGGTGAGGTGAATTCACGTGACTGGCGCGGCTGGGCAGTGCATTGCACACTCCGCTATTTTTGCGGTCAATAGATCTATTTGATCTGCTAGTTAAACAGTTATTGGTGAGGTGAAAAAGAAGGAAGCAGGCAGCAGTTTTTCCGGAGGACTGTGAGATGCAGGAAGATCAGAGACAGACAAGACAGGAAAATAGGAAAATAAAAACCATGAAAACAAAACAAAGTTCTTGAAAAATAAATTCTAGGTAAATTAATCTCACTACATGTTTTTACCTGTATGAAGTAATAATTTATCAGCATGTAGTATTTATTTATTTGACACAATTCAGATCACCTTCTATATTCATTTTGGGGCCAAGGCAAAATAGACTCCTGCCAGGTATTTTTATTTGTTTTTATATTTGACATTTTACATTATTATATGTCTATATTTAAATATTAGACATTTTTATATTATATATAGGCAGTTTCAGAGATGGAATGTGACTTAAGATGCTCCATATTTTCTGGACTCCTGGACAACAGAGTCAGACCCAGGTACCATTGACCAACGCCCCTCAGAATTATCCCCAGAAGAACTCTGCCTCTCATCACAAGCTCCACAAACAATTCAGCAATAAGCAGCAGAAAAAAACATGACTTTTAAGGAGCAGCAGTGTGCACAGCTGCTTGGTTTGGATGAAACTCTCCAGTGACCTCTGATCAAGGTCACATCCCTGTCTCCTGGACCAGTGGAGAAGGAATGGACAAAGCACAGAGTCAGGGAAGACAAAGGTGCACTCGGTGCAAAAAAAAAAGAAAAAAAATCTGTACCTGGATGTGCAGAGTGCAAGAAAGGGTTTTGTCTGCAACAGGAGAGGAACTTTTTGCAGAATACACCAGCAACTAAAAACGCCTGAACATTGACAGACAAAATCATCTGAAACTGAGACACTGAAAGCTGTTCAAATAAATCAATGTCAGGTTGTAATGCATGTTAAGTTTGATTTCTGCATTTTCAGAATTTTTGTTCATGTACATTTACATTTTGGATTCATACATTTCTAAAGAAAAATCAAATGGTTTTTTTCTGTTATTACATACTGTTTTGAGTAATTTGAACATAACAGCAAAATATTTACAGATACTGAAAGCTAAGCTAAGCTTGTCCTGAAAAAAATGTAAAGGTAAAAAAAGGGAAAAGGTTTTGTTCACATAGGACCTTTTATAACTGATTTATTGAAAGAAAAAGACAAAAAATGACCAGGCGGACTTGAACAATGGCAGCAGTAAGAGAGTTAAGATGGACATCATAGGGAGCCCTAAGGTTACGTTCACACTTAAGGCCTTGATGCTCAGTTCTGATTATTTGAGCATATTATCCAATTTTTTTGTGTGGCTGTTCACACTATGAATGAAATGCGACATCACACTTCCTACAGTGTGAACGCTTCACGGCGCCAAAGCGACACGCATGCGCAGAAGACAAGAAGTCAGAACCAGGAGCAGCGAGTTGTATGTGAACAACACGTTCCCACTCCCAGCGTGTCAAAAACAAACGCTTGGTCAGCCACCCTCTGCGTCAGACCCCTGACACCAAAAGTGCCCTTTTTCATCACTTATGTATGAAAAGGAGTTTTCCCCTTTTCTGACTGCAGATCCTAATGCAGCGTAAAACTGATGCGATCAGATGTCCGCTGATGCGTCACCGAACCAGCGCATTTAACCGCACCTAAACCATAATGTTTTGCTATTTACGTATAACCTTCCCCTCACCCTCATCCTAACCTTAACCCTCATTTAACCGCACCTAAACCATAATGTTTTGCTATTTATAACCTTCCCCTCACCCACATCTAGGGTTGTCACAGTAACCAGTGTAGCAGTAAACTCCGGTAAAAAAGTTGACAATAATAACCGTCTTGTTTTTAAAAAAACTATATTATCTCGGTGGGTTACCGGGACTGCGGTGTAGGTGCGGTGACCATTACCAGCCACCGTATCATCTGCTGAAGTTGCTGGCGGCACATGCGCGCTTTGTTGTTTACAACCAAAACTTTCTTGAAGCTAAAGCTGAAATAATGGCCAAAGGAGGAGGCGGCAGCGCTCAGGACATTTTTTAATCCCTCAAAGAAGACAAAGTGGGAAGTACGGGCACCTTTTGGATTTTTGAAGAATGCCGAGGGACAGTTGATAGAAGACGGCTATCCTGTTTGCAGCACGTGCAGAAAAAGTGTCTGTGAAAGGCAGCAACGCTTCAAATCTCATGACACATCTGCGTGACCATCACCCACAACTCTACAGTCAACGCAAGGCAAGCTAACGTTAGCGTTTTAGCTAAAAATGCGTGATCCGAGGATTTGGGTTGAAAGAGAATGCAACGAGTTGCTATATAAAGTAGCTGCAGCGCCGCTACCTGCATATAAACCGTGTCGCGGACACCCCCATGTTGAAATGATGCTATGCTTTACGGGGCTCCCAGCGGCAGATAAGAGTTGGTCTCTCTCCGAGAATAATTATAAATTTGTGACATTTTCCCAAATCTGCAAATCTCACTGGAAGAACACAAACCGAGGACAATATTTTCCTGATATGGGGTTTATTACTCAAGTAAGGGTAAAAAAGTATCTGATTAGAAGGCTACTTGAGCACTGAGTATCATCTGATCTAATATTTTTAAATGATGACATCAAATAGACAAAAAATAAGAAGTTATGGGCAAATATTGGTATTTTAAAGACTAAAGGGAAAAAATGTGAACAAATAAACAACATAATTAGAAAATAACACATTTTAGGCAAAATTTAGACACAAACTGAGGACAATATTTCCTGACATACAGGGTTTATTTAATTGTGTGAAAATGTAGCACGTTTACAAAAAATACCGCGATAATACCGAAAACCGTGGTAATTTTGGTCACAATAACCATGAGGTTGAATTTTCACACCGTGACAACCCTACCCACTAGGCTTGGGCGGTATCCAAATTTGAATACCGTCTAACCTCCACTTAATTTTACCCCGGTATACGGTATTACCGTGAATATTTAAAAAGTATGACATAAGCCTCAAGTGGACCTTCACCTTTCTGAATCCGAATACCAAACAATTACTAAAAAAATAACAACGCAACTCACATACTATTAACAACATTTATTAACACAAAAAACGCAGCTTATAAACAAGTGCAAAGAGTCAACAGTCCAACAGCAATAAATCAACATAAAAACCCAGGACAGCTGTTGTGCGCAAATCAAGTGAACAACTTATCAACGAGCAGCATGAAACAGTGAAAATAGGCCGTAACAGTCAACAAGAGTTGAATAACCATAAACATTGAAATTATAAAAATTATTGCAACCAAAACAACTGCATTAAAATTATAAAAAGAAAACTCCGTCACACGGCCACACGCGTGAATATTTAAAAAGTATGACATAAGCCTCAAGTGGACCTTCACCTTTCTGAATCCGAATACCAAACAATTACTAAAAAAATAACAACGCAACTCACATACTATTAACAACATTTATTAACACAAAAAACGCAGCTTATAAACAAGTGCAAAGAGTCAACAGTCCAACAGCAATAAATCAACATAAAAACCCAGGACAGCTGTTGTGCGCAAATCAAGTGAACAACTTATCAACGAGCAGCATGAAACAGTGAAAATAGGCCGTAACAGTCAACAAGAGTTGAATAACCATAAACATTGAAATTATAAAAATTATTGCAACCAAAACAACTGCATTAAAATTATAAAAAGAAAACTCCGTCACACGGCCACACGCGTGAATATTTAAAAAGTATGACATAAGCCTCAAGTGGACCTTCACCTTTCTGAATCCGAATACCAAACAATTACTAAAAAAATAACAACGCAACTCACATACTATTAACAACATTTATTAACACAAAAAACGCAGCTTATAAACAAGTGCAAAGAGTCAACAGTCCAACAGCAATAAATCAACATAAAAACCCAGGACAGCTGTTGTGCGCAAATCAAGTGAACAACTTATCAACGAGCAGCATGAAACAGTGAAAATAGGCCGTAACAGTCAACAAGAGTTGAATAACCATAAACATTGAAATTATAAAAATTATTGCAACCAAAACAACTGCATTAAAATTATAAAAAGAAAACTCCGTCACACGGCCACACGCGCGTGCGCGCGCGCACACACACACAGAGGAGTGTGAACATTACGGCATGTTGCAGCAAATCTAGTTAAGATTTCTCGCCAGAAAAACCAGCATGTTTACTTTTTCTGGGTTCAAGTTTGCACGTTGTGGACCAACAACTTTACCTGCGGTGCTGAAAACCCGCTCCGATGGTGAACTGGTGGTACAAATACATAGATACCTCCGGGCCAGTTGTGACATCTGGGGAAAACGACTGCCAGCATATTTCCACCAGAGAAGAGGGTCTTCCTCCCCTTGAATAACAGGTTCCAAACAGTACGCTGTTATTTCAGCTCCAGCTCGTTGCTCTGCGCTGACGGGATCCTCCGGCGCAGCGTCAGTGGCTCGTTTTTGCAGGAGAGCCCCCAGAGACACCTTTTAGCGTGGGGGTTCAGGTTGTGCTCGTTCCTCTATGGTTCGGATGGCCACTGCTTCTGGTGCTGTTTGCCCCTCTAAGCTCACGATCTCAGCCTGTAATTCAGCTTTGATTTCAGCCAGTGCGTTGTCATCAAGCTCATATCTGCCACGGTAACGAGGATAGAGGAAAGTGCATTTTCGCATTAATTTGCGCACTGAATCAGATTCATACTTGGCCTCCAGCTTTTTTAGAATTGTGGTTTTTATTGACTTTGTAAGCTGGAGGTCGTTTTCTGACACAGCCAACACGCTCTCCCTGCAGAGCTGGAGTATGGGGAGGATAGAGGAACTGGTCAGTCGCACAGCTGTTTTTCATGACGGTATTGGAACTGACACATCGCTATTTTGTAATACCGCGTGTATACGGTAATATCGTAATACCGCCCAAGCCTACTACCCACATCCTAACCTTCACCCTCTTGCTACCTAAAACGTTACTCTCACAGTGATCAAGCGTTTGTTTCCCATGCATTCTGACGGTGAATTTTCGTATTAGCCGCCCAAGGGGAACGTTAGAACATACCATCTGGCGAGGGGGAGGTTACAAAGACCCTCTACTTCTAACCTCCCCCTTGGTAGTTGAAACCTCCCCCTCGCATTGCCTTGGTCCAAGCCCAACCAATAATGAAGCGGCTCCAGTCATTCACTTCATAGAGCCGGCTCTTAGAGTGACCGACACATCACTAACGTGTTAGCTAGCAAGATGGTTAAGGTTAGGATGGGGAGAGGGGAAGGTTAAATAACAAGAGGATAAGGTTAGGGTGAGGTACAATGAGCTTGTTTGGTGCCCTGGCTGCGGACATCCCATCGTGTCAGTTTTACGCTGCATTGGGATCTGCAGTCAGAAAAGGGAAAAAACCCTTTTCGTACATAAGTGACAAAAAGGGCACTTTTGGCATCAGGGGTCTGACGCAGAGGGTGGCTGACCAAGCGTTTGTTTTTGACGCGCTGGGAGTGAGAATGCAAAAGCTTCACTGACAGTTTATCCACAGGATCAGGCTCACACTGTCAAGTCTTCCGTTTTGGGCTGGAAACGGTTTTTAAAACTGTAAATTATCCCTTCTTCCGCCATCTTTCTAAATTATTATTCACCGAAAATGTTCCAGTATTAATTAATTTACGGAGAACCCCTCCGCTCTCAGACCCCCTCCCACATGCTCGCTCCAGCAGCACCTCCTGCTCCCATTCTCATGCTCCTGTATTTTTAATTCCTAAACTTAAACAGGATGTCTGGACAGACCCCTGAACCCTTCTGTCAGCGCTTCTCCTCGGGAACATTGGCACACAATGCTCACCTCCATTGACTCAGTGATGTAGGAGACTAATTTAATGCAACATGGCTGTTCAGACTGCAGTTGCTTTCAAAAAATCTAAATTAGTACCACATATTCAAGTAGCACGTATCACATTTAAAAAAATCGGATCTGTGCCATTCAGACTGCCATAAAAAAATCAGATATGTGGGGAAAAAAGTGGATTTAATGCGCTTTTGCCTGTAGTGTGAACACGCCCAGTGTTGGGAAAGTTACATTTAAAAAGTATTTAGTTATAGTTACTAATTACTTTGTCAAAAAAGTAACAGTTATGAGATTATAAAAATAACTAATTACCAAGAAAAATAACAACTTAGTTACTTTTTTCATTCAAGAATGCAAGAAAAATGGGTTAATTGAACTTACTTAATTTACTATAAATTACTACAATAGTGAAATAAAAATGACTAATGACTGGAACATAATAAAATGTATGTCAAAATGTTTTTTATAAACCTGAATAATTTAAATAAATAAGCACTTAAAAGGAGGAACTACTAACAGGAACATTACACTTATCCAGACTATTAAAAGGTCACTGTGTGATATTTAACAAGACCCCAATCAGCTAAAATTTAAAATTGCAAATAGAAACACCTGTAAAGGTTCCCGAGCCATTAAATGGT
>SSNQ01034416.1:88694-116913 GCA_006942095.1 Nothobranchius kuhntae | reverse complement strand
TGGAAATACATTGGTCTGTGTGCATTGCATGAATATAATGTACAAGTTTCACGTTTTGAATGGAATTACTGAAATATTTTCAACCTTTTGATGATATTCTAATTTACTGGCCAGCACTTGTATAATTAAACAGGTAAACTAGTAGTAGCACATTCAATGTCAAAGAAAGTAAAATGTTATTATCAGGAGAAGGAGAATGTTTAAATGGTTAGCAACAGTGTTCAAGCTGATGGCTCCCTCCATGAAGGCACCACAGCTCAGCAGAACACCATTGTAGCTTCTTCTGGGCAGAAAATCACTTAGAGAAAAAATAAAGTTAACAGCTGAAATTGCAGGAAATAATACAGTTAAAGAACAAATTGTAGAAGAAAGTAGTCGAGTGTGGAAAGTGGTCAGTATGTCCTCCAGCAGTCTAAGCCTATAGCAGCATAACTACAGAGATAACTCTGGATAACCCCTATATATATATATATATATATATATATATATATATGCATATATATACATATATATATATCTTTCAATGAACACGTTCGGGCACAACACTGACAGTGACACACTAGAATTAGAAAAACCTGACAGATCTACATCACACTGTCACAATCATGGACTCCCTCTTGATTCACGTCGGGGAAAGCTGTTGTTGGTTTAGTGTCCCGCAAACAGCAGAGAGCGTCTAGTCTAGTAGAAGCTAACCATTATGTTTATGTTTATGTATTTAGCAGACGCTTTTGTCCAAAGCGACTTACAAGTGATAATCGGCATGTTGCCCTTGAGGCTAACAACAACAATAACAACAACAACTTGACAACAATCATGGAGAGGAGGGAACAAGGTGTGGGCAGTAGAGAGGGGGACGGGTGCAGGGAGGGTGCTGGTTTAGAAGAAGCTCTCTGAAGAGCAGGGTCTTCAGGAGTTTCTTGGAAATTGGAAAGGCAACATTAGCAACTCCACCACACAGTAGAAGCTCCTTCAGGCTTGGGTTATTTGAGGAGATAAAACATCAACGTTGTAGAGCAAATGTAGTCAGTGGTATAGAGTCGCATTTCCGTTATCCAATCAGAGGCAAGATGGCCCAATATCAGAAAATAAAACTCAAAACTGTCGTGTTCAGCTCTCCTGTGATGTGGCATTCTGCTAGTTCCTGAGGTCACGTAGGACGAGAACATCTAGCGTCTAAGCGTTTTTCCACCCCGAGTGTGACTTACAAGGCATTCATTCCTACTAGAGACCACCACAAATGTATTAAAAATATGAGTAAACCTAAACTTCAACTCAACAGGAGGATTTATTGGAACTTTAAGGTCAGTTAACATAATACAGTTTATTTACAGCAACAAAAAAATTGTAATAAATGACTGTGTTATATTGGATTTGTCATATTGTCTCATATGTTTATATTACTGTGACAATTTAAATAATTGTATTGGGACAATATTTTGCCAAGATGTTTATTAAATATTTTCTTGTAAGTAAATCTGATCATGTTTTAGGACTTAACACAAATCTAAAGTTTTTCTTATCAGCCGTGAGAGGTTGTCATCAAAGATAACTCGGTATAAAATGCTTTAGGGCAACAAATCATGACGATATTGCACCATGAGTGAATTTATGATTCCCTCCCAGTGACTCCATGATGTTATCACCTCTGTTAATGAGTGAATTTTCCCCAGAGATGCAGACGGAGAGGTCGCTCTTACACGGGGAGTGAACGTGGCATCGTAAGTCAAACGGCGACAGCTGAGCCACAGATCACAGAGGACAGAGTCGTGCACACAGGAAGTGCATTCCTTCCCCTCGCAGTCACTGCCCCCCCCCCCTCCCAACTGATGTTTGTTTAAACTGGGCTCTGATATGTGGAGAGATTACTTCTCCACTCAAGTCTCCTCCCACTCCACCCTCGCCTCCAAATGTTCTAAAAGGGACCATCTCTAGGACAGACCGAGACCATGGAGAGTCCTCGCATCTTTTCAGACCCCACCCAGGTGCTGTGACCCACTTCTCATCCAACCTGTAGTTAACCCGCTCACTGGACCAAGCATCATCATAACATTTTGTTCATCTATTAAAGGCATAGCTCACACGTTTAACATGGGCTTCTGTGAAAACTTTATTAATAATTAATAATTTCAAATATATATATTTATTACTTGTTGCAAATAGCTACATGAACGGCTTCAGCTTGGAGAAACAGAGATGAATCTTTTCAAAAACCCTATTACTGGGATGTCCAAACTTTTCAAGATGGGGTCCAAAATCGTCGAGTTAATTGTCCTCATGGGCCACAAACGATTGATAAAATGTGGCACTCTGGACATGCCTGCTATATTAAAACATTAAAATATTTTAACTGCCTTAAGCTTCACATTTCATGTTTTTCTGGCAGAATAACAAAACTCCAGACAGAAGGGCTACAGTAGCTAGCTTAGCAGCTAATGTCTAAAGCACCTAACCACAGAAATGTTCATAAATAACAAAGGAATGTGAACTTTAGGCACATTTGTTAAAAAGTTTATAAAATGATGGATTGTTGGGATTAAATTTGCTTAAAGGCAGCAGAAACTGGGCCCAGTCAGCCCGGCAAGAGAACTAATCTCTGTTTATCCAAACTAAGGTTATTCAAAGAGCTAATGTTACATTAAAGACAAAAAAGTGTCTTGGTTTTGCTAAATCACAAAGATAAGATAGAACTTACAAATTAGTCCAGTTACTATAAAAGTGGAAGTAAAATTTTAAACAAATAACACTAAATTTAAATGCTAAATTATTTACAAAAGTTATTAAATATTAAAACATGAGCATTTTTTATCCGATGACAGCAGCTCATTTCATATTAGTTGAGGCAGGCTCAAAGATGAAAACACCTGCTGGAATCTCTCAAGAGTATTTCTGGTAATCAGAAGGAAGTCAGAGGAGTTATTTAATAATTTGAGTAAAGTTGAGACCGGGAAGGAAGTCTAGGGTATATTTACGGTCTCTGGCTCTCTCTGCACTTTGATTTACAATCAAAACAAATTCTGCCACATCATTAATATAATAATAACTGCAGTTGTTTGGCTAAAACATTTTTTTGGGTTCTTCTATATATTTTTTGCCTAATTAAAAATAAAATTGTTAAATCATATTCAAAACTAATAAATGTACAAAACTAAGACACGATGAAATGTAATTTAATACCTAGTCCATCTGTTCATCCATTCATCATTTATTCATTCATCCTCATCTGGTTCAGAGTCCGAGAGCATAGACCCCAGGATGCCTGTCCATCTCAGTCAGGGTCTCACTCACACACACACACACACACACACACACACAGAGTTGCTAGTTAACCTAACATTTTAGGATTGAGGTAGGAAATTGGAAACTCTGCATTCTCCATGATGAGAAAATACAAACTCTACTCAGACTCAAACCAGATACTTTCCCATTCTGAGGCTAACCGCTAGTCCACCCTGCAACTCAACAATCCCACACGTTTAATACACCACCTCTCGGTCAAAGACTGTAAAAGTTTGATGTGCAATATTCCTACAGTAATCTCCAAGCGATGCATGAGGGAGAAGACCAGCACAAAAACACAAATCTGTGGTTGTATTGGTTCAGGAAATACAAATTAGACTAAGCCTAAGGTCACGTAGGATGAGAACATCTGGGAAATTATGACAATCCTGAAAGATATGCACATGAATCTCGGTCAGAACTGAACAGGGTGAACCTGCTTTTAGCTACTATGCTGCACACGGATGGAATCCGCTTCCTCATGACCTCAAATGTGTCCCCACTCTAGGGGTTGCATGACTTAATTTTTTTAAAGTCGACAGTCAAGTAATGAAAATCGAATCGACTTCGACTAGTCGTTGATGACGTCATACACCTGAAGTGCGGGGGGGGGGGGGGGGGGGGGGGGNGGGGGGGGCGGTAGGTTCGCTGGACTTTTTGACAATTAAAATTGCGCCCACATGTTCTAACATCTCTTTTAACAACGGTAGTTTCTGCATCCTACTTCAGTCCTCTCCCCCCTGCGCAGCAGCAGCAAACTGATGCGCCTGCAGCCTCTCGGAGTTCCTGCTGCTCTAAACATTAAAATAATTATTTTATTTTCTGTTCCTCACTTCTGATTACCTTCAATGGTGTTTGTTTGTTGCAACCACCAGGTACAAAAACTAACTTGTTTTTATTTGACTATTTTTCTGTTCTGTCTGTTTATTATCTTCCTGCATCTCCTCTCAATCCTAAAGAGAAACTGCTACCTGGGTTCATATATATTCACCTTATGAGTTACCTTTGAACTGCAGTTCTAAAAGATCTACCGACCGCAAAAACAGCGGAGTGCCGCTGCTCGCCGGCCGACTACAACGGGACCGTTTTTGCTGCGGAGTTCGTGGCGGAGCGGAGATAGTGGAATCTTGGGGGTGCGTCACCGGAGAACAAAACAAGTGAAGAGCCTCGCTCCGCAGCAGCGAAACGCATCAGGCACAAATAACAGACAGAAAACATGAAAGGAAATGAGCCGACATGAACAATCGCGTGTTTAATTTGATTTTGAGGTGGTGACACCTGATTTGGAGGTGCTCAGGACGATCAGAGCTTTGCATGCGCAAACTGGTTGAGATTAGGATGGGGGTGAGGGGAAGGTTAAATTGCAAGAGGGAAAAGGTCACAGTTTGGTTAAATGTCCGTTTTATCGCCGGTGTCAATACCGACACTCTGGCACAGCGCGTCGCCTCCGCCTCCCGACGCAGGGGCTCATCACCTGCTGGAGGACTGCATCTTGTCAGTCATTATCACTTGACAGCAACTAGTCGATGACAGGCATAAAAAGTCACTACAGAGCCGTGAAGTCGACTAGTCGACTAGTTCATACAACCCCTACCCCACTCTAGTAACTATTCATCTGCGAATGAATGAATGAATTTTTCTTATGCTGCCCCTTCTGCACTCTAACTGCTCACCCTTTAACTTGGCTTTTTATCTGATTCTTAAATCAGAATTTAACTTGTGTTTTTGATTTGATCTAAACGTATTTGTGTATTTTAATTGTGCTTTCATGTTGAGTTTGCTGTTCTTGCTCCTGGAAAGCAGACTGAATTGCCTCTGCGTGCTACTTAAAGTGCAAGTCACCCCCAAATCCACATTTTTTGGCTGATAAACGATATAAATGAGAGTCTAATCATGCTGTAGACACGTGTGGTCAATAATTTTGTACTTTAGAGCATCTTAGTTAAAATAAAAATTTTCTGCCTAAAACTGTCAGTGTTGTGCCGTTGTCCGGTAAAAACTCTGCACTGCATTTGAATTGAAATCAGCCATCGCTATTGGCTAAGAGGTACACTATGACGTTGGCTGGTACATTATGATGTCACTATGTCATTGTGAACCTGTGTGTGTGTGTATTTGTTAGCGGCTCCGCCCTCGCGGTCTGCGAGGCAACAGCATTTGTTGCATTTTTCAAACAGGAAGTGGGAGTGGGGTAAGACTCTGGTAGGGGGTGACTTGCTCTTTAAATAAAGCTGCCTTGCCTTGAGTTTTACACACTGCCAATTGATCTGCACCGTCTTAGTTCTGCAGTCAATCCATATTCGACATCGCTCACAAAAATGCAGCTCCGTGTCAGTCACGGACGGATTGATGACGTTCCTAACCAATGCTCTCTTGTCATCAGGGCTCAGAGGAACGAGAGCGGTGGGAACTCACCTGAGTTTATCAGCCACAAAGATGACTCTGCGCTCCAGAAGCAACGAAGCAAAGACGCGTATAGCCTGCCGCACACTGAGGCATTTAAACAAACTGTCAAAATCCACATGCTCCAGCCTGGAGTCGGTGGGCCGCCTCAGCTCGATGACCTAAAGATAAAAAGAAGAGAACGTTATGGTTCATCTGCATCACTATTTAAGTTATTTCAGCTATAGTGAGAAGCTGTTCTGACCTCATTTCCTGCTCCAGGCAGGAAAGTCTTGACTTTGATCATCTTCCCAGGTGCAGGGAAAGGGGATTCCATCAGACTCCTCATGAAGGGATAAACCAGGGCTGCCGAGACGCCTCTCCGTCTTTCCACCTCATCCAGGATCTGAAAACAAATAAGCTCTCTAGAACGTCGTATTCGTTTTCTGTGTGGAAGAACGGGAAATGAATCTAGTTTCACATCTATTTGCCTGGAAAATTCCACCCAGTGTGCCCGTCAATCCATTTGGATCCAAGCTGGGAAATTTATTGAGAAAGCAATTAAGTAGCAAGGTCATCTGATCTGACCTCACTCATTCTTTCCACTGTCTTCCATTTCTTACTATTACTCTCTAAAATCAAGATAGCCCTGCTGGATTGGGGAGGTTTCCTCAAACGTCCTGAAATGTTTTAATTTTCAGAACATTGATTAAATTCTGGACCTACGTCTTTGAAATAAGCTTGTTTTTATTCAGGTGAGGCTGTAAAATAAAACAGAGTTGCTGTTCTGATTTTTTTTGTTAACACAGCGAGACAAAAGAGAATGTTTCTTCTGGGAAATAAAAACTGACGATGATCAGGTGGAGGTAAGACTTCCATCTGTCACCTGTCAGACAGCTAACCACAGATACAGCACCAAATGGAGCAAGGTGTGTGTGTGCGTGTGCGTGTGTGTGTGTGTGTGTATACAGCGGAGGACCAAACTGAACTTACAGTGGAAAACAAGTCGAAGCAGCCCAGCCTGCTGATGACACAGTACACCTCTGGAAGACGAGGTCCTTTCCCCGTGGGCTGGAGGAGTGGAAAACACAGATGGAGAGATTGATCTGCAGATGTTCCTTAAACCAGCTATAAATACATTTACGACTATCCAGTTGTGTAGCGTTAAACTTTCATCAAGCAGGGAGATTTTTAAACATAGACCAGAAGCTATCCATGGCTGATAAATACCTCTTAAAAATGTTTAGGACAGCTAGTAAAAAGGCAATAACTAAGCTCTGGTTACGTACAGAACTACCTTCTATTAACCAATGGATGGTCAGAGTTAACAGCATTCATGACATGGAGCGCCTGACATTCAACCTGAGATTACAAAATGAAAAGGGTGATAGGTATTGGAACAAGTGGGATTTATACTTAACAAGAAGGGGCAACATCTATATACCCATGTAATGTAACTGTACTGACTATTCCCTATCTGGACTTTGTACCTCTTGTGATCCCCTAGTTCTGCTCCTTCCACTCAGTAGCACTGTGTCATACTTCAAAAATGAAAAAATAAAGTGTAAAAAAATAAAAAATAAAAAGCAGGGAGATTTTTAAGAGACATAAAAATAATTCAACAACAAACTTCTGTAAACTTAACTTTTCCTTCTTAAAGCACCACTAAACAGATGTTTACACTTTAAGCTAGAGCTTTAACATTGATATCAGTGGTTTCTGAGTTAGAAGCCAGACCAGTTTCATATTTGACACGACGCTGCAGCCCTCTGATGACCAAAAACCACACTTGATAGTTTTGTGGAGCGGGTAAGTGTCCTAGTGGGTGCTGGTGAGAAGCAAGCTTACCAAGGTAAGCTTGCTTCTCACAACAAATCCTGTCAGGAATCTTGGTGTGACCTTTGACCCAGCTCTCACCCTGGATTCTCATGTCAGTTCTGTTATTCGCTCTTCCTTTCTTTCTAAGCCATTCTGTCCCGCTCTGAACTTGAGACAGTTATCCACACCTTCATCTCCTCACGCTTAGACTACTGTAACTCTCTTTTCACGTGTCTGAGCAGAACCTCCCTGAACCGTCTACAGGTGGTTCAGAATGCCTGTGCTCGGCTTCTGACCAAGTCCTCCAAACACACCCACATCACCCCACTTCTCCTCCAGTTTCACTGGCTGCCAGTCAACTTCAGGGTTCATTTCAAGATCCTGGTTCTGGTCTTTAGGGCCTTACATGTACAAACACCATCTTACATTGGTGATCTTCTCAGTCCCTACACCCCCAGCAGGTCCCTGAGGGCGAGTGACCAAAGCCTACTGGTTGGGCAGCGCACCAGGCTAAAGACCAAAGGTGACAGATCACGTTGCTGCTGTGGAAGCTACAAAATCACAAACTGATTGTGACCTGGCTTTGTTGTTGCTGGATTTGTAAGTAATAATTTTTTTTAACCAACAGTATGGCTCTTTTTACTTGTGGTTTATTTTAGCATTTGTTGGCTCATGTTAGTGTTAGCTTGTTGTTAGCGCTAGCTTCAGCAGGGTTGTTTACAACACTTGCAATTCAGCTTTCAACCAGTAGGGCAGAGGAGCAGAAAACTGCCGGTTTGTAGCATTCAACAAAGCTTTATATAATCAGTGATTAAATTATAGCATATTTAGTATCATTTTCCACATTTTTAAAGCCACGTGTGATAAACTCACCAAATGTTGTGCTTCTTATTATCTACAGCAGCAATGTTGCATTAACTGTGCAGTTCATTCTTGTTTTATGGATCTGAGGCTTTTATTTCATCTTCCCAGACTGCTTAAATGTTTACAGTACATTCCTGTTGGTAATCGCACTCTCTTAAAGTTATTTTAACATTATTTTCCCTGCTGAGGGAACACGAGCTTTCAGTTGACTTACTTAGTGCAACAGTAAGACGGCTGAGCACAGGTGAGGTTTTATGGAGTGCATTTTACAGACTGTGCAACCGCTGTGTCTAGTCAAGAGTCGTCCTGTCTGATAACTTGAATTTTTATCCACCACAGACTCTCTGCTGAGGATTTGTTGTCTCCTAATTGAGATAATGATGTTATGACATTAGTCTTTAGTCCCTCCCAGATTCGCGGAAAAGCTCTCAGCTCACAGGCTGAAAAATAACAGCAGGAGTTAAATCTGGTCATAAAAATAAAACTAAATCTTTCTTAAAGAGTCATTAAAACAACCAGGACATGCAGGATGGTAACAGAACACAGGGAGGTCTATCCTCTGAAGTGAAAGTCTTTTTATGTTTCCTCCTTCCTAAACACAGGTTTATCTGCTCCTGCTGATCAGATCTTCAGCTAAACCGTTGCATGTGCTTTTGAAACGCCACGGAGCACAGACACAAATGGATACAAGCGCTCAACCAGCACCAATCCACTTGTCCATATTAGGTATACAATTTTCCTCTCTTGTTTCTCCTCTGCTTTTCCAAATGGATGATTAACTCAACTGTGTGGAGCTTGATTCAAGTCCTCAGGAATGTTCGGTTCCCGCCAGCTGCTGGACGGACAACATGGAGGAAACAAGAGTCTCCGGAGGAGAGCAACGCTCCACTATTCTAGCCTCCTTAAAAATCTGCTTCTGTGCAGGGGAATGCAGAGCGGAGGGTTCAAAACATTCTTGCAAAATAAAACATGATTTTAGGCTCACACGCTCAGCACACACGTTTGTAAACAGAGTCAGAGTAAACTCCTGCAAACATACAAACTGCTGCAGCGTAAACACACTAAAAAACTAAATCAGCTCAAGTCCGAGTCCCACACAGTCATGCTCTCATCCCACAGGCCAAATGGGAGGCTCAGCAAAAACACTTCAAAGCGCCCCACAGCCTCATTACAGAGAGGAAACGCTCGGGAATGACAGCGTTTGGATGTTTCCGGGTTTCTCTTTGTCCTGCCTTTGCCTGAGAAACCCTTGTTAAAGTAAATGAGTCCACCCTAACTGGGTCTGTATCCTCAATTATTGCATATTTTTATGCATTTTTCTGACTTTGGCTAAACTTGCTGTTTTGATGATGTGTAATTTTTATGTCAGAATGCAAGTTTGCAACAGCAGATTTATGACGATAATTACATTTTATTTTACAATCGGTTAGGATCTGAAGTAAAAGTTTTAAATCTGCTTCAGCGAACCTAAAGAACAAGCTAGTTTTTTAACGCAAACACAGTCACGGAACACTCGCCCCTCCCCTCGGCTATCTTCCCTGATATGCTTCTCCAGGAACCGGAATCCCGCATTGCCAAAGGAAACAAGATAGTGCTAAACACCAGTTGCTGTTTTCCAGGTCTAAATGTCTTTTGTTGGTCGTGACTTTAAATTGTGTTTTCCTTTGAGGACTCTGGTAGTGTTGTTTGTCCTGTGTGTCTCTGTGTTGTCCTGCGATGGACTGGCAACCTGTCCAGGGTGTACCCCGCCTGTTTGCCCAAAGACTGCTGGAGATAGGCACCAGCCCCCCGGCAACCCTGCGTGGATAAGCGGGTATAGGAAATCAGGGTATCCGCAGGTCCTTAAAAAGTCTTAAATTTGCTTTTCTAAATTTAAGGCCTTAAAAATGACAAATAATCCTTAAATACAGTTTCCAAAGGTCTTAAATTACCAAAGACCCAATAAACAAGATTCTTGAATTTCTGTAAAAATTTCGTGAATTTCTAGTTCGTGTTCAGCATTTTATGTGTATGATGTTGGTGTAACCCAGAAGCTAGAACCTTAATGAGTTATTAACTAATTGGCTTACTAATATGATCCATCCTCAATTTAGATAAAATATAAAATATAAATTAAGGAAATTAACAATACTAATTAATAGATATCTAAATAACTACTAGATAATAATTTCATAATGAATTATTGGAAGGGTGAATAACTAAAATAACGAGTTTAATATTAAACATCGGTTAAAACAAGAATCTTGAACATCACTAACAAAAACAGAAGAGGAAAGCTGTATACTACTGGTCCAGGTGGGAATCTGAAATTTCATTGGCTGAGAGAAATAAGTCCCGCCTCCGCGAAATAAAACCGTTCGACGCAGCTGAGCGAAAGGAGAGACAAACGGCTGTACAGCACGCAGATACAGAAAGCAAAGACTGAGCGGTTAGAGAGAGAGAGAGAGAGAAAAAACCAACGGTCGAGGCCGTGAAGAACCCTGATTTGGGTGCCGCATAGATAGAGGGAGAGGCGGACTTGACTCCTTCTAATAAGAGCTAGGAACTTGGAACCAACGCGGCGAGTAAAGAAAAAGAAGAGAAAAAGCTAACGATGCAACTTAAAAGAAAAAGAAAAAGAAAACTTAAATAGCTTATCAAATTAATTCCATTCTTATAGATTTGTGTGGAGACGACAGAGTGAACCAATCCTCTGTAGGAGGGAACCGTTGGAGCGCGTTGGTGAGTGAATGAGATTAAATTCAGTAAATTATTAAATTCAAAAAGCTAATTACAGCAACCGAGGTGACAGCAGTGGGCTGCTAGACGTTAGATCCCAGGAGTTAACATCTCAAACTACCAGTTAACGGTGGTAGGGCATATAGGAGTTAACGGCTCAAACCGCCAGTTAACGGTGGTACGGCCTAGATGTACAAGGTCCTCAGGGGCGTTATAGCTAACGCCATAAAATTAGCAATGCATCCCTTAACCAAACATTTAATAATAAAAAAAATAGATAAATAAAAATAAATAAAAGCTAACTGATTAGGGAGGAATTATTTTACAAAGGTGGACCAAAGGACCAGAATTTATATTTTGTTTAATTTTGTTATAGAAAATNGAGTAATAGAATCTAACTGAGCCTATTGAGCTGAACAATTGTTGTCATATGTAATTATATTTCCAGAGCTACTGAGAATTATTTTAATAGACAATCAAATTGATGTTATGTTAGTTGAACTGTGAACCCAAACATGATTGGCTATGCCAATAGAGTGAAGCATCTGTTTAAGTCTGTAAGACTTTATGCTGTGATGTGACGAGAAGGGTCGATGCCAACTCGCTAACAGTCCTGTTGTTTACAGGCTGGGTTTTTTTTTTTTTTCCTTGGGTTTGATCCCGACTCCTATGATCACTCACTTGGAACGAGAACTGGATTTCTTCCTGACGAGGGAGATGGCGAGCCTTAACCACTGAACGAACCAGGACATCTCAAGTAACTGAAGAGCAGACTGCTCTCTTCTGTGAACAATCTCAACGGTGCGGTAGAAAAAAATCGCACCACCGGACTCTGACTTTCACCCCAATCGTGGGGACTTGACTTGACGCCGGCTGACTTGTGACTCATATGATCAAATCTCATACCGACCATTTTACTATTGTCGATTGTTTTCATCTGTTTTTATGTGTTATCTTTATGTGTTATATTTCCCATTATTATTAAAATTTAGTATATAAACCGTTTCATGCTATACCCGTGACTCCAGTCATTCTTAAACAACCTCCAATTCTCCCCGAACCTAATTATTGGCCCATTTGTTTATTTTTTCTTTTAATTATCTTATTGTATCCTGTAATCCGGTTACATTGGCATAAGCGGAACCGTACACATTCAGTTGGTTGTGAAAGGGGGCTATTTTTAGATGAGCACATTAGCTGGTTAAGCTAGTGGGAGCTTGCGCAATGGGGAAGTGGAAGTTTAATGGTAACTGGATGGCTAATCCTACGTTCGCGACGTGGTTAGCACCGGTTGCAGGCAATAGCTTGAAATTATAGCTTAAATTTAATTTAAAAAATAGCTTAAATTTGGTCAAAGTGGCCTTAAAAAAGGTCTTAAAAAGTCTTAAATTTGGCTCCCATAAACCTGCAGATACCCTGGAAATGGATGGACTCAGGTAGTTTGTCCTGAAGTTTATGTTTCTCTTTCTCTTGATATTATTGAGCCTCTCACACCAGTGGTGTTCTACTGCAAAATGCACGAGCATGTATGAGTGGAGGACCCAGGTACCGTATTTTCCGGACTATAAGCCGCTACTTTTTCCCACGCTTTGAAGCATGTGGCTTATAATGAGGTGCGGCTTTAGTCAACCAGAAAGGATGGGTGCTAGAAAGTCTAATGAAGGAATGGTTAAAGGAGTGCTACGGAAAGCACCCAGAAGGATTTTTTTTTCACAGTAAAACGGTGCTGCTTGTTTTCCCAGCTTCACCTCGGGATGATGACAGCAACACGGAGAGCGACACTGACATCACCAAAGAAAAGGTATGTGACGAAGATCTTCTGAGGCTGTTCAACTCCGACACTGAAGATGACTTCAGTGGTTTCAGTGCGCAGGAGGATGATGAATAAACTATTCAATAAATTTTCTGTTTTGTTTGATACTGATCAGTTCAGGTACGTTCAGTTAAACTACGTTTGCAATTCAGTAGATATCTGCGGCTTTTAGCCCGGTGCGGCTTATATTGAGATGCGCTCTATAGTCCGGAAATTACGGAAAATGCAAAGTGTGGTGGTCCAGTGAGACCGACAACTGGATGGTCAATTCGTTGGTTTTGGTCCAAAACGTGTTACAATAACTGATAAATGATCTGAACTTGTATAGCGCCTTTCAGAGTCAGAGGACTCCAAAGCACTTGCTGGTGGTGATAAGCTTCAGTGTAGCCACAGCTGCCCTGGGGTGCACTGACACCGAGGTTCACAGGCAGAGGTTTTTAGACAAATAGACGTCAGAACCCCTTCACACATTTTTTCAGGTTTTTTTTTTTGTTTGTTTGTTTCCATAATATTTTTATAGCTATACTATGTTAGAATGTTGTTAAAGGGGCATTATGGAAGTTTGACAGCCAAAACATGTATAGAAATAATAAATGTCTTCTTCATACATTCTCCTGCAATGCCCTGGTCCTGTAGAATGAGCCCTGGCATTTTTACTGTGATTGCCTGTTTTTCTGTAAAATCACAGAAAAAGAGAGATGCTCGGGTCGAGCAGGCTGCTTCATGCGCGTTCACGCTCAGGCATAGCCCTCCAAACCGTTCTTTGAACGTTGTGTCAGCTGTCATCAACCATATAAAAGTTACAGATACAGGAATTGCCACTGGCACTGTAGCTCACCCAGTAAGTCTTTGGGCTTTTGCGCAGAAGACCTGGGTTCGATTCTGGATGTGAACATAGTTGTTTTAGAGTTTCTCTTTTACATTAATGATATATTTTTTTACAGTAAGATGCCCAAATTTTTATTTGAGACTCGCCGAACGGCATTGAATTCACAGATAAAAAAGATGTGGGTTCAACTTTCATTTTGGAACAATTTTTCAAGCAAGGGAAGGGAATGATCTGAGCATGTAGGACTGACCCATCATAAACCTTTGTCGGCTGTGCTGAAGAGAAAGGTACAGAACCAAATTATTTAATTAATTAGCTGCGCGTTGTCCTGTCCTCTGTCCTCCAGGCCACACACACACAAGGGACTGTCTCAGCTGTTATTTTCGTTAAGGAGTGTGCACGTACAGCATGCGCACCTCGTGCATGGGCCTCCTATTGAAGCTGCTGTTACGTTTTTGGCCTGAGAGGGCAATCGCAAGCATAAGAATTCAAAAGTCCGTAAAGTCCCTTTAAAGAGCAAATTGCAGGTTAATTGTTTTTTCTAATTCATATGAAATGTTGTCCAAAAAATACTATTTGAAAAGCTTATTGTGGATATTTCGTTTTAAAATACATAACAGCTGAGTTTTTCTAGTAAAAAGTGGCCTTTCTCAGAAAAGCTTCGAAAATGGCTCTTTTTTTCTAAATCTGAACCTCTGACGTAACCAAAGGGAGTTAGAAGCTAGGCGTGCCTCAGCTCAGTGTGGAGAGTGGCTAGTTTTAGGGTAGAGATGTCGTGTTATCCAGTCAGTGTGTGTGTTAACTAGTTTTGGGTTGTGTTCATTTTGAAAAACTATTGTTTGTGAAGGCTGTACCAACTCCAGCCTGTCTGGACATCGAGTCCACAGATTTCCAGACAAGAGAAACAACACCTCTATCTCCGTGCCTGAGGGTGTTTTGTGCAGCTGAAAAGACAGAATTCTGTGGCCCGCATCGGTCGGTACCGGGACAGGGAGGTCCGCGCTGGGCTCCGGTGACCCATGGAGGGGTTTAAAAAATTAAATGCGGATTTCTGGAGCTCAGATCACCATCAGAACCAGGTCAGAACCGACCACCAGAAGAGACGCTTCTGCGGGCCAGCTGGTTTTTGCGGGTCGGAACCGGATCAGAACTGCTGCGGACCTCCAGGAGAGGATCGTGCGCATCTTGTAAAAATACCAGCTCGGCTGGCTCACTAGTGCCTGGGTCACATCCAAGCCCGCATGAGCTCCAGAACTGGATGACAGGCGTCTCTCTCCCTCTCTAAGTGCTAAACTACGTTACGTGAACGGATGTTAACGAGTATGAGACAGCTGACAGACGCTCATTAGTATTACCAGGGGCGCAGATAGGATTTTCAAACTGTGGGGGAAAAAGTTCCAATGTACCCTCCCCCAAACACACACACACACACACACACACACACTCACACACACACACACATACGTACACATACACAAACTATTGCAAGCGCCTTAACTAGAGCCCAGTCATTTTGTGCAATTTCATCCAATGGTTTACGTAAAAACTAACACTTTTATATACGTGTTTGAAGCCATTATGCAGTGGAACGCTGACAACAAAGCTCTGTCTGATCATCACTATAAATGATAAATGATCCGCACTTGTATAGTGCCTCTCAGAGTAAGGATTCCAAAGTGCTTTACACTACAGTGTATCATTCATCCATTCACACACTGATGGTGATGAGCTACGATGTAGCCACAGCTGCCCTGGGGCGCACTGACAGAGGTGCTCCACTATTTAATTCAGTCATTTGTTATTCTTCCAATCAATTACTAACCAAAACCTCGTGCTTTATGCAAAACATTAAATGATTTTCAGCATACCAATCTTTACAGAAAACATAAAAGCCCTAAAAAACTGCACATAAAATATATTTAAAAAACGATGTTCACTTATCACTTAGAGCAGTAGTTCCCAAACTTTTCAGCCTGACCAACAGATGTTCCTTCTTATTTTTACGATATTTAGAAATTTTCATTATATTTGGAAAGTTTTTATTTATATATAAATATATAAATCTCTTTTTAAATGTTATATTTTACTTTTTTTATGATTATGTGGCACATTTTGACTTCCATATCTAATGCATCGGCATCTGCCTCTTTTTTACGGCTTATTTTTTTACATTGTCGCTACGTCTGTCACGTTAGCTGTGTTTTACCATAGTTTCTACATCCATCACGTCCCAAAGAAGGTTAAACCAACATCAAACCCAACGTTTGGAGCTTGTAAACTCCACACACTCCTGCAGCACCAGCTGTCTGATGCTGCAGCAGCGTCAACCTTCCCGGCTGGATGAGTGAATTTCTTCATCAGAGTCAATATTCTGCTTCATAATCAGAGTCAGTCATTACCAGACAAAGTGATCAGTCAACAAAGACCAGACCTGTCGGCAATTATACGTTTTATCTCATATTTGGCTCTTCATGTTGCAGCATCTCCTCCTCTCCCCGACTGGGAGCCTCCAGGCGGGAGGCGATTTTCAAGCTCTAAAAACTCCAAAACTTTGCTCAGCCTGAAGGTTCCACATCTTCACTATCTTCTGGTGTAAAGTAGTAACTTCATGAGGGATCATGTTTGTAGATGAGACTTGTTAAAGTCAGCAATGAGGCTTTGGCACTTATAACGAGTAAGTCCCAACACTGACAACAACAATGTACTGAATCTAGAACCAACATGCATAAACGGACAGATCGGTCCCGCCTACTTACACTGATGGTCTTTTTTAAATACGCAGTAATCGTTGCTTGCCTTTTTCACTTCATCCTGAATCCTAGCAGCAACCACTTTGGTGCCTCTGGAGTCGGTGTTTGTTTACGTCATGCTGCATTCAGTGTAATTGGAAAAAGGAGCTTCAAGAGCTTAACCTCCAATTTTGTTTTCTTTCTGGCCTTAGTTGGGGGGGACGAATCGGGGTCGATCTGAATCTGGGGGGACAGATGCCCCCCGTCCCCCACCCTATCTGCGCGCCTGAGTATTACTATTATATTAACTGACTGATACTCTTTTAATTGTCTGGTACACGATAGTAATCTGTACAATATTGTGATGTTAGCACACGAGTTTAAGCTAACATCATTAACTCACAAGCAGCTCCCCGCTGCTTCTCCTCACATCGCAGCACAATCTCTCTGCTTTGGCCGATCATTTTTCCCTCTGGTTTGTCTCTGCTCTCTGGGGCGAGCAGCAAACTCATAACTTTATGGTTTTGGTCAATCATGAGTAAAATTGTAAACATTTAAAGTTTCCTCTATGTCAGAGCCGGCATTAGAATCCAGATTTTTCTCTGGATTAAGCTAACAGGACGTCCTCAGCTGACGTCACTTGGTTTGGCAAAAAGATAATAATTCTCACAAAAATTACTCTAAAAGCCTAAAAAATGTTTTAAAGGTGTGGGAAACCTGTTACATTTACATTACCCCATACATTTGAAGGGGTCTCGGATAGGGATGAATGCCTTGCAAGCCGTACTCGGGGCAAAAAAAGCCCAGAAGCACCTGGATCAGCATTGGGGTGTTACGGGTGTTGAACCGTTTCGGTTCGGTCTGTTCGGTTCGGTCCACTTGTGTAACGTTTCGGTTTGTTTTCCATTAAATAATGAATTTTATTTGCGTGATTTAAGAGGCGCAGATAAAAGTTCCTAAGCGAGTTTCTGCGCGGACGCTGTATTGAGTGACGCATGATGGGCTGCACGCGCCTGATCTCTGTTTAAAGAATGTGATTTCCAAATTCTGATCAACGCCTTTTAGAGCGGATCAAACCAGCTGGCTGTCACTGCTAGCGTCGCGTCACCCCGCCTTCCCTTCTCTCACACCGCCGGCACACAGCAGCAAAAATGTAAACAAACGTGTCTGCTGAATTTTCGCCGTGACAATTGATGTAAAGTTTTCATCCTACAGCGAAAGATACGGCGCGGAGGAAGCTCGTTATTTAAAACGAGTTTTAACGAAGAAAGTCTGGGCGGTGTGAGGTGAGTTTTTAAGGCTCGCTGCAGAAATAAAAACACGGAGCATCAACAGTCAAACACAACACTTGTCTGTAGGAGCGTGACACTCATACTGTAGCTGTGCAAATAAAGTGTGAAATAATTAAAGACTTCATGCTAGATCTGCAGCCTGTGGTGGCACCTGGTTCTGCTCACTATAGGAGCTGCTTTAGATATTATTAAATAAATAAATATAATAATAATATACCCAAAATTAATCAAACCAAACTCTTTAAAACTCTGAACTGAACCGAATATGATTTTAGCGTACCGTTACATCACTAATCAGCATGGACAAGTCTGCTGCAGCAGAGAATGGCAGCAGGATGTTTGCTTTGCAACACGGATGTTTATCTCCACAAATAACACAAGCCTGGAGGAGCTTCTGCCGCGTGATTGAGTGGCTAATGCTAACGGTTAGCTTCTGCAGACGTTATCTGCTCTTTGCTGGACTTTAAACCAACAACAGCCTTCCCCGTCGCGAGTCAATATGGGTGAGCCCAGCGACAGCTTGATGTAGAGCTGTCAGGTTCTCCAGATCCTAGAGATTCACCATCTATTTTCTATCAGAAGCTAATGGAGGAGATAGATGTGGGAGACCATGTTCAGCCTGCATGAAAAACAGAGTGATTGTAATGATTATAATCAGAAATAATCATAAAAAATGTTTTTTCAGTGTTCCAAACCTTTAAGCAAACTTGCTGTCCAAATTTGCTGTGGCAGCTTTAATGGATGTTTGTCATTTTCTGACTGAGTCAGCGCTATGTCCCGAGCCAAAACTAAAGCCGATTAGCTGCTAAAACAGCTCAAAAGGTGTGTTTTTTTGGGGGTTTTTTTTTTTTTTGGTTTTTTGGTTGTTGTTTTTTTTACCCCAATAATTTTAATCTCTTTAAAAGTATTTAAAACACAGCTGGACTCTCAGTGTTTTTGATGCTTTACTTCCTGTTGCACATCGACATCAGCACAGGAAAACGGCATCACGTGTTTAAATAAAATCCCCTGTCACAACAAACACGGCTCAGCGGGAGTGAAGGGAGGTGGAGAGGCTTACCAGGAGGCGTCTGCAGTACCCAAACCTCCTGCTGCCATCCTCCCCGGTCAGCATGAAAGAAAAAGTCTCACTGTGAAACAAAGCAAATGAGAATTATTGCAAACCTGGACAAAAAGGTGAAGCGTTTATATTGGTTTAACGGACACATTAGGAATTTTATTATAAGGCAAAAAGAGCGAAGAAATCCCTGTTTACTGAATGAAGTTGACCAGGAAGAGTGACGGTTTTGTGCGGAGGATACCTGGCGTACTCAGCAACAGGACTCCAGTCTTTAGCATCTGGGAAACAGAACTGAGGGATAGCTTTCAGCCTCTGCTCGGCCTCCCTCATCTGCTTGGTGGGCCTCTCCAGCTGCAAGAGGAGACGACATGACTCCATGTTATCTTTTTATAAAATTACCCACAGAGACCCTAAAAATACCCAGACTGAAATGTCTCCCAGTGACGTCTAAACCTTTGAACCCCATCCTGTCCCCACTGACTCAGCTACAGTATTAGCGTTTCCCCGTCGGACGGCAGAGACGGATGTCTCTCGAGGGACGCTTCTGCTCAACCAAACAACTTTAATGTTTATTTTTTTCCAACTACTGCAAACATTTCTGCATCACACGAATGAATTCCAGTTATTTTTAACTCTAAACAGACTCACGGGGGTCAAGTCATAAACTGTAACGAACCACGAACATTTAAATGAGTCAAAAACACAAAAACACAACAGGACAACTTGAGATCTTCCGTAGAAGTTTTTGACCCTTTTTCTCTGACTTTAGAATCTCTAAGAGACAAGAGTGTAACCTTTTATTATTTTTTAATCCCATTTAGAAATTTCTGCATAAAGATTAGTGTTCCACAAAGTCTTGAAGCCAAAATCTTTTCCCTGTAAATGTCACATTTTTGTTTTACATTGTTCATTTGCAGTTCTCATTTTTTTTTTAAAAATACCTGTTAGAAAAATCATCATTAAAATAAACATAAATGTCCTCGTCATGCATTTTTGGGTCATGATAGCGAAGAATGAAAACCAGAGTTTAGGGGATCATAAAAAGGGTTTTGTTACCAACTAGGAGGTGTTTTGCACGACCCATGGCTTTCTTACCTTTGGGAACTGATAGGTGACCTCTGGGGTGTAGGAGTTCTTGCTGGGTTTCTTTTTCAGGGAAACCACCACAAAGTACTCAAAGAGCTCTCTCTCCTGCCACTCGATGAGCTGCAGCTCCAGTGTGCGGTAGCTCGGGGCTCGTCGGAGGATCGACTGCAGCTTTAGTAACCTCTGAGTGTGAGCTGTGGAGAAAAGTGAACACGTTTTTGCAAAAGCCTACACAGGATATCTAAATCCTCTAAACATATACTGTATTCCTCTATTTCTGACTTTAAACGGGACAAATATTGGTTTGCTCTTGTAAAATAATGCAATTACAGTGATCCCTCGTTTATCGCGGTAGATGCGTTCCAGACCTGGCCGCGATAGGTGAAAATCCGCGAAGTAGGGACACCATATTTACAGCATTTATTTAACAGGTACGTACAGTATTCAGACTTTTAAAACCCTCCCTTTACATAGTACTCTTAACAAACCACCCTTTAACGTACATTTTATGATGAAATTGATGAAAAAAACAGGAATTTCTTGATATTTCGCATAGAAAAATACCGCAAATCTGTGAATTTCCCTTGAATAAGGCTCCAAAGAAAAAATCCGCAAAGTCGTGAATCCGCGATAAACGAACCGCGAAGTAGCGAGGGATCACTGTAGTTGCAGTTCTGCTTTCTTTTGGGTTACATTAGAACGTTTGGTGATTAAACTTGGACCTTGTTTGTGCACATGAAATCTGAAAACACTCACCTTTGAACCTGTCATCAGAGTCACTCTCACTCTCACTGTTGTCATCTAAAGATGAATAAAAGTTTAGGTTTCCAGCAGATCGGGGAGAGAGGGCTTGATGTGGACGGAGGAACAGAGGAAGCCCTTACCTCTGAGAGACGCTGTCTCAATATTAGACATGGACAGCTTCTTTAGCCTCTTCTTCCCTCGTTTAGTGCAGTAAATGGAGTTGATCCTCTGGACCAGCTGTAAACAGACACAAGAGGAATTTTCTTTTGATCCTGAGTAAACAGGAAGCAGACATGTTCCTGGCCAAAAGCAACAATATAAAAATCTAAACCAAAATCAGGGATTGAGCTTTAGAAAACTCACATTAATGGCTAAACTCTACACTGTAACTGAAAGTGCATGAAAGCACCATCTCTTAAAAACATCTTTTCCAAACAAAGGGGATCATAAATGATGCAGGACTGTTCTGGCTCTGACTCGATCTCGTCAGAAATCTGAGCTGGTCCGTGAAGCGGTCAAGTCAGAGCTCTGCCTGGACTTTCTGAGGCTGTTTTGGTTGGAACCCTGCAGCGTGTACCTTGGGGATCCTCCAGTGTCTGTGTGGAGGCAGGGTGTCCCGGGTGCTGCAGAGGGATTCGTCCAGCAGGCCGCAGGGTGATCCTGAAATCTGAGGAATGAGCAACATCTCGTCGTGGCTGTAGCGCTTGGACAGCTGCGACATTCGGTGACTCTTCCGGTCGCTTGGACCAGGGAGGCGAAGAGACTGACTACTGGGTTTGGAAGGCAACTAGTCACAAAGAACACAGAGTTTCACTCGTTCGAGTTTTTATAAGTTTTCCAAATGCATCAATTTTAAAAGCTTTTTCCTTAAGTCCTCATGTGCCTAAATAACCACTATCCATTGTTCATGAAGAACTTTACTATTATCCTGGTTTAAATTGTCCTGTTGTAACAGTTTGCACCTTTATCACACTTTTATTAGCCTAAGGTGGTTGTTTTTTTTGTCTTAGCCATAAAGTAAGATCCTTGTTTAGTATCAGGTTCAGTATGTTTAAACTCATCCTTATTATCATAAAATCCCGGCTCTGAGACAGGGTAGAGTAGAGTCTGAGTGAGAACAATTTAACTGATGGCTGTAAAGTTAGACGCTCTTGTTTTTCCACCAACATTCCCAGACTGACATCTTACTGGAGGTAAACACAGAAATTAGCCGGCTCCTTTTACTCGGATTTAAGGATCTCTTTCCAGGTTACTTCCTGGTTTATTTTTTATCTGTCTGTTAGTTTATTAGGAAATAGGAGGCTGTGAACAGGTTTCCATTAAGAGCTAAAATAGTAAATATTAATTCTTTATCTTGCTTTTGTAAGAAAATATCGTTACACTGAAATATCGTGATATTTCATATGATTCTTTTATCCTTTTGATGGAACGAGATCTCGCGATAGCACTGGATGTGTCTTGGACGCGTCTAATTTTCCAGATCAGGTCGGTCTTAAAAATTGCCAAATATCATTTGACTTTTGGTGTCTCAACATATCGTATTGGGATCCAGGAAGTTATTTACAGTGAATATAATTGTTATTTATAACTTTGACACTTGGTTAAATGGTTGAAGAGGAAATTGAGCGAGCTTATAGCAGCTCACATAATTACGGAAGCACTGAGCTGCCACCCACGCAAAAATAAAATAATAGAATTATCACATTACTAGTACTTTTCAGGTTTGTACGTACTATTATCATTTTCTTACAACATGAATATTATATTGTATGAAACTGATAATGATATTTTTAGAACAATACTGTTAACACATTATTATGTGAAACAGCGCTGGTTTTATTTTGCGTGAGTGGCAGCTCTATGCTTCCGTACATAATTAACTTCATTAACTGATTTTTGAAATTCTTCAGCAAATATTCTTCCTCCATTCTGTGAAACATTACATTAGAATAATTTCTCATGATTTTATGTCCATTTGAGCTCATCACTGAGGATCCCTTTGAACAACACAACACAGTGGTGGCATCCGTTGAAAGATCTTGTCACTGATACACAAACAGGACATTTTAGGCATCAAAGAAGAGGAACCCCAGATGTGTTTTGCTGAAAGAAAACACACGAGTGTCTCTGATGCCAACGGACTTACCTGAGGTGGGGAGTTCTGCTTCCTGTCCATTGTGGTCCATGATCGGCTGCTCTCCGACAAACCAGACTTCCGGCCCAAACTCTTCCGCTTCAGGTCAACATCCTCGTACGGATTCTCCTTCTCTGTGGACATGAAGCAAGAAGTTTGTCGTCAGCACTAAAGCGGCTACTCCTCATGAACAGAGTCTGTTTTTGACAGAAGACAGATGAAGCTGTGGGGTCACAGAGGGGCAGTAAAGGTTGTCCCGGGGCACAAGGGGGCCTCCCTGTGGATAGTCTAGAAAGAGATGAGTCATGGAAGGTAAGTCAGAGGTCGTTCCCAGCTGGTTCAAGTGAACTCCCTTTTTTAAAAACACTAACTGTTGGCAATGAGCGCCACAGGCCCCCATAGGCCCAGCTGAAACTCCTGGACCGAACAGCGCTGGTGAGTCACCGTCCAGGCATGCAAAATGTCTGCAGAGACAGAGGAAGACCAGGGTTGTCTTCTTCTTCTTAAGGATTCAAACAATAAAAGAACTCAAACAAGAAAAATTTACATGATACTTATAATCACTTCTAAATATCCTCTTTCTGATTAAAATAACAAGTCAGTACATTAGTTTAGTCAGTTTTTACACAATTGAAATAAAATGAGAGCTACAGCAGCGTGTTTGTTGAGCTCCCACACTGGAATCCTAACCGTTAATTATTCTGGCCTCAGTAGCATGAGCACAGATGTTGCTACTGTCCTATAGATGCTCTTCAGATGATGAGTCTTGTCAGGAAACAGGATGCAAATCAGCAATACAAAACGCTGAACAGCTCTCACTGATGTCACCTGGCAGAAGACCAACTTCAGTGAAAGAAAGAACTTGTGTAACGCCGCAGTGTGTCTGTTCAGACATGGTGATTGGGGAATAGGTTTTTGGCATTGTCTGTAAAAGGTTGTGAAAGTGAGAAAAGGGGCCAGATGGGGCTGAAATGCATGAAGAGAGCATGTAAAAGAAAAGAAAATCTGTGTTATCAGGGAAACTGAAAAAAAAAAACAGATCATTTGCTTGCTTCCTTTAATGGAATGTGAAATCAAACAAGTTTTTTTAAACAGCAAAGATTAAAAGACAGCCAGAGTTTTGTCCAATTATCTATTTTTAGGTTAATTATTGAACATACACACACACTTAGTTGAGGGATGCACACAGCCAGACAATGTTCTGTTGTGTCACACAGTAAATCAGCAGAGTGGAGTCATTTACTGTGCATCGTTACTGCTCAGGAGAAGAAAGAGAGGGCTTAGTTCGGCCCCACGTCGTGCCGCGGCTCCATTAAACCAGAGCAATACTGTAATGAGAGCCTGCTGGGAAAATGATACGTCTGCACAGCTACTTATGTACTGCAGGGTACTAATCTACTCCTCTGATTACAAACATCCAGCCCTCACTCTGACACACTCCCAGACATAGTGCTATGTAGGCAGTGGACACACCTCAGCTGCATGATGCGATTGTACATTTCTGTGTACACAATGGACTGCATGGGCAGGGCGAGGCACGGAACAAGCTATGCCAATAATGTATCTGCTTACCTCAGAAAAACTCTAAAGATGGGAGTTAGAGCATCGAGCAGAGGCGAAGGGACTTTTGTTTCATGAAGTTCATACAGAATTAGTTCAATCAGCTGAAGCCACAAATTAAAACAGAAAAAGAAATAATTTTAGTTAGCCAAGTTGTACAAACATTTCCGGTCCTTTGTGTTATTTATCAAATAACAACCAATCCCACACTGGTTACCTTTCTAATAAGACCGAAGTAATCAAAAAGACCTTGTGGTTACAGAAATATATTTATTAAAGTGTGGGTATGTCATCTGTGCGAAACTAAAATTATTTTAATTAAAACAAATTGCTTGGGTGCAAATTGTCTTGAACGATTATAATGTGATTAATCAAGATTAATTAATTACAAAGCCCCTAATTAATTAGATTAATCCTTTGAATCGAGTACCACCCCTAATATACAGTGTGCAACTGGCTAGAAAAAGCTGGCCTGATAGACAGCACAGAGGCAGTCATCATGGCCGCACAGGAACACAACACCAGAGCAACACAGGCCAAGATCTACTACACCAGACAAGATCCAAGGTGTAGGCTTTGCAAGGAGGCCCCTGAGACAATCCAACTCAAATCAGTTCAGTTTATTATTATAGCGCCAAATCACGGCAAGAGTCATCTCAAGGTTCCAATACAGTTTGGTTCATTAAGCATTAAGTAAAAAGGTTTCCTCTATAAGGAACCCAGCCGACTGCATCGACTAGCGTCAGTGTCTTTACAGCAATCCTCCTACTAAGCAAGCATGTAGTGACAGTGGAGAGGAAAAGTCCCTTTTAACAGGATGATCCAGAGGGTCCTGGCTCAATTGTCTTGAAGCAGATCATCTGAAAAGCAGTGGAAGGACAGACCATACTTCAGAAGGACCAATCCCAGGGAAATATTTTATAGAGGGAGAAAAGTAAAGGTCCCAAGATGGAGCCCTGAGGAACCCCACAGCTCAATGGGGATTCAGATTAGGAGAACTCCCCTGTCTTTACAGGAAAAGTTCTGCCAGAGAGGCAGAAACCAAATGGCTGGCATCATGTACAGGAACATCTGTGCAGAGTAAGAACTTGAAGCCCCAAGGTCAAAGTGAGTAACACCCCCTAAGGTGGTTGAGAATGACTGAGCCAAGATCCTGTGGGACTTCCAGATCCAGACAGACAAAAAGGTGATGGTGAACCAATCAGACATTGAGGTGGTGGACAAACAACAGAGGACAGCAAATACCAAGCGACGGCAACATCAGGAAAAGGAGTATGAGAAACTAGAGAAGTACCAGGGCCTCAAGAAAAACTTGAGAAAGCCTGGAGAGTGGACATCAGTGATGCCCGTGGTCATCGGGGCACTTGGGGCAATAAGGAGTGGCTAAAGCAGATCCCAGGATAAACCTCAGACATCTCAGTCCAGAAAAGTGCAGTTCTAGAATCGGCTAAGACACTGCGCAGAACCCTCAAGCTCCCAGGCCTCTGGTAGAGGACCCGAGCTTGGACGGATGGTACTGCCCACAGAGGGTGAGGTGGGAACTTTTTATAATTATTTAGCACTCCAAAATAAATGCTGTCTGTGAAATAATATTTGTGACAAATAAGCTAAATCAGGGCTATTTAATTCCAGGCCTTGAGGACCGGTCACAGCAAGTTTTAGTGGTTTCTCTGGTCCAAACACACTTGATCCAGTTGTTGAATCACCTGTGCAGCAGCTCATCAGGCACTGCAGAAGTCTGTTAATCACCTACTAATTGAAATCAGGTGTTTTGAAGCAGAGTTAAAAACAAAGCATGCTGGATATTGGGCCTCAAGGCCTGGAATTGAATAACTGAGCTAAATTATTAGAGAGGGTGCTCGCTGCAGAACCACAAAGGCGGAGCTGCACCATAAGGTGGAGCTGCACCAGAGTCAGCCCCGCCCATTCACGCAAACTCAGCCTAACCCACTGACTTCTGTTTTTGTTTTCAACTTTATCGCAAAGTGACTGACCCACATGAATTACGGCTGTTACTAGTTTACAATCGTTAATGCTATGTTCTATGCTCCAATTAAACAAGATAAATATATAACTTGCTACTTGCTACATGACAAAGACTGAATATATCTCGAAATGAAAAGGTTTCTTTTAGCGAATATCTGCCCACAGCCGGTCTAACAAAACTGGTGTATAACAGCATGTCAGGCTTTCAAATGGGCTCTGGTAGTCTAGTGGCGAGATCATCTGAGTTAATTTTTGCTTTCCCCTCAGCTGACGCTGGTTCGATTCTCGGTGGGGTCGTCAGCAATCTATTTAGCCAGCTGAAACATTTAATTTGTTTATATTTTAGTTGTAATGTTTATTTTCAGCAAAATATTTATGTCTCTAAAAGTTCTTTGAATTTGGTCGTTCCTAAACAGCATTTTAGTTGAAACTCTGCTCACAAATGGACTCACACTGGCTAAATAAACGAATAAATAAATAAAAAAACACATTAGTCATTATATGTTAAACGGTATACCAGTAAATTGTTGTAAACATAGTACTGGCAAGTGTAGCTAGAAATGAAGAAAAGAGGTTGTAAACTACCTAAAACATACACCAATGGGAGGCGAACCTGCGCAAAACTGCATGTCAACTGATTCCGTAACCACTACACCACCACATCTGTCATGAATCATGTGGCATTACATCTAATTGGCCTGCCCAGTGTGTCTCAGAGATGGGTTGTATGGTTTATTGGCGGTGTCTCAGTAGAAGTCATTTCAGAAATAATTTGTCAGAAAATTCACAGAATATCCAGATTTGAGAACCAAGACCAGACCCGCTTCGGGGGAGGAGACCAAATTGAAGCTGAGATGGGAGGAAAATGCATGAATGAGGCTAAAAATGGCTTTGGCGTGTTTCTCATGAGGAAATGACAATATAACATGATTAAAAGTTCCAAAAGTTAGATTTTTAATTATATGGAACCTTTACAAAACTGTTCAATTAACTTCTCAACTCCGTCCTCAATCTTGCATTTTTTAGCTATAACACCCTCTCTGGTTCCAGAATGCTATCAAGTCTGACAACTGGAAGGAATTGGACTGACTCTGATGGAATGGGCGGGGCTGATTCTGGAATGGGCGGGGCTGACTCTGGTGCAGCTCCACCTTCTGGTGCAGCTCCGCCTTTGTGGTTCTGCAGCGAGCACCACTTATTTTCTTCTTTTTGATGCGTTTATCTGCAGTCTGATTTTTCTAAAATAAACGCAGAATTTAATATTCAATTTCCAGCCCATTTCAGGTTCAAAATGTTTAATTTAGATCATTTTATTTAATTTAAATATTATTAGTTTACTTTTGGCTCTGTAAATGTAACCCATATCAGTGGCGAGTGATAATGTTTCTGTGTGTTCACGTGGGGTGTGCTTGTTTGCACAGCTATAACTGTCTGTGTTACAAATACTGAGCAACAAATTTACGTAGTATACACACACCAAGTGTTACTAAATTTTGCACGAGATTTTCAAACTCTGATCAAATGAGGCATAACACATACATTTCCCGATATAAGACGATTTTTGAATAAAATGCAGCAAAAGACATGAAAATGATTTTTTGTTTTTTTTTCCTATGAATTTGGAGCAGTAAGGATTGTAATATAATGTCAGGTATTAATAATGTGAAACAGAAGACTATTAATATTTAAATAGTAATAATGTGAGACTTTTTCAAACATCCTCATACTTTTAAGAATTTTTTTTGTTCTGTGTTATTATTATTTTTTTCCCAAGTAAACCCTAAGTTCATCTTTCAACAAGATTCAATTCAATTCAAGTTTATTTATATAGCGCCAAATCACGACAAGAGTCGTCTCAAGGCACTTCACATAATAAACATTCCAATTCAGGTCAGTTCATTAAGCCAATCAGTAAAAAAGTTTCC
>SSNQ01034416.1:63873-87320 GCA_006942095.1 Nothobranchius kuhntae | reverse complement strand
TAAGGAACCCAGCAAATTGCATCAAGTCACTGACTAGTGTCAGTGACTTTACAACAATCCTCATACTAAGCAAGCATGCAGCGACAGTGGAGAGGAAAACTCCCTTTAAACAGGAAGAAACCTCCAGAGAATCCTGGCTCAGTGTAAGCAGCCATCCTCCACGACTCACTGGAGATCGAGAAGACAGAGCAGACGCACACACACACACCAAATCGTGTTTCTATGGTAACATTGTGATTTCTTTGTAAATATTCTATTTGGTGAGAGATAAACTTTATTGTATTTATCCTAAGACATATGGGGAATAAAGTTTGCTCTAGTGGTAAAGTATTCTAAGTTGTTGCCTTATTTGAGAACATTCACCAACATTAACTTTTAACCTACCCCTCAAGGTCCACTTCTGGCCCTCAAGCCTTTCTGTTCTCATGTCTGGCATAACAACACTGCCCTGAAAGTTAATATGCAGAAATGAAAAACAACAACTAGCTCTGGGGAAATGCCTGGCAGACATCTGTAAAGATGAAATAATGAACTTTTTAAATGTGTCATTACAGTTCCTGCTTTTGTATCACCCTGACGTGCACCAGTTTCTCGCATTTATTTACCAGAGATTTCAGACAGTTGAACCATTGCGTCATTGCTGCTCACAGTGTGATTCATCCGCCTGCACACACATCACTCACCAACACTTTGTTCACCAACTACATGATAAAAAGCACTTACTAAATCCTATAACATCACAGTCTGTCATGCACTTGTAGTAACAAGGTAACACAGATTACAAAAGGCTAAAACGTCTGACGTCAAACACAGACGTCGGGACGATGGAACTTCATGGTTTGAACAGTTTCTATGGTGGAAGTGAGGTAAAAAGATCTCATATTTTAATAGATATTTGTTGTTTTTTTGTCTTTTTCCCCCGTTTTCTGTAACCAAGCTTTACATTTTGTCCAATCTTGTTATGCTGTTTGACCCAGAGCCAAAGTTTAAGTTTACTCAGGGACACCAGTTGGGTCAAGATGAAACATCATCAGGTGTGTGTCTCCAAACTGCAAAGTCTTCAGTCACAGCCCTGTATGAACAATGGATGCTTTGTAGGGATTCACAGGAAAATCCGTCATGCCCTGACACTCCTGTGCCGCACATCCTCAACCAGGAAAGAAAAATAAACAACTAAAGGAGAAACATAAGAAATGGGCCGTGAAACCCTTATTTAGTAATCACCAAGCATGTACCGTGGACAATATTTCGGAGGAAGAAAACAGTTTTGGGGGGTATGTGAAATCCAAGCTCCATCACAAGTCCGTGTGCTCACGCGGACACGAGATTTTCACCACATAAAAATGCACCGGGGGAGTTGGCAGCTGAGCAGGGCAGAAGGCCCGGGGTCATTCGCTAGTGGAAAGGAATTTGGCTTTTCAGCATGTCCAGTATTTCATAAGCACGTCATCTCTGAGGACAAACTACTGCATTCATCAAGAAATTCAAACAAAGACTACACATTTTATCAACTGTGGATGATAACAACATCCTAATAGACAAAAAAAAAAGGGTTTGATGCCTTGGATATTAATTACAAGCATGTTTTTACTGGACAGCAGAGCGTTAAGACTGCACTTTAATTATCCATTCATCTTATTCTAAGGCTTGAGTGTTGACTGACTGAACCCACAATGAGACTTTTCAACCCTGCGCCTCTACGGGAGGCAAGGCGGAGGAGGAGGAGCCACTCTAAGGTCCTCCTGCACGAGGCTGTTGACTAATAACACAGTTTGTGCTTCTGTTCTTCTAAGATAAAGCAGAAACGACCAAAAAGGTTTGTTTTTGGAGGATAAGATCTACTGATGCAGAAGAATTGTTTGAAATGTGTCAGGACATTTGGGTTCTGATAAGGTCATTTCAGTCTGTGTCAAACAGTGGTCATTATGCTTTCAAATCAAATTACTTACCAACTTCCTGGTCATACTGGGGTTTTCTAGCTTAGTAGAAAGCCATTCGTAGCTTCTGTTTTCACTTACAAACCATGACATGAGACCTTTTCAAATAAGCACTGAACACTGTTCAGCTGGGTCTTTGATGATGTGTTCAGTCTCATACTGTCAGCTAATATCAATGTTTGTGTGTGTGTGTGTGATAATTGCTGAGGGACTCGTTTCCTCCCACACACCCGCTACACTGCCTGCTTTAGTGTTCACACAGAAGTCCTCTGTTTTTATGTTGTGTTGCTAGACAGTACAGTAATTGTGAGGACAGGTATTATGTTTGTTTTTTTAGCTCAAAGGAATAAGGGTTAGACAGCCGAGTCTGAGAGCTACCATTACTTTGGGCAATATTGTTGAGTTAAGCATCATTCCAGGGGCTAAAGGTGGAATTATAATGTTTATATGTACTGTTTAACATGACAAAGCCCCCCAGATGCACGATTTAAGTCCCGTATCTGTTTTGTTCTCTCTGCACTCACCTAATCACCCAGCCATGCTCTCCTTGTTTCATTATCACATGATTTTGATGACATTAAAATTCTGAGGTCTCTCCTCGATAACCTCCCTGCAGTCGGAGCTCCAGGGTCAGATCATCTTCAACAGGAGTAGGGAATCCTGGTACCACGAGGGCTGCTATCCTGCATGTTTTAGTTGTTACCCTGCTTCAACTCACCTATTTTAACCAGCAAGTGATTAACAGGCTGATGAGCTGCTGAACAGGTGATTAAACCACTGATTTAGGAGTGTTGGAGCAGGGAAACAACCAAAACATGCAGGATAGCAGCTCTTGAGGACCAGGGTTCCCCACCCCTGATCTGCATCCTTCCTGATGACCTAACAAGGGCTGTTCCAGTCAAATCTAACCAAGTCAAGTACGCCAGGCCACGTAACGGTAAGTCAAAGTCAGGTCAGGTCTAGTTAAGTTTTCTTTGTTAAAGTGAAGTCAATTCATTAAAGCCTTGCCAAGTCAAGTATCATGTGTTTGTTTAATCAATCAAGTCAACTCAAGTTCGTCCTTCCTGTTGTGCCATACTTTATAAAACATTTCATACTGTATTTTCATTTAGTATCACAGGGTCAGCACCTCCAAATCTGAGACCATGGTTCTCGACCGGGAAAGGGTGGCTTGCCAACTCCGGGTCGGGGGAGAGGTCCTACCTCAAGTGGAGGAGTTTAAGTATCTCGGGGTCTTGTTCACGAGTGAGGGTAGGAGGGATCGGGAGATCGACAGGCGGATTGGTTCGGCGTCTGCAGTGATGCGGACGCTGAGCCGATCTGTCGTGGGGAAGAGGGAGCTGAGCTAGAAAGCCAGGCTCTCGATTTACCGGTCGATCTACGTCCCAATCCTCACCTATGGTCATGAGCTTTGGGTAATGACCGAAAGAACGAGATCGCGGATACAAGCGGCCGAAATGAGTTTCCTCCGTAGGGTGGCCGGACTCAGCCTTAGAGATAGGGTGAGGAGCTCGGACATTCGGGAGGGACTCGGAGTAGAACCGCTGCTCCTCCGGGAAAGAAAGGAGCCAGTTGAGGTGGTTTGGGCATCTGGTCAGGATGCCTCCTGGACGCCTCCCCGGGGAGGTGTTTCGGGCATGTCCTGCCGGCAGAAGGCCCCCGGGTCGACCCAGGACACGTTGGAGAGGTTACATCTCCAATCTGGTCCGGGAACGCCTTGGGGGTCCTGCCGGAGGAGCTGGTGGACAAGGCTGGGGAGAGGACGGCCTGGAGCTCCCTAGTTGGGATGCTGCCCCCGCAACCCGGACCCGGATAAGCGGAGGAAGATGACGACGACAATCACAGGGTGATGTAATGTTTAACACTGCATTTTATACTTGTAATAAAATAATAATGTTATATATTGTATCTTTTCATATCATATTATGCTATTAGTCTCCTAAAACTTTTATTTTTCCACTATCTGAATGTAGAAAATGGTTAAAATCACATTAGTTAATATGACGAGCTCAATTGAAAATTTATTTTTTATTAAGACGTTTTTTTGTCACATGGTATTATTCATAACAACACTAAGAATGGTAAGCTGACTCCAGATGTGTCGGTGTCAGTACAGGATCGGCTCGGGGTCCTTCCGACTGCCGATGACGTCACATCACTGCAACTCTACTCGGCTTTCACACATACGTTTTGGAAAGACATCAGCAGTTTTGTTAATATATTCTTGTTTGTTAACACCTAAATGTTTTCTTTATAATTGTAATTTATTAATAAAACACCATATTATCTTTGTTTTGTAAAGAATGCGAAACTGCATAAAACCAACATCGGACTGACAAAAATAGAACAGTTCTTATATGTGAAGCCATATCTGTTTGTATTAATGTGGAGTTCGTCTGTACATTTCCTTAGTTGTTATCTAAATGCATTCTTTGACTCAAAATATTGCTTGGTGTCTTTCAATAAAGTTCTTATATTTTATTTTGCCTTATTTCAACAACTTCAAGAGCTTTTGAGTGTCACCGTTTATCATTTGCTTAAACTTTACATTTCCTTTAGAAATTCAAACATTTTCTCCAAAAACTATTGATTTTTGGACTACAGGACTACAACCGCTAAGACTACGACCGCAAATTTGTTCTGACCAATCAAAATCATAACGTGATAATGTCACTTCCGAAAGCTTTATGTTCAGCCACTTAAAGGCCCAATGTGTGATATTTCATCTTATAAGTTATCAAATTTCTTGTATCACATTCTCAAATTTGTTTTTTTTTTTAATGATAATTCAAACAAGCATTTATTCTAAGCATTATTATTAGCTTTATATTTTAATATTTTAGACAAAAGAAGCAGACCGGTGCTCCATATGGCATGCGCCATCTTAAAATACAGTGACCTTTTAGGGACATACAACATATTAAGCTTCGCATTTGATGTTTGCGTTTTTAAATGATGTAACCTCAAAGAAACAGCAGGGGGCAGAAGTGCGCCTTGTAAGCATGCAGTCTGACATATTTAATGATTTAACGATCGCTACCACACCGCTCGTTTTTGGAGATTACCGCATGCTCCGTGACCGTGACGAGCAACCAGAACAGAAACACAACATTATCGGCTGCCCGCTCCAATTACACAACACACTTTGTGTAATCATTGTCACAGGTTCGTTACCGACGGTCACACACACAGAACTAAACACCACACTGGCATTTTCACACAAATTTTTGTCAGAGATGATCTGCAGCACAGCACCTNAGAGCTACCATTACTTTGGGCAATATTGTTGAGTTAAGCATCATTCCAGGGGCTAAAGGTGGAATTATAATGTTTATATGTACTGTTTAACATGACAAAGCCCCCCAGATGCACGATTTAAGTCCCGTATCTGTTTTGTTCTCTCTGCACTCACCTAATCACCCAGCCATGCTCTCCTTGTTTCATTATCACATGATTTTGATGACATTAAAATTCTGAGGTCTCTCCTCGATAACCTCCCTGCAGTCGGAGCTCCAGGGTCAGATCATCTTCAACAGGAGTAGGGAATCCTGGTACCACGAGGGCTGCTATCCTGCATGTTTTAGTTGTTACCCTGCTTCAACTCACCTATTTTAACCAGCAAGTGATTAACAGGCTGATGAGCTGCTGAACAGGTGATTAAACCACTGATTTAGGAGTGTTGGAGCAGGGAAACAACCAAAACATGCAGGATAGCAGCTCTTGAGGACCAGGGTTCCCCACCCCTGATCTGCATCCTTCATGATGACCTAACAAGGGCTGTTCCAGTCAAATCTAACCAAGTCAAGTACGCCAAGCCACGTAACGGTAAGTCAAAGTCAGGTCAGGTCTAGTTAAGTTTTCTTTGTTAAAGTGAAGTCAATTCATTAAAGCCTTGCCAAGTCAAGTATCATGTGTTTGTTTAATCAATCAAGTCAACTCAAGTTCGTCCTTCCTGTTGTGCCATACTTTATAAAACATTTCATACTGTATTTTCATTTAGTATCACAGGGTGATGTAATGTTTAACACTGCATTTTATACTTGTAATAAAATAATAATGTTATATATTGTATCTTTTCATATCATATTATGCTATTAGTCTCCTAAAACTTTTATTTTTCCACTATCTGAATGTAGAAAATGGTTAAAATCACATTAGTTAATATGACGAGCTCAATTGAAAATTTATTTTTTATTAAGACGTTTTTTTGTCACATGGTATTATTCATAACAACACTAAGAATGGTAAGCTGACTCCAGATGTGTCGGTGTCAGTACAGGATCGGCTCGGGGTCCTTCCGACTGCCGATGACGTCACATCACTGCAACTCTACTCGGCTTTCACACATACGTTTTGGAAAGACATCAGCAGTTTTGTTAATATATTCTTGTTTGTTAACACCTAAATGTTTTCTTTATAATTGTAATTTATTAATAAAACACCATATTATCTTTGTTTTGTAAAGAATGCGAAACTGCATAAAACCAACATCGGACTGACAAAAATAGAACAGTTCTTATATGTGAAGCCATATCTGTTTGTATTAATGTGGAGTTCGTCTGTACATTTCCTTAGTTGTTATCTAAATGCATTCTTTGACTCAAAATATTGCTTGGTGTCTTTCAATAAAGTTCTTATATTTTATTTTGCCTTATTTCAACAACTTCAAGAGCTTTTGAGTGTCACCGTTTATCATTTGCTTAAACTTTACATTTCCTTTAGAAATTCAAACATTTTCTCCAAAAACTATTGATTTTTGGACTACAGGACTACAACCGCTAAGACTACGACCGCAAATTTGTTCTGACCAATCAAAATCATAACGTGATAACGTCACTTCCGTAAGCTTCATGTTCAGCCAGTCAACTACTTTGACGTCATCGGCAGTCGAAGGACCCCGAGTCGATCCTGCACCCGAGCAGATCCTGTACCGACATCGGTCCTAAATGAGCTCTGTTTTCATTGTTTCAGCTGTTAACTTTATTTTCTCTCCAAGTGTTTTTCTCCCCAGAAGAAGAAGCTACAACAGTGTTCGGCTAGCACACTGCTTCTAACCACTTAAGCATTCTCCCTCTCCTGATAATAACATTTTACTCTCTTTGACATGGAATGTGTTACTACTAGTTTACCTGTTGAGTTTATTATAAATCCACTAAGATAAAGATAATAACATTTATCTCAAACTAAATAGAATATTTACCAAGAAATCACAATGTAACCATAGAAATACTACTTGGTATAAATGTTGCGTGCATGCGTGCGTGCATGCGTGCGCGTGTGTGTGTGTGTGTGTGTGTGTGTGTGTGTGTGTGTGTGTGTGTGTGTGTGTGTGTGTGTGTGTGTGTGTGTGTGTGTGTGTGTGTGTGTGTGTGTGTGTGTGTGTGTGTGTCTTCTCGATCCCCAGTGAGTCGTGGTGGATGGCTGCTTATACTGAGCCAGGATCCTCTGAAGGTTTCTTCCTGTTAAAAGGGAGTTTTCCTCTCCACTGTCGCTACATGCTTGCTTCGTATGAGGATTGCTGTAATGACTCTGACACTAGTCAGTGACTCGATGCGACCTGCTGGGTTCCTTATAGAGGAAACTTTTTACTGATTGGCTTAATGAACTGGACTGTATTGGAATGTTTACTGTGTGAAGTGTCTTCAGGTGACTCTCGTGATTTGGTGCTATATAAATAAACTGAATTATTACATAAATCATTTGCTGATCGTTGTGGTCATCATGGTGGCAGAATGAAAAGGGTTAAACTCACCTACTATGTCCTCATAGGCGTTCTCCTCTAAAGTGCTTTTGGAGTTAGGTCGGATCCGTAGGTCTGTGGTGAGTGCTCCATTCTCCGTGGGCGAGGATGGACTTGAAGATGGCAGGCTGGCAGCGTCCTCAGACTTACACGACTCTCTGGATAAGAGTTGGACAAGTTAAAAAGCTCAAGGCTTTGTGAACGAAAGCACAAGGAGGAAGAGTCTCAGGGTGTGTATGCAGGAAAAAAAGAACGAAGAAAAACGCAGACAGTATAAAAACAGCCCAGATGGGTAGTTTTACTTCTTAATAAGTGGACAAATGTCTCAAAAACACTAAATCTGAATGATAGTGACAAAAACAAGAAACACAGTGAGCAACACATTTCAGTCACAGGGAAATCTTAGTGTTTCTGAGAACTAAAGGCACATTTCACATGTAAAGTCACTCATTATTTAGAGGATCTACTGTATGGTCACAACACTGGCAGCATGTGGTTGTAAGGCCTGGTCAGAAACCAGTAGAACCACAGGAATGTTAAACAGAGTCCATGGGATGCTAGAGAAACGATCTGGTGAGGCAACCTCCTCACACACTAAAAAAGATCCGAAATCTGATCCAAGAGCTGCAGGTTAAAGGTGTCAGAACTTTAAAAAGGGCGAATTCTCCCAACACAGATTAGAATTCACCACTCCGCATGAGAGGGGGTTAGGGTTGGTTTCATGTCATCTCTACAGACTGCCAAAACATTTTATAGACCGTTGAAAAGTTCTGGAACAATTGTGATACTTTTTAAATGTTCTTCATAACCAAAACAAATCAGCCGTTTTCGGCACGAGCAGTTATGGTGCACTCAAGAGGCGTGAGAAAGCAGGAAACACCCGAGTGGTTAGAGAAGCATCAGGCTCACCTGTCCTGGATTCTCGAGGGGGTGCCCCCTTCGCTCTTAGCTGTCTGTGTCATACTGGGTGCTGGGGTGGAGGGCAGGGGTGGGGGAGACTCAGACGATCTGTCTGGAGGTAGTCCATTGGTTGGCGAAACGCCTTTCTGGTCCCGTTTAGCGTCATACTCAAAAGTGCGTTTGGGTTTGGGTAAGGGGTTGACCTGTACGCCGCCGGGGCTCTGTTGACTCGGAGGTTCAGGGCTCTCAGACCTAGCTGAGCTCATGCTAAACCTTTGTCTAAGTTTAGAGAGTTTATCTGGGACCAAAACAGTATCTGGTTCTGTGGCCACTGAGCAAATGCTGCTGCGCTTACTGGTGCACGTGCTGTCCAAGTCGTCACCTATCATAAAGACCTTCTGTCTCATTTTGTCGGGAGCATAGCAGCTACTCAGATAACGTGGAGGGGAAGGGCTGGGATTTTCTTTCAGGGCTTGCTCGATCTTTTGTATCCTGTTGAGAACTGCTGAAGTCTCCTTGCGAGCAGACAGGGAGCGCACAAACGTTCCGGAGGATTCTGTCTTGGCTTTCCTTTTCTGGAAACGACCTAGACCGTCTTTGTCTGTTACTGCTTCCTCGTCCTCGATTCCTGCAAAGGAGCATTCAGAGAAGGCTGTGCTCATCCTGCGGACTCCCTTGAAATCAAAGGCCTTCTCGCTGCAAGGGGAGGACAGCAGACTCGGGCAGCCCTCGCTACCCCCCACACAATCCCCACCTCTTTTATCCAAACACAAGCTCATCCTAGGCAGAGACACTCTCCTGCACTCCCATTCTGAGATCTTTTTGCGGATCGTAGTGGGGGGGACGCCCACTCCCGAGTGAGCTAGTGAGAGGGTGCGTTTGTGGCCTTGGTTAGGAAGAGGTCCCAAGGAGACTGTGCTGTGGCTCAAAGGACGACCATTCCGTCCTTCTCCTGCAGGGATATCCCCTTGCTTCTCCTGCTCCTGGGTGCTCTGGTTCTCTGGACAGGACTTGGTTTGACCCGGGGGCTTATAGATGGAGAGCCTGTTGTCCAGACAGCTGACGCTCTTAGCCTTGGTGAGACGGTCTTGCAGTTCGGCGTCACCTGTGAGAGACTCACCGCTGCACAGGCTAGCAGTCTTTCGGCTCCATCCAGAACGCAGCAGGAACCTGCCGTCGGTCCGGACGTACCGGATCTGTTTGCCAGAGTTGTCACCGTCACTGAGGAGGGGCTGATGGCACGGCCCCTGACCGGCAGAGATAGCTGGGCACGGGGAGGTGGCCTGGGACCTGAAACAAAAATAGAAAAAAAAAACATGATGGAACAAACCAAAACAGGAAGAGAATAGGAGCAAGGCTCCACGTGTAACAGTGAGGGCATCACAGGACAGAATCATCTGAAACTTTTGAATCCATTTCTAGGATCAAAAGCACAATAAAAACTCGAGCCATGCATTTAAAATAAGCACAGGAAAGAATTCTGATTTTGGCAGCACAAGTTAGCTAGAAAAGCCAAAGGAAATACAGACAACATTAAATTTGCTGCTGTGGATTTTTCCAGATAATCAAACAGAAAAAAACGAGCGTTGACGAGTTTCACAGTGGACCTCACACAGAAAATCGGATTTATATAAACGCTCTTACCTGTAGCGGCCTCGCTGCTCCCTTCAGGTTCTCACAGCCTTTTCTGATCCCCGCAGCTAAGTGATTCAAAGTTCACACTCAGAGCTGACTCTATCGTCTGCCTCCCTGAAAAGTTTTCCCAAGCTTTCCAAAGTGAAGCAACCCTTCCACACAGATATAGGAAACTGACACTCAGTCTCTGAGAAAACCTCTTATTTAGGAGTTGACTAATAGTAATGAAAGTGAAGAGATCTGATGTCACGGCCTGCGTTAGAATAACGACTTCTGGGAGGAGGAAGCTGAAGGCTGTGGACTGTGATCCAACTATGCAGGTCAGGACAGATCTGGCTTCACACCTATCTGCCCTTCCCCAGTTTCACTCCTCCTGCTCCAGGGTGGAGAGAATTTCACAGCAGCTTGGTGCCTGCAAGCTCCAAGAATGATGCATGAAACTTATCTTATTTCCCTTCAAGGTGTCTCAGAATGATGGCAGGAAATCACACCTGTAGCTCATTACTGACGGTCTGCAGCTTTCAATTTAAAGACTTTTTTATGCAGGATTTTTGAACTGAAACATGAAGTGAACTTCCTGTGTTTTGGCTAGAAAAGTTCCAAAAGCAGAAGTTTCGACTGATAAGTCAGTTTTATTATCGCTCGCTGCTCTGGCTTTCGATCCTTTTTATATCAATTCTGCTGCAAAAAAGTGAAATTTTCTCTCCAATAAAGCTCCTGAATCAAACATAGTGTCCATCAATATGCTAATTTTTTTGCTAGCTCATTTTGAAAACCAGCAGGGAAACCGTGCTGCAGTCTTTTAAGCTGTTAAAAATTCTGGCAAATCAAACTCCTTCTGGCTCGTGGGGAAAACTCTGACTTTGGCCAATGAAGCAAACTACCACAGGAAGCCTGAGAGAGAACAGCTGATGTTTTGGTAACAAGCAGAACAAACAGTAATGCAATACTTTACTATTTATTAAGGCAACCACTTGAGGGTCTTTTTTTTTCCATTTGGCTTCACATTTCTATATCAGTGTTACCCAGAGCCACATTTTCTCCCAGTTTTATTCGTTAAATTTATGAAACATGCAAAACAATAAAAAATAAACAACAGTAAAACTTATTTTGCACCAACAAATGGTAAATGGCCTGTATTTGATATAGCACCTTCTAGGGTCCTGTAACCCCCCAAGGCGCTTTACAACACAATCAGTCATTCACACATTCACACACTGGCGGTGATGAGCTACATTGTAGCCACAGCTGCCCTGGGGTGCACTGACAGAGGTGAGTCTGCTGTACACAGGCGCCGGTTCCTCCGAACACCACCAGCAGGCAAGGTGGGTTAAGTGTCTTGCCCAAGGACACAACGACAGCGACAGACTGAGCGGGGCTTGAACCTGCAACCTTCCGATTACAGAGGCACTTAAAGCATCTTTCGGGAGTATTTCTCTTATCTAATGTCGCCATCTAGCGGCTGACAAGCACATCACACTATAATGGTCGATCCGTTTTTTTAAGATGGCGGCTTCACGTTTCACGTTTCTGCAGCCGACAAATGGAGCTAAAACATGTTGTTTTACAAGTATTATTGTCATGTCATGTTGTGTTTTCATGTATATATAAGCAAGTAAGCGGTAGTCTAACGCTATTGGTTAGCTCTGGTCGGCGCTCAGTTTCCTATTGCACGAAGCTCTGCGGGACAGGGGGCGTGCTTAGCAAAAAAAAAAGTTGCACTGCTTACATTATATCACAGTACATGATGAGACAATCACTTTTACTGATTTCTGAAAAATCATACATAATTTCTGAAAGGGGAAAACTCTGGGAAGCTACTTTAACTCTTGTGCCACCGTCGCCCCAACAAGGTGAAAACCAAAAAGCTGTCAAGTTAATCTGCTGAAGCCGTATTAGGTCTTTGTTTCTTTTTTATTATTGTTCTTAAAGACCAACTTTACACCTTTTTTTCAGCACATTTGCAGTGGTCTCTAGTTTAAACCAATGCTTTGTGAAAAAGCTCTGATGCTCCTGTTTCAGGAACTAGAAGGGAGACAGAGTTGAAAATGCAGAATTTGGAGTTTTATTTACAAATATTTGCATCTCCCCTCAGATTGGCTAAAGGGACTCTACCACAGACTCCGTTCACCTTGCAACGTTGATGTTTTATCTCCACAAATAACACACACCTGGAGAAGTTCTGCCATGTTGTGGAGCGGCTAATGCTAACAGTTAGCTTGTACTAGCCGAGACGTCCTCTGCTCTCTCCTAGATGCTAAATCAACAACAGCCTTCCCCGCTGCAAACCAAATCGGGTGAGTCCCCGAATTCTAATTTTCAGTGTGACGTAGATCTGACTGGCTTTTCGAATTTGAGTGTTTCACCGTCTATTTTTTATCGGCAGGTCACACAGGAAATAGTGGTAGAAAACGATCTTTACGGCAAACTCAGAGTGACCGATCGCATTTCAAATACAACAAGTAAAAAAACATTTTCTCAGTGAACCTGCTCTTTAACACGTGACTTTTTGATACTGTTGATCTGCAGGATCATTTTTAAAGAGCCGACACTTCTTCCTTTGTCCATGGTCTTTAAAAGCTGCCAAAATCCCCAAACCCCTGGAGAAAACTGGATAATCAAAAAACTTTAAAAGATTACAATTAGAATATTTTTCTAAATGATGGAAAATTCAAGACTTTTTCACTGTAAATCAGCTGACTGAACGTTAAACAAAATCTTTGCAGACGTACAGATTTTTACCTGCTTTCTTTACAAACTTTGACTTCCTGACATTAGTCAGTCGTAACACTGCTTCACTTAGCAGGGTATTATGTTTAATGCTGTAAAATCCAATGTGAACCACTTCATGGATGCAATCAGACCTATGTTAAAAATTGTGCTGATTTCTTTCCTTTATTCGTGTTTACATTGGACCTCTCGACGATGTGAAGGGACCTTGTAAAAATAATCCTCATTTTGTCAGCTTGAGCTGCGTTTGGCCACACATACAGCACCGTACAAAGAGTTGAGTGTCACTCATAAGCTGGACTGTGGTTTTCAGGACATATTAACCACAAGCCACATCCCGTTTCTAACTGGGATGGATGGAGGGTGAAGACTCCAAACAGAACCGGCGCGGCTTCTTCTACTAGCTGCCTCTGGCGTTGTACTGTGATGCAAACCTGAGGTTTTAGGTTCAGTACGTTTGGATAATAAGTATTTCTAAAATGATTATCACATTAATGACATCTCAGCTACTATGTTGTCCATTGCCAAAACATCTCTAGGTCGTTATTATGCCCTAACTGAATCTACCATCACAAGAAGATCCTGTATTGGGTAAAAGAGTCTGCAGAAGATCACAGAGAATGAATCTGCCAACAATTCCAGCCTCTTTCTAATTAGTGCTTCAAACCTAAGTTTGGTAGTTCAGAGGACGACATTGTGCAGCACTGTCCCGACACAAACAAAAACCCCTCCATCTGCCTAAATATCAGGCTGCGAGGCTCATGAGCCTTAAATCTGTGCTAGATGAGACTGTGAGGACCCAAATCTGCCAGTGAACCTCAAATCAGATGTTTGTTTAACATGAACACAAGTTTAAAGTAATAGGGTAGGGATGTCCCGATACAACTTTTTCACTTCAGATACGATACCAATATTGCAGCCTTCAGTATTGACTGATATCAATGTGATACGATATCAGCACAAATCATACATACCTATTTCGTCATGTGGAATGCACGAAAGGATTGATCAAGTGATATTACTCAATCGGAGAACAAGAGCCAATAACAGTAACCATTGGTTGCAAAAATGTGAACCCTACTGTACAGCTTATATCGGATTGTTGATGTCGTCCGATATAATCCGATGCACTGTTTTGGGGCCGATATCAAATTACTTCCGATATCTATATCAGAATGGGACATCCCTACCTGACGAGCTCACCTCAATAACGACAAATGGACAGTAACTACACGTATGTGCAAGAACAACAGTTGCCCACTAGATGGGGCTGTCACATGTATTTCGTTGAGTCATGTTGTCATGTGACTTGTACAGCTTCTTAAAAGGGACATGAATCTCGCCAACCCATACACATCTTTCCATTTTTTTATCACTAAATTCATTGACATGGGAAAATTTGTATCGGTTAGAGTTAGAAATTTTGATAAACACAAATTTTCTATTTCATTTCATTTATTTATAAAGCCCCTTCTGCGACCAATGCCGGCACCCAAGGTGCTGAACACAACACAATAAAAATATAAAACCATCAGAATAAAATATATCAATCGTAAAACCAGCATAAAATCAATTAAAAGAGGAGAGTAAAAGCAAAAAATAAAATCCAGAAAAAGATTAAGAGGCGGGGCATCGAAACCGGGTAAAATTTGCTAATCATGAAAAGCCTTGACAAAAAATGGGTCTTAAGGCGAGTCTTAAAAAACCCCAATGAGGGTGACTGACGCACCACCAAAGGCAACTGGTTCCAAAGTGCAGGTGCCAACACAGAGAACGCACGGTCCCCCCGTGACCTGCACTTAGCGCGTGGAACAATCAACAGCTCCCTGCAGGCTGAGCGAAGGGCCCGCGAGGGGGCATGTCTATGCAAAAGGTTGCCAAGATATGCTGGAGCAGTTCCATGTAAGGCCTTGTATGCTTGTATTTATTGCCCAGGCTTATATTAAAAGCTAATAAATACTCCATTGGAACATTTTCAAATTTGCAGTCTCATCAGGAAAATTTGGCATCAGGACGCCAAAAAAGATGTGGTCCTTTTGTCCCAAAACCACAGCACACTTTATCGTTTGGTCAAAATAAACCAGATGATAAACTGTAGGGTCTGCAGAGTTTTCCAGCGGGGAACCATCAGCTCTAAACATGCCAACACAAGCTCTGAACTCCTCTTTTGGACACGAATGGGGCTCCTGTTCAGGACTCAGGATGACACTTGCAAAAGCTTCTGACAGTTATAACTTATTTTTCTCTGAGGTGAACTGAAAGACATGTTTGATAATGATTGAGCTGATGTGAACAGGATGCTTTGAAACCCACGTCTACCAAGTCACTGACCTGTCAGGGACGTCCCGTGCAGCTTTACCCCCTCCTGCTCGGGGCGCCGCCTTCGAACTCTTGTTGGCAGTCATGTTTGTCTGCAAAGCATCCGCTCACCTGCCAGACAGAGATGTGAGACATTCAATACTCACTGTCAAACACAAGAATGTGGAGCTTTATTATGTGTATTAGGTAAAAAGGTTGGTTTCCTTTGTTAAAGAGCTCTAGATAATAATAAACAAACATACAGCCAGAGCTAGTGAAAGAAACATAGGCCTAATACTCTGATAATCCAGCTTCCCACAAAAACCAGGTGATCCAGATTCCTCTGAACCACAGCCAGGACGCAGGACCAAAACATGGAGTTTCCGCTGTCTGAACAGGTACGTTCATGATCCCTCTGCTGCACCAGCTGTGTACCAGACTGAACGCTGATGTCTGTAACAGACACCGGGCCTCTCAAGCCTGAGTGTCTCATTCTCCCAATCACAGATTCACATTCAAAACGAAGGCGCTTGAAAGTCTTTCATAAGCTAATAAGAAAATAAACGCTCCACCGTAGCGCCACTTTACCACATCTGAACTGTCGAGTTTCCCGAGCAAACACAATAAACAAACCGAGCATGAGCAGAAAACCTGTCATTTCTGGCGTGCTGAGGTGACGGTACATTCACAGCATTGCTTATCAACACCAGGAATCAAAACCACATTTTCCACGTCTGCTAGAGCCAAATAAAAACAGCAGCTCTAACAAAGTGCAAAAACGCATCTTGCCAATTTAACCATAACAGCATAAAAACCTCAGAATTTTAATGGCATCAAAATCATGTGAAAATGAAATAAGTTAAAATTTACAAATCTGTGACAACGTTAACACTGACAGGTGCAGAGATGACAAAAACATGGTTAAACGCTGGTATTTACATGGATAAATGAGGATATGGACTTTCCTGAGGGAAAATTGCAGCCTGCTGCAATAAATTAAGCCTACAGTGTTGCTCCACTCTGGAACCAGACCACTTTGGGGCTTAAAAAGTAACTATCATTAGGTAACTTCTCTTGAACACATGTTCCATGGCACGATTATAAACTAGTAAAACACTACAGAAAAAAAGAGGGTCCTTTTATTTACAGGAAAGCATTTTTGTTTTTGCTTTTGCAAAAAATAAATTGACATTACTGCTGATGAATCGTGTTTAGATTATAGGATAGTATTTTTGGGCCATTTTGAAGTGTTTAATGAAGTATTAAACTGATGATTAATGATTGAACTAATGGGTACCGACAGGCCAAGCAGAATGCTGCCCGGGTGGTCACAGATGCAAAAACCCGGGCGTGGGAAGAGTTTAGTGAGACCATGGATCAAGACTTCCGTACATCTTCGAGGAGATTCTGGTCCACCATCCGGCCCCTCAGGAGGGGAAAGCAGTGTGCAACCAACACTGTTTATGGTGGGTACAGTGCTGCTGACCTTGACTCGGGACGTCGTGGATTGGTGGGCAAAGTAGTTGGAAGACCTCCTCAATCCCACCGGCACATCTTCCAGTGAGGAAGCAGAGTCCGGGGATTTTGGGTTGGGCTCTCCATCTTCTGGTGCTGGGGTCACTGAGGTGGTCAAAAGCTCCTCCGTGCCAAAGCCCCAAGGGTGGATGAAATTCACCCGGAGTTCCTTAAGGCTCTGGATGTTGTAGGGTTGTGTTGGCTGACGCGGCTCTGCAATATCGCGTGGACATCAGGGGTAGTTCCACTGGATTTTCAGACTGGGGTGGTCGTCCCCTATTTGAAAAGGGGGATGTCAGGATGTGTTCCAACTACACGGGGATCACACATCACACTCCTGAGCCTCCCTGGTAAAGTCTATTCCAGGGTTCTGGATCAGAGGGTCCGACGGATTGTCGAACCTTAGCAATGTGGTTTTCTTCCTGGCCAAGGAACACTGGACCAGCTCTATACCCTTAGGGGGTCCTGGAGGTTGCGTGGGAGTTTGCCCAACCAATCTACATGTGGTTTGTGGATTTGGAGAACGCATTCAACTGCGGGTTTGTGGCTTGCCACTACGACAGGCACCGACATAGCCGCCTCGACAATGGAAGCACGGAACATGGCCCACTCTGACTCAGTGTCCCCCGCTTCCCTCGGGACGTGGTTGAGGAGTGGGAATTGAAGCTTATTCTGACAGCAGACTCCGCCAGATGTTCCCAGCAGACCCTCACAATACGTTTGGGCCTGGTGGTAAGCCAACTCACCACCAGGTGGTGGTCATTTCACAGCTCCGCCTCTCTCTTCACCCGAGTGTCCAAGACATGCATCTGCAGATCCAGTGAAACAAAACTGATCATTGAACTGCGGCCTACGGTATCCTGGTGCCATGAGAACATATGGACACCTTTATGCTTGAACATGGTGTTCATTATGGAAAATCCATGACATACACAGAAGTCCAAGAACAAAACAGCTCTCGGATTCAGATCAGGAGGGCCATTCCCCCAACCACACCTCTCCAGGTCTCACTGTCATTGCCCACGTGAGCGTTAAAGTTCCCCAGCAGAACGAAGGAGTCATGGAAGAAGCGCTCTCCAGCACCTCCTCCAAGGACTACAAAAGGGGGGGGGGATAATCTTGCAGTTCTGTGCATAAGCACAAAGCACAGTCGGGACCCGTCCTCCAAACGTAAGCGGAGGGAGCCTATCCTCTCGTTCACCGAGGCAAACCCCAACGTACAGGCACAAAGATGGGGGGCAACACGTATGGCCAGAGTGGTAGAGTGTCCAGCCCCTCTCAAGGAAACGGAGTTTTCTTCATACTCTCAGTCAATCAATCATTTTAAAACAGCCCTACATCCTCTTTTCAGTGAACAAATAACTAAACAATGTTTAGGCTTCTTCCTCTCAGGAAACATTTCCTAATCTTTATCTCCCATCAGACCAGCAGTTAGTCCCTCAAAACAGGAGGCCAATGCTCCCAAAAATGTGATATGGACCCTTTCAAAATGATTGTTCTGGTGCACGAGGGGGTCAAACTGAGATCTCCCCAGATATCCGAGGTGGATGGAGGACAGGAGGGTGCTTGGCAGCATGATTTGTTTACAGGAAGTTGTCGTATGAAAAGCCAGCCAACCAGTGGTGGAGCCGATTCCTAAAGAGACAGATGAGGAGCGAGAAGGAGCATTCCTGCTGTCAGCTATTTCCTGTAACTGTGGACTGAGCTAGAACAGCACAACATGAGCCGTTATTTTCATCCAACACAAAGAATGATGCTGTCCTGGACGTCGCACAACCCGCAGAGCCTCTGCAGCATTTAAACTAAATACTGGCACAGAACAGAATAATAGACGTATAGAGGATCCTGTAAGCCATGTGATGGTGGTGGTGTTGTGGGGTTTAACCGTGAAAAAGCTCCGTGGGTTTAAATGTGCAGATTATTCACAGAGCAATCCTTTCACCAGCTGTTTTTCTTCCAGATTCTGAGTGATTCTTAAATCATAAATCTGACTTGTGTGAGTTTTGGATATTAACTTACAAAAACACACTAAAAAACACATGACATAACAAAATAAAAACTTTGTTTTTAAAAAAAAAAACTCAACCCAAATACTTAATAAAAAGATCAGAATCTGTGCAACCTTCACACACCGAATTCACGTGCAAGTTCATCGTTTTTATTCGGGGGGTTTTTGGGCTGAAAAAGAGCAACAATGACAGAAATGGGTCACAGCGGCCCAGGATGGACTCTGCAGTGTAAACACCAAGGCGTTAACCGGCAGACTTCCTGAGCTCTGATACCATCTCTCTACACAAAATCACAGGCTGTAAACAAGCACTTCTAACAAACCTCCAGAGAACCTTTAAAGTGCACTCAAGCAGATTTGAGACAACGTTTCTCTAGAGACGTCAGAGCCAAAGGCGAGCTAATGATCAACAACTGAGTGTAAACACTGGCATGAGTTTACGTCAAATGATAGTCATGTTCCCCGGCACGACTCTGGTTAGTGTGCCGGTAAAGTTTACATAAAGGAAGTTTGTAATTTGCTATTAAAAGAACTGAAACTAGGGTATGGGTTGTATTTTTGTGCAGTTTTTGGAGTGTTGTTAAGTCTATAGAAGCAATCCGAAGGCTGATCTCATCAGTGATGACAAATTTGTTTGGAAATCTCTATTATTTTGATTTTAAACCTAGCATGCATTAAACTGAAAGATGAACGAGTCATTCGTTAGTTGGCAATATGTTTTTAAAGTGCTTCCAGCTGAATTACAAAGCAGATTATGTCAAAAGGTCACTTTTTTTCTACAATCTTTAATCTGAACGGGTCATTGGAAGTTTCGAAATCCCGTCTTTTCCCCTGTTAGAAGTCTTTATCTCTGGCATTTTTCACGGCTGAATGTTCTTCCTGTTTCGTGCCAGTGGTAATGACAGAAACATCATCAGGATGCACTTTTGCTCTGAGTGAGTTTTCCCAAACAGCAACCTGCTCGAGTCACTATCTGCATCAATCCCTCGCCATGTGGGCTTTCTACCAGGGATCGGACGTTCTGACCGGGATAGAAGGGATTTCCTATATTAAATAAATAAAATAAAGACTAATTTTAAGAATTTCAAATAAAAATTTGGGCAAATTAGCGCATAAATTATTAGTGTTAATTTTGTTATTTTAACGTGTTGAAAGTAAATGACGCATTTTATTTGACCATCCCTCCAACCCGGAGCCACCACTCTCCAAAATTTCCCCCTGGACAATATTGCTAAACCATCATTTACTGAGCCTGAAAAAAGACCAAGTTTCTACCCAAATTATGGACTCTCAGCATCGAGGATTCTTTTGAGCTGACAAGATGAACAGAGACAGAGCGCTGACGCGCTCCACAGGCATCTGCGTCCTGCGCACGGCCACAGCAACATTTTCTAAGTGAGGCCGCCCACCAAAATATATTTAACACACGATCGTTCATAACTGCTTTGGTACTTTCTGTCATTTATTCGGGCCTGACGTGCATCGCTGCTGTGCTCATCACCCGTGCTCCACAGCCGCAGCCAGACAGCGTTTTTTCTGGACAACCAGATCCTGCATCTCCTTGTGGCAGATGCAGGATCTGCCATTATATAATAAAAATAAATAAATTAAGAGTTTGGAAAGGACAATGTAGGTAGATTTATCCCACTACATGTTTTAACATTATAAAGTAAATGTTATTTATAAGCTCATAATATATTCCATACAATTCAGATCACTTTCAAAACTCCGTCCCACCCAGGGCCGTATCAGAGAATTTGGTGGCCATGCCAGCGAGGTATCCGTTATTTATTTTTTGGAGAGGTGGCAATCTTAGTTCAACCAATGCTGTGGAAAATGACATTTACTTTGAATAACATAAGCTAACTGTGCTAGATAAATTTTCTGTTCATTGTTTACACAATAGACTTTTTCAAACAATGTTTTGGAACAGAAACTGGTTTTGATTTTAGGTTTTCTCCATTAAAGACAGTATTCAGTGATTTTACACACTTCAACTGGTTAGGCACTTTCTAAATAAAATGAACCTCTCTTGTATATTTCTTGCATGTTCATTGCAAGCTTTTTCTGGGGGAAAAAATTATAATTAATTGCGATGAATTGATTCATTTCTTTCAGATTTGCAATTAATTAGTTAATTTATTTTAATCAATTCTTGGCCTTAATAAAAATATAATCATTTTCATTATAAATGATCATCATGAAATGATAAGATATGGACTGTGTCTTCTTTTTGATGATAATTATAAAACTAACCCATTATTATTATTGTTGTTGTTATATTATTATTATTATTATTATTCATAATAACAATATAATACATTTTATTTATAAGTGCCTTTAAGACTCTCAAGGTCGCTGGCTATTGTTACCACTTCTGGTGTTAAAACATCCAGATGGAGTATTAGGATTAGTACCTTCATCGGTAACCCATCATAACCAGTCCTATACATGTCTACTGCCCAATGTTGGAGGATCTGGTGAGGGTATATTCTATTTGTCTACCTCTATTGTGTTGTATAATTACATAATTCATGTTATTTTAAGCCTTTGAGAGCAAAGGTAGGCACAGTATATGATAAAATATTACCGTTCGCACTATTGAGATATCGCTCATCTTAAATGCGAGTTATTTCCGTCAGTCTGAATTTATACCTGGAAATAAAATGGTCTGTTTCAGTAAAACTACACCCCCACACACTCCAACAAAATGTGCCAAAAACAGCATCTTAGTCAGTTGTTGTATTGGCTATGGTAGTCCAGAAGTAAAGGCATCTGCCTGTAATCTCAGCTTTGCCATGTGCTGATGTGGGTTTGACTCCTGGTGATGTTGGCAGTAATTTATTTAGCCAGCTGAAGCAAATGTCATGTTTTTATATTTTAGTTTTATTGATTATTTTCTGCTAAAAGATCTTTGAATTTGTCATTTCCAAGCAACATTTTAGTTGATTTACTCCTCCTTTACACCTCACATGGACTCACACTGGCTAACTAAACAAAGCAAGTAAAAAATAGTCCTTATTTTTTAAACAGTTTACCAATAAATGGTTGAAAACATCATACTGACAAGTTTAGCTAAAAGGGATTTTAAAAAGTTAATACCGTGTCCCAGATGTGAAAATGTGCAAAACTACATGGCAACCCAGCACTCTAACCACTGGACTACCAAGTCTGAGAAATGACAATATGGCCACCACATCTCCTGTGCTGTCCAGGGGAGACGAGTTTCAGACCAGAGACTAGCCTTTGGGAGAGAAGCAGGGCCTGACATTAGTTTCCATTAACGCATTAGGGTTTTCTAAGTAAAACAAAAAATTTGAAGCTGAAGCAGGAAAATGCATGAATACAGCCAAAAAATGGGCTTGGTTTTATTTATTTTTTCTTTTTCATGAGGAAATAACAGCATCACATGGCTATTGTCACCACTTCTGGCATTAAAACATCCAGATGGAGTATTAGGATTAGTACCTTCATCGGTAACCCATTATATTCAGTCCTATGGTATCAGTATCACATGGTAAAAAGCTCCAAAAAGTGGATTGTCCATGATGTGTCCCCTTTAAATAAACAAAACTGTTTCATATATGGTTGTTTTATTAACATTAGACAATAAAAAGTTCAATTTAAATATTATTGTTTGATATTTCAGGCATTAAGGGCTTTAAGTGAAGTTCCAGAATGGTGCACCTTGTTAAAGGGTACATTGTTATAAACTTCTTGTTTGATTCTTTAAAGGAACACGTCTGCATCTCCAATAATTAAACTGACTTACCTGAAGGCATAAAAACTGAAACGTTTTCAGAGGGTGAGAGTGGGACAGAGACACCTGGGGTCTTATTTATCAAGCATTAAGTAGAATCCTTACTAAAACCGTACTTAAGCTCAGCAAAAAAAAAAGTACTTACGCCAAGCAGGTTTGTGATCTATCAAACATGGAGCACGCACAGCTGCACGAAATCTCCGCTTCATAAATCAGAGACTAACGAGAATGTTTCTTAGCTGCTTTTTAGTCACATCCCGCCCTCACCACGCACACTGCAAAGTGCCTTGTGGATCTCGTGCATATACATAAGCCAACTTGTTGCAGCATTTCGATCTCAACCGCAGATCAATGAAGCGCCATTTCACAGAAGCAGAAGTTGAGGTACTTGTGGGTGAGGTGGAGAAATGAAAGGAAGTGCTTTTGCAAAACAAATAAGAGAAAATCCACGGAGTGGCACAACGTTGCTGAAGCCGTCAATGTTGTGAATTCTTCAGAGAGATCTGTGGCGGATATAAAATAAATGGTCCAATCAGGATTTGATCCCCAGACTCCCAGGTGAAAGTCACACGCGCTAACCAGTCAGTCAAACGGAGATCTCCCTTGTAGCCAGGGCGCATCATCAATCGGGTCACAGTGACAGGACACACACTGTCACAGACGCATGACATTCTGTCTCAATCTGTCCGCCTGCTGATATTCTGCATGCCGTATTCTGCGCATCAGGCTGTGTGTGTGTGTGTGTGTGGGGGGGGTCTTGTTCTGTGTGAAAATGAAGCAGTGCAAGTGATAATGCTGCAGGATTTCATAATTGTATCCTTCTCAGCAGCAGCACTGCAGGTGCTCTCCATGTCCAAAATGTGCGTAATAGTGATGTGTCGGTCGCGAACGAACCGGCTCTAAGAGCCAGCTCTTTGAAGTGAA
>SSNQ01034416.1:36347-60508 GCA_006942095.1 Nothobranchius kuhntae | reverse complement strand
TTTTTATGAGGATTTCTCCTGTTTTTGTTCTCATTAACATCAAGAACTATCCTGTGATTGCAGGAGACACATTTAGTGATGTACAATCTGCTCAGCAAACACATAAAACACGAAGAGAGGATCCTTATTAGACTGCTGCCTGGAATAAACGAGCCCTTTGTGTTGGTTCAACCTTGAGAGGGGGAGTTCGGTTAAAAAGTAAGTCTTTTATCAACATGTGTGTGTGTGTGTGTGCGTGCGTGCAAGAGGGAAGGAGGAGGGACACAATTTGGTAAAAGATCTTCTAAAAAGACTTCACATGTCCTTGGCCTTGTCACATTTGAGGGATGATCTGATCCACTGCTCTCCCCACCTTCTGCAAGCAGGAATGTGCTAATATTTGCTCTAACCATCAGAGCGTGGCTGCACTCAAAATATTAAAGAATGTTTTCCGAGGGTGAGAGTGGGACAGAGACACCTGGAGTTTATAGAGCCCTGCTCTCCTTCAGCAAAGACGACACACACTCAGCATCTGGTCCCACAATGGCAGCTGAGATTAGTAAAGAACGGGACAACCTTGTGTAGAAATCCAAAGGCTGACGTCGGCACTGGGAATTTTTTCATTAACAGCATTCCATTTGGGAGTGCACTTTTAAAACCATGCAGCGGTAGACACAACAGTGGGGATTGTACTGCACTTCTCTTTTTATCTTTCCTTTTCTGGTAGACCAGGGTTGAATGTTTCTGCTGATCAGCAACCCAACTTTTAGTCTTCAAAACCATGTCAGGCTCACATGCGGCCAGGCAAGGGGGAGGGAAAGTCTCTGAGAATTCCTGACTCTGTAAAGACATGAGCCCACTCACTGATCCGAACAATTGTCCCGAAAGCTGCAGAAAGAGCAGTTTTGTCCCCGGATGACAAAAAGAGAGGAATGGTGTTAGCAGAGCAGCATCAAATGGCCCTGAAGTCCCTTACGCAGCTGCTGGTGACCACTTCGCAGCAGGATTTTCTCGTTTTTAGTTTTGTACGACCTGGAAATATGAAGAAGTGATTTAAAGTCCAGGGTGTTTTCAAAAAGTTCCTTCGTGGAGAGCTTCTGGGTTTCTGTGTTAAAATAAAACCGCCAAGGTCAATGACAGAGGCAGCTGTTGCACCTACCCATACCTATATAATTACAGCACCACACGCTTTGCCATGCAGCAGTCGGGTGTCTTTCTTTCAGGATAATCTTGGTATATTTTCTTTTTGTGGGAGAAGCAAAAGAGCCTTCTGTGTAACCCAGATATGAGCATGCACAGCTGCAGAGGCAGGCATGTGGAAAACAGGCTTAGATCCATCCGAGCTGAGGCAGGAGGGCGAGAATTTCTGTCACCGTTCTGACCTCTGATGTAGAAGTTGGGACTGTGTTGTTGTTCAGCCCCTCCACTGAAGGCCGGGGTTTAAATATGGTAAGCTACAATAAAGGTCGGGCTACCAGAGAGCTGGTGCTGCTGGGATGGTTTTCCTAACAGGGAGCATATGGGTCGAGACAGAAGAGGAACTAAAGGGAAACAGGACTCTGCTGGTGTCTCTTTTTTCTGCTTCTGCCAGAAAAGTAAAAAAAAGTATTTCCATCAGAAGGAGAAACTCTGATCTGGAAATGACATCACATGCACAGAAATGAGAACGTGGGCCGATGTTGATTAATAATGGTAAATGGCCTGTATTTGATATGGCGCCTTCTAGACCCCCCAAGGTGCTTTACAACACAATTGGTCATTATAACAATATAATATGAACATAATAATTATATATAAAGGATTCGTATAATTATTATGTGTATACACACAAACGTTTACACTTCTGAGAGGATTACCATCACTGTCACATGACCAAGCAATGGCCGCATAACCCCAACCACTCCAAAACACAAACGGAAACTAGATGGAATGGTAAATGGCCTGTAATTGATATAGCGCCTTCAAGAGTCCCAGAACCGCCCAAGGCACTTTACAATACAATCAGTCATTTACCCACTCACATACACAGTCACATTCTGGTGGTGACAGATGCGAGGCTGCCGAGCACTGGTACCACCAGTCTCTCTGACCACCACCAGCAGGCAGTGTGGGTTAAATGTCGGTCAGCAACAGACTCATCGGGGCTCGAACCAGCAACCTTCCGATTACGGGGGCAGACACTTAAAGCTGTTATAACGAATCTGCAAACAAGCTAGGTTTTGAATGCAAACACGGAACACTCACCCCACCCCTCTGGTATATTCCCTGAGACACATTTGCCGAAACCGGAGACCCATGATGCCGGAGGAAACAAGACAGTGCTAAACACCAGTCACCGTTTTCTAGGTCTAAATGTGTGTTTTTCTTTTTGGGACTCAGGTAGTTTGTCCTAAAGTTGAAGTGGTAGCAGCCGGCTGTTTCACCTTCTCTGATATTATTGAGCTGTAAACCTCTCACACCAGTGGTGTTCTGTTGCTAAATATGCAAGTGTGTGTAATGAGTGGAGGACTCAGGGACGCGCGACAGTTCGGCGAGGCCGACGACCCGTTGGTCCAATAGCTGCTTTCAGTCTGAAACATGTTATTTCGTGTTTTTAGACAAATGAAGGACAAACACTTCATTATTTTTTTATCCCTACAATATATTTATAGCTATACTACGTTAGAACGCTGTTAAGAGGCATGTAAAAATGTTTTAAGCTAATCTAGCATTGCAGCTTTAAAACATTACAAACATCGGACTATACCAATATTGATGTTGATATGGCGTGCTTCCATACGTCCTAACTTAACATCCTAAGCTAACCAATCAGTAGGAATGCTCTGTGTTGCACTCAGTAACCACATCAACTATTATTAGCAACACAAGGAAACTTCATTTAAACTCTGTAAAATGAAGAGTGATGGAACTGATCCAGACCAACAGAGGCAAAAATAAGCGATTCATTTCTGCAACCACCATTTTCTGAGTCAGAAACCAGAATTCTGTTCACTTTTTTTCAAACTTGAAAGTTGAAATTTCACACTTCAGAGTCCAAACTAAAAATATTTCCCACACATTAAATTGTTTTAATTACCAGGTTCCTGACCAGCACTAACCATCGTAGTCACATTACTCCGGTCCTGGCAATGCTTCACTGGCTTCATGTGACCTTTAGGGTACATTTCAAGGTCCTGATCTTCGCATTCAAGGTGCCTAAAGGCCTGGCACCTACCTACTTGTTTGAGTTGCTCACCTCTTACATCCCATGCATGCGCGGAAGTCTGCTCTACACTCCACGGATGAGATGTAAGTCGCGGGGGGAATGAACTTTCTCTTTTGGTCAGACAGGCTCCGTCTCTCCAGTTCTTGTCTAAAGACCTTTGGTCGGTGAATTTTATGTTTGTATTGTGATTTTATTGATTAAATGTTCTTACTTGTTGTTCTGATTTGACTTGCTGCATGTATATTACTGATGTACAGCACTTTGGTAAGCTCCCATGATGCATTTTAAAGTGCAACGATCGTTCCTTTACTACCATCTCTACTGGACACAACCTCAGATGGAACATTATCATTTAAACGACTAATACCTCTTCAAGTAAGTCTGTTGCTGTAGGTCACATGTGGTGATTCATGGCACGATACAAGTGGAAGCAACAATCCATCATCAGTTAAAGGCTGTTTCCATTGTTGCTGCATTTATTCTGAGGATCAGCAGGTTCTGACAAGCGTTTAGGAGCAGAAAACACAGCTGGTGGTGTTTGTTCCAGCTGATGGGAAACTTTTCACATGTGAGCAAGATCAACCGGTATGTTAATGAATTAATAAGGCAGAACCTGAAGCCATGTTAACTGTTGATGCTTCACTAAGTACAGCAGCAGGCTGTAAATCACTTGAATGATGCTTCCGATTAAAGTTGAATCATACTGCTACTAATGATTTATTGTTACCATAGAATATTTTTGAAGTTTTTCTATCTTTTTTTTTCTATCTTAATTTCTGATTTTAATCAGTCACATGCAGGCTGAACATGAAAATAGTCTCCTACACCTATTTCCCACATTGGCTTCTGATAGGAAATAGACGGTGAAGCTGTAGGATCTGAAAAGCCTGACAGATCTACTTCGCATGTCACTTAACGTTCATAGACTTGCCCATCTTGACCCACAATGAGGAAGGCGGTTGTTGGTTTAGCGTCCAGGAAACAGCAGAGAACGTCTCGGCTAGTAGAAGCTAACCGTTGGAGCTAATCGTGCGGAGGTAAAACATCAACAGTGCCGCGCAAACAGAGTCAGTGGTAGATTTGTGTTGCTGTTAGCCAATCAGAGGAAAGATGTCCAAATATCAGGAAATAAGACCAAGTCCTTCAGTTTTCTGCCACTTTCTCCTGCAGCTGACTCCTCAATGCTGATCCAGGCATTTCTGGGCTTTTTGTCCCCCAGAATATGACTTAAAGGCATTCATTCCAACTAGAGACCACTGCAAATGTATTGATTAAATGCATGTTGAACACCTTTAAACAGATGTGTAGATGTCACACAACAGTGTGTGTGTTCAGCAGTGGAAAGCAGAGACAGACAGGATAGGAGATCGCCGGGGTACTAAAAAAAAACAGCAGCTGATATGTTTCATCTGTTGGAGAAACAAGGACAACAACACTAAAAGCTGACTGCCGACTGTCAAGAATAAACGTCAGAAATGCTCATCCATTATGTCACCAGGACGGCAGATGTTCCTGTGTCTTCAAGCCAGGCTAAACATGGAAGCACATTTATTTATTTTTCTAGTCTGAAAAGAAGCTTTCTCTCAGCAGCTGATAGCATCAGCTGAACTGAAGGGTAAAGCAACGATCTTGTGATTTTACACACAAAAAAAACAGTAAAAACATGGGACTGATTGAAGAAGCTCCACTCCGAACAAAACTGGCTCAGCTAGAACACCATCTGCTGAGGAAAATTAACAAAACAACAGCGACTGAGTCGTTCCTTAGAAAAGCATCTGATGATGAAGCAGAACTTCCTCTGCAGTTTAGTGTTGACATGTCCTGAGACATGGGAAGGTCACTGTCTGACCTGCACAACGGTAACAGGCTTAGAGGAGGAAAAAGGAGAAGGACGAAAACCAGCAACAACCAGAAGGTTTGCATTACAAGATAAGATCATAAGGCTATCTCTTTAAAAACCCTCAGAGTCAAGACAGAACATTCGAGACAAAGCTCCTGTATTTAGACAAAACCCTCTGTGGGAAAAGGATTTCACTTCTGCAGATATCCTGATGCTGCGGTTTATAATTAGAAAGGATGGGAATTTAAAACTACAGAGTTCATGACATGTACTTATACAAATAAGTAGAAAATACACAAAAGTATTAAAGTAAATGGTGCGTTTCTAGTTTTATACCCCATTCATTCTTATTACAGGACTTAACATGACAACGTATAAACACACATCTGCGTTCTTTATCTGCGTTTTCCGGATTTTTATTCTATAATTAAAGACGAACAAACCCATTCCAGCCCAGAGCTGCTGCTGTGCATCCACTGGGACTTTTCTTTGTATAAAAGTTGAACTTTTGCGTTCGTCTACCCGATGACCAAATATGGTCATGTGGGCCACTTTTACGCACCTGGTAAACCTTCTCACAACTTTTGCGCCACATTGTTTCGATTCCAGCCGCTAAATTCAAACGTCCTGCCGCAGCGGTTCAAGACAGAGAGAGAAAAACAGCTCCTACCTCAGAGTTCCTTCTCTCGTCCATGTCTGCTGGCATTTTTCAGATTATAATCCGGTCGCAGTTGGAGGAATTTCGGTTGTTTGTTCCGGTGACCTGCTCTCCTCTACCGACTGCGTCTCATGTCTCTCCAACACAAAAAAGTAAGAAAGGCATAAAAAAAACCTCCAGCTTCCCCTCTCCTTTCACACAGCCTGCTGCAGACAGCAGAGGCAGGACTTGTTACTATGGAAACGGGGTTGTTTGCCCCCCACTTTTCCTGAGATTTGCCCCCCCTCCTCCTCCTCCTCCTGAGGCAGGCATTCAGCCCGGATCTGTTGGTCATTGTTCAACTGGACTGAGAGGAGTGAGGATGAATATTCAGCAGCTGATGATGAGATGAAAAAATCTCTCTCACACACACACACACACACACACACACACACTATGGAATGTGATCTAGGGTGTTTTTGATTAAACAGATATGAAAGCTGAGAAAAACTTTAGTTTTTTATACCTTAGAGGATAATCAAGTTTTTAAAAGAAGTTTTTTTTACTGTTTCTCTGATTGTTAAACTATAAACGCAAACGGCCTGTATTTGTATAGCACCTTCTTAGGGTTCTACTGCCCCCCAAGGCGCTTCACAATGCAATCATCCACCCATTCACACTACGATGTAGCCACAGCTGCCCTGAGGCGCACTGATATGATGAAGTTTTATCATCACACTGTAAAGAAAGCTGCTGGTACAGAAGAGTGGAAGCGGAATGTTTCAGAACCTCAAATCAAGAACTTCAGCCAACGGACAAGTAAACAGCTTCCTACCAACCACAGACGCATCCAACAGTTAGAAATAAATCCATGTTAGTTGGACGGGTTTTTGTACGTGTGTGTCGTCGTTACGTTTTTCTATTTGAATGTGTACTTTATTTTCTCTCTAAGTGTTTTTCTCCCCAGAAGAAGCTACAACGACGTTCTGCTGAGCTGCGGTGGCCTCATGGAGGGGGCCATCGACTAGCACACTGCTGCTAACCACTAAAACATTATCTCTCTCCTGATAATAACTTTTTCAATCAATCAAAGCTTTATTTATAAAGGAGGAAACATCGTTGACATTGGATGTGCTAACACTAGTTTATCCGTTTAATTATAGATCCACTAGGATAAATACAATAAAGTTTATCTTTCACCAAATAGAATATTTACTAAGACATCACAATATAACTATAGACACATTACTTGTCTTTGTGTGCGTGTGTGTGTGTGTGTGTGTGTGTGTGTGTGTGTGTGTGTGTGTGTGTGTGTGTGTGTGTGTGTGTGTGTGTGTGTGTGTGTGTGTGTGTGTGTGTGTGTGTGTGTGTGTGTGTGTGTGTGTGTGTGTGTGTGTGTGTGTGTGTGTGTGTGTGTGTGTGTGTGTGTGTGTGTGTGTCTGCTCTGTCTTCTCGATCCCCAGTGAGTTGTGGAGGATGGCTGCTTATACTGAGCCAGGATCCTCTGGAGGTTTCTTCCTGTTAAAAGGGAGTTTTCCTCTCCACTGTCGCTTTATGCTTGCTTAGTATGAGGATTGCTGTATAGTCGCTGACACTATTCAGTGACTTGATGCAATTTGCTGGGTTCCTTATATAGGAAACATTATTTCTGATTGGCTTAATGAACTGACCTGAATTGGAATGTTTATTATGTGAAGTGCCTTGAGACGACTCTTGTCGTGATTTGGCGCTTTATAAATAAACTTGAATTGAATTGAATTACATCAGAAACCAAAACAAACTCATTATTTGTATGTTTGTAACTTTATTCTGATTTTGAATCAGATTTTAATTTTGATGCTGTTTGAATCTTTGATCCCGACTTCGATTCTGATCCTGGATTTGACTTTGAACATGATTTTGATTCTGATTTAGAATCCAGTTCCTATTCAGGTTTTTCATTTTGATTCATAATTTGAATGTGATTTCAAATCAGAACCAGATTTTGCTTCTGATTCAGACGTCGATTCCAATTTTAGGTTCCAGATTTTGAAAAAGGTTCTTAGCACACGTAGCAAAAAGGCACAGAAAAATGTTAAATTACTCATATCATCAAAAATTCTGATTTTCTGCCATTTCAAATAAAACAAATAAAGATAATCAACAGCAGCACATAGGAGTTCAACACATATAGACACAAGCACTTTAGGAACTTACAAAGATATACAGATGTGATTGATCCAATTTGTTTAAAGTACTGGTTCTGCCTGACCAACCAACAGCAGAGATCTTTTTACTTGTTGAGCTGTTGTTTTATGATGATCATTTATCTTTCTTTAACCATGGAGATTAAAAAGGCCTTTATTTGCTAAGTAATGAAGATTTTGACAGAATTGACAACTTTCTAAACAAGACTTCCACTCGTGTCATTCTGCTTCATCATTTTGCTTTTTTAAAAGAAAATCCTTTCATTTTCTTTTTTCATACTGGGTCTTTTCTGCCGTTATCTCTCACAAAGAACACCATGTTGCTCCAAAAAAGTGAAACTGACTTTGTGTAGAAAGATGATGAACAGGACAAGAAGCATGAGCAAGTTTTATCTCTGTGAGTGTGTAAACTGCAGTGATGTCATCATGTTTACTCTTCTGACTCAACAGTTTAGCAACGGCAACAGAGACATGAACATAATAATAATGATAAGTACGGGATGCAACAAAACATATTGAGTATCTGTGTGTGTGTGTGTGTGTGTGTGTGTGTGTGTGTGTGTGTGTGTGTGCGCGTTCATGCGTGCGTGTGTGTGTGTGCTTATGAGTGCGTGTGTATGTGTGTGTCTGTGCGTGTGTGTGCGTGTGCATATGCGTGTGTGTGTGTGCGTGCGTGCGTGCGTGTGTGTGTGTGTGCGCATATGCATGCGTGTGTGTGTGTGCTTATGAGTGCGTGTGTATGTGTGTGTCTGTGCGTGTGTGTGCGTGTGCATATGCGTGTGTGTGTGTGCGTGCGTGCGTGTGTGTGTGTGTGCGCATATGCATGTGTGTGCGTGCGTGTGTGTGTGTGTGTGTGTGTCCCAGTAAACCCTTGTGGTGTGGGGTTTTTAATCATCGTGGTGGGAGGGGTTTTGGTTTGACTGCTGATTTCTTGTATTGACGTTGTGATCTGAGTGAATTGTTCTTTTATTTTAACATTTACTTCGCTTTTGTTTTGTTTAGTGCAGGATCATCTGTTCTCCTGGCAGCTGACTTCATGTTCAATCTGCCTGAGTGTCTTCCAGTCGTCACACACCAGATCTCTGACTGACACTGTTGTTCTGATTCCTTCACTCTGTGTACATTTACTCCTTTTATTTATTTTTTGTGTTCACTGCAAAATGAGTTTCAGTATCCGTTATAGTTTGTTCCTTTAAACCCTTTTTCTGTTATTTTTCTTTGGTATAGTTGGAGGATGTTCTGCTGCCGTGGTGATTTGGTATTTTTATAAATAAAACGTAATTTTGTTCATCAAATGCCCTTAAGTCCTCTTTACCAGAAAATCCACCTCAAGAATTCTCTGAGCTTTTTAAAGCCAACTGTACCCGATTGTGAACTGTACACGCTCTTTTATTTCCTCAAATCAAATTACAGGCGAAGAGAACATGGGAGAGCCACATGAATTTGAAACTTCTCTAACATATAACTCAGTGGTCAGGTGGTCAGAAGCCATTAAACTATTTAGATGGAGACATGATGTGTCTGCAGTGACCAAACGTGTCGTCCGATTGCCTTAATTACACGTTTTCTGCTATGATCCACATAAAGAATGTTCGAAAAATGAATGAAGCCTTTTCACTTTTGCTTCACACTCAGCCAGAGGCTAATGAAGACTGTCCAGTCATCAGAAACGAGCCTTTAACCGTTTACAGCAAATCTTAAAGCACCACTCAGCCATAAAACCAGATCCATTCAGGCTCTTGAATGTGGAGGGGACATGTCTCATCGTCCCACAGACCCGAGAAGAAGGAGGAAGTCACAAAAATGCAGACGTACACGGCTGGAATCTTTTCTCAGAGTTCCCCATCAAAACCCTTTAAGGTCTCATAAAAACCGTCTTTCCTGAAAACGTTTCAAAGCCGACTGCCTGGGAACAAAAAACGGGGACACTGACTGGTTTTTGTGGACTGTTTTACCAAAAAGTGTCCCAGACTCTTAAACTGGTGGAATTCATTGTTCCACCGATGGTGGTGCCATCTGGACGTTTCATTAACAACCACTTCCTCTCGTGCATTACACAGGAGCATCAAAGCCTGGACTCACACATACGTGACATTCTTCCAGTCCTGGAGAATGAGGCTGGCCTCCGAGAAAACTTTCACGTCAATTACTTTTCAGTTTAAGGACCTACAACAGAGCTCCAGTGCTGAATACGGTACCGGTCTATAAGATGCACCTGCTAAAACCGCAGTCACTGGAAATCATATGATTGAGCTTCATCTGTCGTTTGCAGAACTGTGCAAAAGTCGAATTGTGCTTTCAACTCAACTCAACCTTTATTTATAAAGCACCTTACAGGCATGAGCATGCCACCAAGGTGCTGTACAACAAAAGAATAAAACAATAAAACATATAGCGCCACAGACATGATTAAAACCACAAATAAGAATTACAAAATATAAAACATTAACAATTGCTAACCCACAGAATTAAAAGCCAGATCATAAAAGTAGGGTTTCAGCCTCATTTTAAAAACTGCTACTGATGGAGAGTCCCTAATAGTTAGGGGCAGTGCGTTCCACGGTTTCGGACCCGCAACAGAGAACGCCCTGTCCCCTGCTCTTAACTTTAACCTAGCCTTAGGAGCCACTAGCAGCAGCTGGTTCTCAGAGTGGAGTGACCGGGCCAGAACATACGGCTGCAGCAACTCCGCCAAACAGGCTGGAGCCACACCACTCAGCGCCTTAAACACCATTAAGAGCAGTTTAAAACAAATTCTAAAATCAACAGGTAACCAGTGGAGAGCAGCCAAAATTGGTGTCACGTGTTCATGCTTCCTTTTGTTGTCCAAGAATCTAGCTGCAGCAGTCTGGACAAGCTGCAATCGGGTTACAGTAAGTACCCTTACTTACACCAAATAAAACGGAATTGCAATAGTCGAGTCGTGAGGTAATAAAAGCATGAACAACAGTCTCAAGGTCTTTCAAGGAATATCACTTGTAATCTTCAGAGTGGTCTTGAGTTAGCTGTTCTTTTTCAGATTTTCTGCAGGTTTTGAAGACCTGAGGATCAAAACTTCTATGGATGTTTATGGAGGCTTTAATCCTGGAAATAAATAAAATAAAAGTGTCTTCTACTAAACATGACTCTTGAATCTTCCCACTCCGTCATTCTACCCCCTAAAGTTCACCTTTGATCTTTTCCTTCCACAGGGTCAACGTGAATGAAACATTTGCATCATCACAAACATCTCGTCCACGTTTCACTGCAAAGATCTTTGCTGCTTTACAGGCAATGAAACTTTTCAGAAAGAGAGTTGAAGCCGAGCTTTAAACGCCAGGATTAATTTGACACATTTCTTCAACTCTGAGATACAGCGACTGAGAGAGACACAACTTGTTGAGTGGAGACATTCTCTCCTCTTTACAACACGCAGAAATCAGCTGGATGTGTCTGTTACTCTCAATCAGAAGTCCACCTGTTTCCCTTATATTTGAGTAATTTGGAAAATTAAAAATGTTTTCATAGCTCAGCTCTGCACGGAGATTAAAGTAACACTAAGCAGATTCCTGTGTCCCTACTGGTTGAAAGTGGAATTGCAACGGTCATAAACAAGCCTGCAGCAGCCTGCTGTAGCTAAAGCTAACAAAAAGCTAACACTAACATCCCAGCAAACATTTGGACATTAGTGATGTGTCGGTCGCGAACGAACTGGCTCTAAGAGCCGGCTCTTTGAAGTGAACGACGGGAGCCAGCTCGTCATTGGGAACCGTCCCCTCCCCTCTTGCTTTGGTGAAAGCTACAGGCGATTGGTCAACATGCGTAACTGCGTGTCCAGACTGTCCACACACAGAGCAGTAGGGGCGGGGAAGAGGGAGGACTCAGACACACAGCAGAGCACATGCGGGTGGAGGGAGACGAGAGGGAATGAGGAGGAGGAAAAAGGCGAGCAAGAGAGAGGAGAGTGCAACGAAGACGGAGAGAAAATGAGCGCCAGCAATCGGAAAGTGGAGATTTCTTAAAGTGTTCAGTTATTAAATCCTTAGAAATGATAAATATTTGATATATTGCATTTTTTTACATTAGTAAATCATTTTACATATAGTTTTGCATTATTTTGGTTATAAATGTACTCTACGCAACAGAAAATCTGAGAAGCCACTTGAGAGCCGAAAGAGCCGGCTCTTTTTGGTGAGCTGAGCCAAAAGAACCGGCTCTCTAAAAAGAGCTGTAATTTCCATCACTATTGGACATTTAATGACCGTTGAAACAGCATCGAACCGGCACGTTCCGTCATGGTTGAAAAATAGTTCCAAAATGAAAGTTGAACGGAAGTCTTTTCTGGCCGTGACATAAACATCTTTCTGCGCGTCCCTTTTGGAATTTTAGTAATTAAATTTAGGCTTTTTATTACTGTATTGATGTAAAAAATATATATCATTATTGTACAAAAATTCATCACTGGAATAAAATTACATTTCCATGAGCCATCGGAGACAGAATCTCATATGTCCCAGCCAGGATTGAAACTCGGGTCGTTGGTGTGTGAGCAGGGGTGACTCCAGAACATTTTGATAGGGGTGGCCAGATGGGGCCGAAGAAATTTTTGGGGTGGCACACCAAATTGGTCCTTGTGGTAACTCTGGTTTAATTTAGTCTGTGGCGATGTACTGCATTGCGCCTTTATTCGTTTTTATTAAAATAACAGTTAACTAAAATTTTACAAGCACAAACATTTTAGAAAAATACATGTCAGTTATTTAAAATGTTATCCCAAATTTAATTTAAAAATGTATGTTTTTAGGTTAATTCACCCGTTGCTGTGTTCACAAAAAAATAAAAAAATAAAAATTATGGAGATAAAAACTTTTTTTAATGGTGAGCAGCAGAAACATATGTATTTTATTTTTATTTTGATTATTTCTTTACTCATTAATTGTAATATTTTTATTTTGTTTTACAATTATGTCTTGAATAAACAAGATCAATATATAGTTTGACTGAACATTAATATGATTTGTTAACACGGCCTTTTCCTGTGGGGGGCCAACAATTTTCTAGGGGTGGCCATGGCCACCCCCTGGGGGCGCCCTTGCGTGTGAGGCGGATGCCTTACAAGTTGAGCGATCTCTTTGACATGTGTAGGTTCACAGCATGCTCTATGTTGAACTGCATTTAAGAAATTGTCAAAATAACGTAACCCTAGATAACTGTGGACATAAATGTATCTGAATGGATTCTTAGGAAATATTCAGTTACATATTTTTTACCAATGTGAGCCATTCTACGGCAACTGGTTTTGGTCGTGGATACGACGTTGTTGTCGGACCAGTTTTTGCTGGGATACTTTATGTTGAACTACATGTAAGCCAATTGTTAAAATAACAATTATACAAGTAACTGTAGACATGTAAAAATATATCTGAATTGATTTTTAAGAAAATTCATGTTACAACATTTTTTACCAATATAAACCGTTCTACCAAGACCTTTTTTGGCCGTGGACTCCATGTTACCAACTTACAAATTTTTACTGGATGCTATACACGTAACTACTTGTCAAAATAACAATTACACATGTAACTGGTGACATGTATAAATATATCTGAATGAATTTTTAGGGAATTTTTTGTTATATATGTTTTAAGAAATTTAAGATGTCCGACCGCGACCATTTTTGGTCGACACTGCGTTGCCGTCGCGACAGTGTTTGCTGGGATGAGCCAACTGATGCTAAAATAAAACATGAAGTAAAATGATCCACACTGTTAGACAAAAAATATCAGTTACAAGTCCAGTGGAAAGGGGAAAACACCAGACAGCAACTTTAAAGATCTGATTAAAGTTTTAAAAAATAACTTACTGTTCCTTTAATTTAATACATCATAAACATAAAATCCTTCATGAAAATTTGCTCAAACTTTTTCAACTCCTTATAGATAAAAATTTACTAAAAAAAATAAGCAACTGTTTCGCAACACAAGAAAAAAATAAGTTTGAAGGGGTTTTCCCTGAAAAACCACAGTTTTCATCATTCTAACAATTACATTGTGCTGTTGCTTCTAAAAATACACCGAATAGCTGGAGCTCCACTGTTACAACATACTTCAGGCAAAGTTTAGCACAAGGACATTCTTTTATCTTGTGGCACTGCATGTCCTCAAATCACTGCAGCCACAACATCAGACCAGAAATTACCCAGAAACCTCGAAGAAAACACAAACTGTGATTAAATCTGTTCAGACAGGAATACTGTGTGAACTTTATTTACTTTAGAGTGGAAAAAATGAGTTTCAATAATAGGAATCATGTGCATTTTAAAGTGGAGGCTTGATTTAAAGTCGTGGGAGGAAGGCGGTGTAAGTATGTGATGCCTGATGAAGTTATGTTTGTGAGGTTGTTGGGTTGCCATACAGTCTCAGAGGACAAGAAAACTAATCAATCCGAGGTTTGTTGTGGCCTGAAGTAAACACAGATCAAAGCAAAGGTCATTGATTAGTACTGTCTGGATCACGTTCAAAGCTCTGGGGCGCCCTCTGTAGGCTAATGGTTGCAAACGCGGGAGAAAAGATGGAAAATAGTTTTTCCTCAAAAACTTCAAACAGAATCCAGGCAGACAGGATCGGTAAAGTCAGACTTAAACCCACTTGCTATGGATGATGCAAACAAACGCATAAGCAGAATTTTCTTTTTCTGTTAACACAATAGTAAAAAGTGCATCATATCAGGATATAAAAACAAAGATGAAACCGTAAGAAGCGTCTCCAGACAGCAGCTTTAGAGGCTAAAAACTCACTCGTTTCTGCGGCGTTTGTTCAGTGATCCATTGTTGATCTGAGTTTGAGTCGGTTTTGTGTCCGTGGAGCCTGAAAACGGACTTCTTTCTGAGGGAAAAACAGTCTCCTCCGCTCAGCTCCATCCAATGAGCGAAGAGAAGGGGAGGAAAGAACGGGAGAAGTGGAGAGGACAGGAAACTGTGACGCAGCCGTGTGGAAATCACTCGGTTAAATGAAAAGACGGTTGGAGTCATCTAAACATCAAGAGGTATCAGACCCAGGATCACGTTGGTCTCTCTGGAGGTTTTAGGTGTTGGGGGAAAGGGATATGCTTAATGAAGATATTCTTCTGATAATATTTATTTTGAAAAACAAAAGTTAACATTGATTTTCTTTTACTATCCAGTTTTTTTAAACGCAGACCCACTCTCCAGACATATTGGAGTGACATTAACAAAACGTTTTCAACTCTGGGCAGCAGTTGGTTCCTCTGGAAGGCCTTGCAGCAAAAAATAAATAAAAGGTTGGAGTTTGCCCGTGCATCCATTTGATTTCTCCCACAGTCCAAAAACACACATCTCAGGCTGACTGGAGACTCAAATTTGTCCCCAAGAGGTCTGAACTAGTTACCAGATCCCCAACCAGAGTGAGTTTGAGGCAGCTCTGAAAATGGATATTTTAATTTCTTAAGTTTGAAAGCATTTGTTCTGCATAATCAACATTGGATTCTAAATCACTGCAACAAAACTAAGGGGAGCCCAGCTCCCCCTGAAAGGGCTCCCCTGGGGGAGCTGGGCTCCCCTGGAAGCCTCTGTGTACTTCATACCCTGGATGAGGAAACCTCAGTCAATCTGAGAACAGTGTGAAAAAATTTACAAAACACAAATTACATTGTAAAACAGATAAAACATTGCAATGAGCTACGTTTATTATAATGAACACAGTCAATTTATTTTAAAGGGACTGATCTCACAGAAAGAATAGCTGAGAACGCTCGAATGATTTAATGGGAGGTTTGATTCTGTACACAACCCAGCAAGAGTAACAATGCTGCCTACCGAGCGCTGATTATGAACATACTCATCAGTTCAATCACAACAAAAAACTAAATAAAGACTATAAATACGATGTTAGGCAGTACAAGAGGGCGGAGACTCCAAAAGGGTCAAAATCAGTAACACAGTTACGTCAAAGATCACAAAATCTATTCAGTTTCTTCAGAGGCTTGGTTAAAACTACTCCCACATATCACATTTCCTGTAGTGAAAGGAAGATCACGCAGTTGCACGGTAAACATCCTGGTAGCACAGATGGATATAAAAAGAGCCATTACAAGACTTAAAAAAAAGGCTGAAAGATTCAGATATTTTACACAAGTTTTGTCCTTCTGCAGCAGGAGCCGTGGTTGGAGTGAATAATAGTGATCAGTGGGTTTGATGAGCAGCACCGAGCTACGACTGAACAGCTGCTAGGAACAGATCAAACTTGGGTTTAAGAGTGGAGGAGTAAATTCTGCTTTCATCCTCAATCGTGCAAAATGGAACATAACAGTGATCTCTTTTGCTGCCTGCAGACAAAATAAGAGCTCCAAGTAACGTCTGCTGAAGAAACTCACGTTTCTTCCACCGTCTTAATAAACACAAAACTCTGAGATCGGTATAAACCAAGGGCTTGGTCACAGTGTTGTTTCAGTTTCCCCAATAAGAGCCTTTTAGCTGAGAACAACATGTCGGTCGAACACGGACTTCCTCTGCTCCTGGACCTGCCTCCTCCAGCGCTGCTGGGCGTGCTCCACTTTGTTCAGCATGTTGGGTCGGGAGTGGGAACGGGACAGAACATTGTGAGCATTAGCAAAAGGCTGTTGGTCCTGGAAAATAATGAAAATAAATAGAATCAAAAAGGTCTGAAAATTCTAATAAAATACTTTCAACTAGAAAAGAAACTACATGGACACAAAAATAGTAAGAAAGCATGGCAGTACCTAAATGGACACGATTTTTTTTTTTTTTTACCAAACTAGAGGTGGGAGTAATAGAAGAGCACATTGCGCATCATCCAGAGGGACATCTGAAGAAGGCATAACCTGTCGAAGCGTTAGTTCTGTTTGTTTGCACCTCTTAAATTTACCACCCTGACCCCAAATTTGTCCTCTACTCCCGATGATCTTGTCATTCAGTACAATAATGGTCTGGTTTCTATCCTTAATTCATTTGCTCCCATCAAATCCTGCTCTGTATATTTTACTCGGTCTGCTCCATGGTTCACCCCTGCCCTTCGCTCCTTGAAAGCTACTAACCGGAGGCTTGAAAGACTCTACAAGAAAACCGGTCTCACCATCCATAAAGACTTATATTCTGCTCAGATTTCTCTCTACAAGGACTCCATCTCCCATGCCAAATCACAGTATTACTCCGGTCTCATCTCGTCCAACTCCAGCAACACTAAGACATTATTTTCCATCATGAACAGCATTTTTCAGCCTCCCGACTCCTTACCCATCCATCTTTACTCTTCAGAAACCTGTAACTCTCTCCTTCAGTTTTTTAATGATAAGGTCAATAGAATCCATCTCTCTTTACCTCATTCCTCCCCTCCCTCTCCTGATTTATTTGAACCCTCCATTCAGTTCTCCTCCTTTGAACTTCCCCATCCCTCAGAAATATTAGATTACATCACCAAATCCAAACCTTCCACCTGTCAACTTGACCCTATTCCAACAGTTTTAGTTAAATCCTGCCTTTCCTCTCTGCTCCCTTTTATAACGGCCATTATTCATTCCTCACTATCCTCTGGTACGGTCCCCTCCCTATTCAAATCCGCTTCAGTCAGCCCTATTCTAAAAAAACCTGGTTTAGATCCCAATGATTTCAATAACCTCCGTCCCATTTCCCATCTTCCCTTCATTTCCAAAGTCCTTGAGAAAACTGTTGCATCTCAGCTCCATTCCCATCTCACCCGCAATAACCTTTATGAACAGTTTCAGTCTGGCTTCCGTCCCCACCACAGCACAGAAACAGCTCTCATCAAGATCACTAACGACCTACTCATTGCTGCTGATTCTGGTTTAATCTCTATTCTTATTCTCCTCGATCTGAGTGCGGCCTTTGACACCATTTCTCATCCCATCCTCCTTAATAGACTCTCTTCCTTAGGCATCACTCACACCTCCCTCCGCTGGTTTCAATCTTACCTTACTGGCCGCACTCAGTTCATCCAGTTAAAATCCTTTACTTCAGAACCCTCCCCAGTCAAGTCAGGTGTGCCCCAGGGATCTGTCCTGGGGCCCCTCCTCTTCATAGTATATCTCCTCCCTATCGGCAAAATCTTCCGCAAATTCAATATCCAGTTTCACTGCTTTGCGGATGACACCCAGCTCTACATTTCCAGTAAGCCCAACTCAACTCTCCCACCATCCTCCCTTACACTCTGCCTCTCTGAAATCAAATCATGGTTCACCTCTAATTTCCTCAAACTCAACGGCAATAAAACTGAACTTCTTCTAGTTGGCACTAACTCCACCCTCTCAACATCTGACAGCTTTTCTTTAACTATAAACAGCGCCATAGTCTCCCCCTCACGTCAAGAGTCTGGGTGTCATTCTCGACAGCTCACTTTCTTTTCAAGCTCACATTAATAACATAATTCGGTCAGCATACTTCCATCTACGTTCCATAAACCGTCTCCGCCCCTCACTGACCCCTCACACTGCCGCCATTCTCGTCCACAGCCTCGTCACCTCCCTTATCGACTATTGCAATTCACTTCTTTATGGTCTCCCCAACAAACTCCTTCATAAACTGCAACTGGTCCAGAATTCAGCAGCCCGTATTATCACCAGAACCCCTTCCTTTCACCACATCACCCCGGTTCTCCAGCAGCTTCACTGGCTCCCAGTTAAATTCAGGTCCATCTTCAAAATTCTCCTCCATACCTTCAAAGCAATCCACAACCTCTCTCCTACATATATCTCAGACCTTATAAGTATTCACACCCCATCCCGTTCACTCAGATCTTCTTCTTCCATCCATCTTGCGGTTCCTTCTGCCCATCTCGCTACCATGGGGAGCAGAGCTTTCAGCCGCTCTGCTCCTCGTCTCTGAAACTCACTTCCCCCAGACATCAGGAACATCGACAGTTTCACCCTTTTCAAAACAAAACTCAAAACACATGTTTAAATCTGCCTACAACCTCTGATTTTATTGAACTGTTTCTCTCAGTTTTTTTTTTTCTTGTTTGGGTTTTATTATTGTTTTATTGTATTTTATTACGTGTTTTCTGTCAAGTGACCTTGGGTGTTCTGAAAGGCGCTTTTAAATAAAATGTATTATTATTATTATTAAAGTACTCAGGACCAGTTGCTCCAGCCATCCTTTCTCCTCTACATAGAGGTGGGAGTAACTCAAGTTTTGTAGAGTTGTGAGACAAAGGTCGTGAGATGCAGGAAATTCAGAACCTATGATTTAAAGTATCACTAAAAAGCTTTTTATTTAACTTAGAGAGCTTTGATCTCAGTGATTGTTGAGTTAGAAACTTGACCAGTTTCATATTTGACACCACTCTGCAGCCCTCTGCTGGCCAGATCCTGCACTTAATTTTGTGGAGTGGGTAGATGCCCTAGGGGGCGCTCTTTACCTGCTTTATGGCTGTTAGCTGTAATGCTAGCGGTTAGCATTTTCAGTTTGCCGATCGTCAATAAAAATCACAAGAAGAAGTAAAAAAAAAAAGTTTGCCTATTTTCTGTCGTAATGGCGGAGCCTGGAAGTAAAAGTAAGAGAGTAATGTCTTTGGAGGTGAAGCAAATCGCTAAAGTCCGAGTGAACATCGCTGTGGCCTACACTAGCTTGAGGGAGCTAAGGGAGGCTACAAAGCCAAAGAGTAATGGTGACCTGGCTTTGTTGTTACTGGACTTGTAAGTAGTAATATTTTTGTCCAACAGAGTGAATCTTTTTACTTTGTGGTTTATTTTAGTGGTAGCTGGTTCCTGTTAGTGTTTGCTCGTTGTTAGCGCTAGAAGAGCAGGAAAATGCTCTGTGTTACTTTAAGTAGGGGCGCTCTGGTTGGGTTAGGGTTCAGTGTTTTGAAGAGCTCGGTTCGATTCATTTTCAGTATATTATCCATCAATTTTCATCCGCTTGTCCGGAGTCGGGTCACAGGGGCAGTAGCCTAAGTCAAGAGGTCCAGACTTCCCTCTCCCCAGCCACTTGGGCCAGCTCCTCCAGGAAAATCCCAAGGCATTCCCTGGCCAGGTGAGAGACATAGATGTCAGGAGGCATCCTGACCAGATGCTCGAGCCACCTCAACTGACTCCTCTCGATGTGGAGGAGCAGCCAATCTACCCCATGCCCCTCCTGGATGACCAAGCTTCTCACCCTAAGTGAGAGCCCAGCCATTTTGCGGAGAAAACTCATTTCGGCCGCTTGTATCCGCAATCTCGTTCTTTCGGTCACTACCCAAAGCTCATGACCATAGGTGAGGGTAGGAACATAGATCGACCAGTAAATCAAGAGCTTCGCCTTCTGACTCAGCTCTCTCTTCACCACGACAGACCGGTACAACACCCGCATCACTGCAGATGCAGCACCAATCCGCCAATCGATCTCATGCTCCAGTTTTCCCTCACACGTGAACAAGACCCCGAGATACTTAAACTCCTCCACTTGGGGCAGGACCTCATCTCTGACCCGGAGAAGGCATTCTACCCTTTTCCGAATCAAGACCATGGTCTCAGATTTAGAGGAGCTGATTCTCATCCCAGCTGCTTCCTACTCGGCTGCAAACCGCTCCAGCGAAAGCTGAAGATCACATTCTGATGAAGCCAACAGGACCACATCATCTGCAGAAAGCAGAGACCTAATCCTCAGGCCACCAAAACGGATGCCCTCAACACCTTGGCTGCACCTAGAAATCCTGTCCATAAAGGTTATGAACAGAATCGGTGATAAAGGGCAGCCTTGGCAGAGTCCAACTCTCACTGGGAATGAGACCAACTTACTGATGGCAAAGCGGGCCAAGCTCTGGCAACAGTCATACAGGGACCTAACAGCCCATGTCAGAGGGCCTAGTACCCCATACTCCTGGAGTACCCCCCACAGGGCCCCCCGAGGGACGCAGTCAAACGCCTTCTCCAAATCCACAAAATACATGTAGATTTGTTGGGCAATGGCCCACACACCCTCCAGGATCCCCCTAAGGGTATAGAGCTGGTCCAGTGTTCCACAGTCAGGACGAAAACCACATTGCTCCTCCTGAATCTGAGGTTCAACAATCCGATGGACCCTCCTCTCCAGAACCCCTGAATAGACCTTACCAGGAAGGCTCAGGAGTGTGATCCCCCTGTAGTTGGAACACACTCTGCGGTCCCCCTTTTAAATAAGGGAACCACCACCCCAGTCTGCTAGTCCAGTGGGACTGCCCCCGATGTCCATGCAATATTGCAGAGCCGCGTCAGCCAACACAGCCCCACAACATCCCGAGCCTTAAGGAACTCCAGGCAGATCTCATGCACCCCTGGAGATTTGCCAAATAGGAGCTTTTTAACCACCTCAGTGACCTCTGCACCAGAGATTTGACAGCCCAACTCAAGGTCCCCAGACTCTGCTTCCTCACTGGAAGACGTGTCGGTGGGATTGAGGAGGTCTTCGAAGTATTCTGCCCACCCATCCACAACGTCCTGAGTAGAGGTCAGCAGCACACTTTGCCCACTATAGATAGCGTTGCTAGCGCACAGCTTTCACCCCCTGAGGCGCCGGATGGTGGACGAAGCTGTACGGAAGTCTTGCTCCATGGTCTCACCGAACAACTCCCATGCCTGGATTTTTGCCTTGGCGACCACCCTAGCCACTTTCCGCTTGGACTGCCGGTACCCGTCAGCTGCCTCTGGATCCACAACGTCCTGAGTAGAGGTCAGCAGAACACCGTCCCCACTATAAATAGCGTTGGTAGCGCACTGACCCCCCCCGCCAAGAGCACATATGGACACCTTTATGTCTGAACATGGTGTTCATTATGGACAATCCATGACTAGCACAGAAGTCCAATAACAAAACACCACTCGAATTCAGATCCGGGGGGGCCTTTCCCCCCAACCACACCTCTCCAGGTCTCACTGTCGTTGCCCATGTGAGCGTTAAAGTCCTCCAGCAGAACGAGGGAGTCACCGGAAGCATCGCTCTCCAGCACCCCCTCCAAGGTCTCCAAAAACGGTGGGTAGTCTGAACTGTAGTTTGGTACATAAGCACACACCACAGTCAGAACCCATGCCCCCACACGTAGGCGAAGGGAGGTTACCCTCTCATTCACCGGGGTAAACCCCAACATACAGGCACCAAGATGGGGGGCAACTACTATGCCCACCCCTGCTCGGCTCCTCTCAGTGGGAGCAACTCCAGAGTGGTAGAAAGTCCAACCTCTCTCAAGGAAACTGATTCCGGAGCCAGAGCCATGCGTTGAGGCGAGTCAGACTATATCTAGTCGGAACCTCTCAACCCCACACACCAACTCAGGCTCCTTCCCCACCAGAGAGGTGACATTCCATGTGCCAAGAGCCAGCTTCTGCAGCCGAGGATCAGATCGCCAAGGTCCCCGCCCTTGACTACAACCCGTCACACACTACACCCGACCCCTTTGGCCCCTCCAACGAGTTATGAGCCCATGGGAAGGGGGATCCACGTTTCTTCTTCGGGCTGTGCCCGGCCGGGCTCCATGGGTGAAAGCCCGGCCACCAGGCGCTCGCCAGCATGCCCCACCTCCAGGCCTGGCTCCAGAGGGGGGCCTCAGTAACCCAGGCCCGGGCGAGGGAACACGGTTTCCATTTATATTATTCATCATAAGAGGTCTTTGGGCTGCTCTTTGTCTGATCCCTCACCTAGGACCGGTTTGCCATGGGTGACGCTGCCAGAGGCATAAAGCCTCAGACAACTTAGCTCCTAGGATCATTGGGACACTCAAACCCCTCCACCATGGTAAGGTAGCAGCCCAGGGAGAGGGCAGTATATTATTATATTTGTTTATTTAATCTAAAGCAGCTCCTATAGTGAGCAGAACCAGGTGTCATCACAGGCTGCTGATCTAGCATGATGTATTTAATTACTTCACAGGATATTTGCGCAGCTATGAGTGTCACGCTCCTACAGACAAGAGTTGTGTTTGACTGTTGATGCTCCGTGTTTTTATTTCTGCAGCGAGCCTTAAAAACTCACCTCACACCGCCCAGAATTTCTTCGTTAAAACTCGTTTTAAATAGCGAGCTTCCTCCGCGCCGTATCTTTCGCTGTAGGATGAAAACTTTACATCAGTTGTTACGGGGAAAATTCTGCAGACATGTTTCTTTACATTTTTGCTGCTGTGTGCCGGCGGTGTGAGAGAAGAGAGGGAGGCGCGACGCATCGCTAGCAGTGACAGCCAGCTGGTTTGATCCGCTCTGAAAGGCGTTGATCAGAATTTGCAGGTCACATTTTATAAGCGAAGATCGCGCACGTGCAGCCATTGTGCGTCACTCAATACAGAGTCTGTGCAGAAACTCGCCTAGGAACTTTTATCCGCTGCTCTTAAATCACTCAAATAAAAATTCATTTTTTAACGGAGAAAATAAACAAAAACGGTTCACAAGTGGACCGAACCGTTCAAAACTCCCCCGTGAACCGTTACACCCCTACAATTTAGACAAAAACATGTTTTTACTTATTTTTCAAGAGAAATTTTGAGAAAAAAAAGTATTTTCAGTCATGGTTAGTTAGGTGTAATTAAAGCACTTATCTGGACTAAAAGGCATATTAATAGATTCACCTCCATGTGACAACAGATCCTAAACACTTGTGCTGCATTTAGCCTTCCATCACACATTAAAAAATTTTAAACACTTTGTCAAAAGCTCTACGCCTCTTTTTACCACCAATGCCGTCACGCACACACACACACACACACACACACACGCACACACACACACGCACACACACACACACGCACGCACACACGCACACACACAAACACCATTCCTCCTGCTAATATCTAAAAACTTTTCCATAACAATCAAGTTTTCACTAGCTTTCATCGTCACTTTGAGCATTTAAATGGTTTCTGTCACAACTGATAATCAGGAATGTCACAAAGAACGACTCTGATGAGTCGGACGACTGTTATGTAAAAGCTCACTGTCCTTTTAGTTAATCATTGTTTTTCTCCTCATTTGGCTCCATAGGAGGCCCAATAAATCTTTTATATCTGGCTCACTGTCATTTTGTTATTTTATAATTCAAGTGTAAAGATGATAGAATATGGTTAAAGAAAAAAATAAATAAACAAGTGTGCGTTTTTTTTATTAACTGGGAATTTCAGGAATACCTCCAAAAATGACAAGAGCTGGACTCAGTCTCTATATTAAAGACACCAACACCTCTTCTATCCCAGATCATTGTCATTCAAACTTTCATCATAATAAAATGAAGCTACTTTGACTACATTTGTGTTAAAATAGCATTTTCTTTAATTATTACTTCCAAAAAAAAGGTACTTCGTGAAGAGAAAATGGAGCAGAATATGCAGCAATGTCCTCTTTGTGACA
>SSNQ01034416.1:10000-36201 GCA_006942095.1 Nothobranchius kuhntae | reverse complement strand
CACACACGCACACACACAAACACCATTCCTCCTGCTAATATCTAAAAACTTTTCCATAACAATCAAGTTTTCACTAGCTTTCATCGTCACTTTGAGCATTTAAATGGTTTCTGTCACAACTGATAATCAGGAATGTCACAAAGAACGACTCTGATGAGTCGGACGACTGTTATGTAAAAGCTCACTGTCCTTTTAGTTAATCATTGTTTTTCTCCTCATTTGGCTCCATAGGAGGCCCAATAAATCTTTTATATCTGGCTCACTGTCATTTTGTTATTTTATAATTCAAGTGTAAAGATGATAGAATATGGTTAAAGAAAAAAATAAATAAACAAGTGTGCGTTTTTTTTATTAACTGGGAATTTCAGGAATACCTCCAAAAATGACAAGAGCTGGACTCAGTCTCTATATTAAAGACACCAACACCTCTTCTATCCCAGATCATTGTCATTCAAACTTTCATCATAATAAAATGAAGCTACTTTGACTACATTTGTGTTAAAATAGCATTTTCTTTAATTATTACTTCCAAAAAAAAGGTACTTCGTGAAGAGAAAATGGAGCAGAATATGCAGCAATGTCCTCTTTGTGACAACTAATGCATTATGGGATTGCTGCTTAAAGTATGTAGTAGAAAACAGTGTAAAAGGCTCATTTTTGTTTATATTGAAGGCTCTTACAGCAAAAGAAACTTCATCTAATGCAAAATTCGGCCCATTCAACAGCTGTCAAACACACGAGTCTGGACATCTACTGCAGACTCATAACACTGTTAAAATTTGACCCGAAACACATGACTTCCATGTGATATTCTATGAAACAAGAGTTTACGCAGAAACCTTGATACTGGAGAGTAGCAGCTCTGCTGAGCAGATGGAAAAGTAAAAATCATAGAAGGTAGTAGTGATTCTGTAAACCTGAGAGCAACACATACCCCGATGTCATCATCGCTCTGGATAAGCTGGGAGTGTCCAAACAGCCGCCTCTTCAACATGGGCTCCAGGAGAGTCAGGTAGACCATGTAGAGCAGCAGCAGGCCCAGAATAGAGAGGTACATAATGATGGTAACCTGGAGATAAGGAGCAATCAAGAGTGTGTGTGTAACACTGATAAGTTGTGCGTCACATCTTTGGTCTACTCTTTGATAAAATCAGTGCCAAATAAAAATAAGACATTTTCTTTGTAATCAGGAATAATTATCAACTTAATTTGTGCTTATTTACTGGAGTCCTGAAGAAACAAAAGGGTAATAAATAAATAAATAAATAACAGGCTCACCTTAATCGTACCTGAGCTCCTCTCTTCATATTTACACTCACAGCGCAGACAGTAGGCCTCTACATCCTTCCCATCCACCGGCATTGGTTCAACTACGTGGAGACAGTTACTGACCAGAGAACAGCATTAATGGGCTTTGATGAGGGGGAAAACTACATTTATAAAAACGTATTTTTACTTAACATACCAGTCTTTAAGAGAGACATTTTGTTTGTAGATCTGCCCTTCAACGTCTCTGTATGGGGGACAGATGCATTTACAGCGGATGTCTTCTGAGTTCTGTTTATTAAAGAAATCACAACAATGACCTTTTGTTTGATTATCTTTTTAGTTGCATAAGACAGTTGAAATGGGCATTTTGGAAGGGAACTGCAGAAATATAACCAGCATAACAGAAAACATTTTAAAAGGTTTGTTATTGTAGCTGTGTTATTAGCGTTAGTTTCAAAGAAACAACTGTTTCCCAAGACAGGTAGGCCAGGTCAAACCCTACAGAAAGCATATGGACGTTTAAAAACCACGATAGATCAACTGCAAACATAGAAGACAATCAAGTGTTGGATGTTAAATATTCTAACGCTGAACTCTATCCAAAATAACTCTCCAAAAAATGTTTTTTAAGAATTTAATTGTGCTTTGTAAGCCACATCACCATTTTGTGTTTACAGCTAACAACGGCTAGTATTAGCCTTACCTTCGCTGAAACTTGGCTGAGCAGCACGAAACACAAAAAAATGAGCCCTTCGACACAAAACAAAGACTTCATCTTTCTAGTCCCTCACGGGAGGCGTCTCAAAACAGAAACGGATAAAAGTGTTTGGAGGGTCCGCCGAGCAATGAGGACTACGTTTAAGCATCAAGCTAAATCGCGAATAAACAGCTTCTCGGGCAGCTGACTTTCCCGGATGCAAGGATCCGCTTCCGCATTCAGTCACGTGACCACACAAACGCGTATGGATATTTTTGTAATAACATTAATTGACTTCAGGCTTCAAAAAAACGTTATTTAAAAAATCAATAATCATCACCATGTTAGATTGCTCTGAAACGTCAGAATTGATTTTGGATGACTTGTAGAAAGAACGTCACGTATTTATCAAGAATTAAACCGTGAGGTTATTTTCGCCTAGTGACCACCAGAGGGCGTTTGATCTGATGTGTTTGTAGTGCTGTTAGCTACCTGCTGATGGTACCCGCTTTTATTGAACAATGAACACAGAAAGTTAAAATAGATTTGTCGAGTTTTAGTAGTTTGTTTAGGGGAAGACGTTCTGGCTTTCCCGTTATCAAAGCTAACAATGATAATTTAAAATTCTTAGTATTTTTAAATGGTATGTTTTATTTGGTTTTAATTTTGTACAATTTATGAAGGAAGAATTTGTCCAGACTGAATTTTAATTATTGTAGTGTTATGTATTTCTTACAGGGAAGTATTTGTCCTGATTGAATTTTAATTGTTAAGTGTTATGTATCTCTTTCAACTTGCATGGCTTCCAAATTTCGTTGTACGAGTGTGTACAGTGACAATAAAGGATATTCTATTCTATTCTATTTGGAATGAATCTACATATTTATTTAATAAATGCTGTAGTAACCGCTTGTCTACAGCAGAGGGCGAAAATTCCTTAATTTCAAAAGACATCAGGATTGAGTCGTTTTGTTCCCACGTTGATTTAAATAAAATTTATAAATCCGTTATGGACAGTATGTGGCCATCAATAAAATCTAATGACAACTTAAAGGGGGAAGGAGGAAGAGAAGATGAAACCACATTTATAAAATTACAATATTTACTTAGAACACTTCTTGTAAATTCTTTCAAAATAAAATGCTACAACATTTGTGGCGTTAGCAATGGGGGGGCTCGCTCCAAGCCTTTTTCTCTTCTTATTTACTTAAAAACACAACTACAACTATCTATGTAACTTTGTGAAACATAATGGTTGTGTGGGCTAAAAGTGCTAATCCCAGACAGAGCTACAGTGATACAAACTTAGAAGTTTTATTGCCTTTATATGCTGAGAAGGGGAATTGACGCCATAGGATTGTAAGGTTAACTTTGGCTTTCAATATTTACCAATTTGCAACAAGCTAATTTGCTACAACTTCTCTTTTTCGTCTTTGTCCTCGTTTTCCTTCTTTAGAAGCTGCATCAGATGGATGTGTTGCCCTCTGGTGACATTGTAGTGACATTACAACAAAATCTAAAAATAAACTTTTTCAATTTTTACGTTAGCTGATGGAAGAAACAAAAAAAAATTGCTCTGTCGTAATCTAATCAGAGCCAGAACAAATCTCAGATTAATTTCCATTTACCAGTCAGTAAACGTTTAAACCCTCAAATCCTCATGAGCAATTGGTAAAAACTGAACAAATGAGATGGCAGTGAGTGTTTGCAAAGAGTGTCCTCAGATGGATTTTTGTGTTTCATTTGGCACTTGATTCATGTCAGAACGTAAGGCCTTCATATGAATGCAGTCCATTTACCACTTCATTTGAAAAAAGCGAACTAAAATTATGATTTTACATGTCTTCTTGTAGGATACGAAATGTCTGTAGACCTAAATACAATTTTCAGTTTTTATTTACAGCAATATTAGATGTACAAAACCATAAAAATATACATACATGCATCATCTAAACCAGGTGAATTGCTTCAGTTGTATGTTACATGATTTTTTTAAGGTCTTTTCCTTTACAACATACCATCATTCTGTGTCTCCTGGGTCACATAGCTAGTTTACAATCATGCAAACAGAGGTTATTACACTGGAGCTGTTATCTTATGATTGCTTAGAGGTGTGGTTTACTCATTTTTTTTCAGCACATTTGCAGTGTTCTCTAGTGTAAATCAATGCCTTATGAGTCATTCAAAAAGACAGAAGTTTGCTGGTGCAGAGGTGGGCTGAAAACAGCAAGATAACTCATTTTTATTAATGATATGCACACACCTCGCTTCTGATTGGCTAACAGAACGCGTTCAGCCATGTTGCAAAGTCACTTTCACTAAGACACTTTCCACTTTCTCCCTCTTCTCGCTGCAAAATTTTTTAAAAAGCCTCCCTGTGGCCGGGCGCAAGCCAAGCAGGGTGAGGCCTTGAATGCCAATTCACAGTGTGACTAGCGTTTTACCACCTATTTCCTATCAGAAGCCAATGCAGGAGATAGGTGTAGAAGATTGTTTTCATGTTCAGCCTGCATGAAAAACTCAGGGTGACTGATTCTAATTGAAAAATGTTTTTTCAGTCAACCACAAAAGCTGCAATTTTCAGCCTCTCTCTTACTATTATGTTATACATTTGCATTTATTCTTACATCATATACAAAACATTCATCAGGAAAGTTGCTCTGCGGTAGAACCACCTCTTTTGTAGTGCTCGTGTTCCAAGGGATACGTCGGTGCTCGATTCCTTCCTGGCATTTACAATGTTTCTGTCAATAATTCATTCCTACTTGTGAAAATCACCTATGTTAAAACTAGAGACACACTCTATGTACAGTAACACATCTGTTTGGCTACCGTCTTCCATCTTGACTCAGTCGGCAAAAGCCCCATAAAGTCAGAGCGTGAGCACAGTCGTGCAGTTTTCCAATAGACAGATGTGTACTCCTGACTTTAAAAATTTACACATCGAGTCATTTCAAAGACATTTGCAGACAAATTGAAGACGTCCTGATTTCTTTTTGAGGATGCAGATCAATACATCTACACAACTCTGAGTTAAAGCTCCACTTCCTCCAACTGCCTACATCCACCCTCAGACCTGTTCTCCTACAGCGCTGAGTGAATTCAGCTAACAAAAAGTACTTTTAGGGGCCACTGCTATGGTCACAGCATCTCACTTATTACAGAAATAATCATTCAAGGCTTCTGTGGTTTTAGGGACGGAAAAATCTCAAGACTTTTGACCTCAGGAAGCGAATGAAGGATTTAGGGAACATTTCCTTTGATTCTTGTGGAGTGTAGTTGAAGAAATTCTGTGGATGAGCGAGCACGTCGAACAGCGCCTTCATGAGCTTCTTATCCTGAGGAAACAGAAAGTGAGTTAAATAAACCCTTGATGAACACGAACAGCCATTTGCATTCCTGCATGTCTCCAATAAAGAGCGCTCCAACCTTTTGTTATAAAGTCATGCATCAATAATTTAAAGGGTAACATTTTTGTTTGTACAATATTAACAAATTAAAGGTGGGAATTTACTGTGTTAATTACGATTAATTAACTTTATAAAATAATATGTACACATGCTGACAAATCCCACAATGGTTACCTTTATAATGAGACCAAATATATCAAATAGACTTTGTGGTTACAGAAATATACTCAAAGTGTGGGTATGTCACCTGTGCCTCACTAATATTAATTTTAATTTTAAAAACATCCTTGGGTGCAAAATTCTCTTTCACGATTAAAATGTGATTAATCAAGATTAATTAATTACAAAGCCTCTAATTATTTAGATTAATTTGTTAATCGAGCCCTACCCCTAAAACAAATATATTGATTTTTACTTTATAAAACAACATATTTACTTTAATTTAACAAGTTTCAAACCCAATATATAACCATATGGCTTTCCTACATTAGACAATAAAACAAGACAAAAAACACACACCTTGAGGATTTCCTGGTGGTTTTCTGATGCATATAACCGCCCATCTCTCACTATGTCTTCAATCAATTCTTGATAGTCCTCTGAAAAAAAAATTCAAAGAAATATCCTTAAAGAGACAATGTGTAGATTTAACCATTAATTTCTGGAAATATTCATCAAAATGTTGAAATTGAATGAAATGATGCCAGTTGCTGAAAAATATTGGCGGCTTTGTAACATATAACCATAAAATCAGGTCTAACACACATGGGAGTGGGTCTAAGGGTGCTTCTCAATGCCAAGCAGGTGCGCAGATAGGGTGGGGGACGGGGGGATCTGTCCCCCCAGATTCAGATCAACCCCGATCCCCCCTCCCCCCCGACTAAGGCTTGAAACTCCTTTTTCCAATTACACTGAATGCAGCATGATGTAAACAAACACCGACTCCAGAGGCGCCAAAGTGGTTGCTGCTAGGATGCAGGATGAAGTGAAAAAGGCAAGCAACGATTACTGCGTATTTAAAAAAGACCAACAGTGTAAGTAGGCGGGACAGATCTGTCTGTTTATGCATGTTGGTTCTAGTTTCTGTACGTTGTTGTCACTGTTGGGACTTTCTCGTTGTGCCAAAGCCTTATTGCTGACTTTAACAAGTCTCATCTACAAATATGATCCCTCATGAAGTTACTACTTTACACCAGAAGATAGTGAAGATGTGGAACCTTCAGGCTGAGCAAAGTTTGGGAGTTTTTAGAGCTTGAAAAATGCCTCCCGCCGTGAGGCTTCCAGTCGGGGAGAGGAGGAGATGCGCGCAGCATGAAGAGCGCAAATATGAGATAAAACGTATAATTGCCGGCAGGTCTGGTCTTTGTTGACTGATCACTTTGTCTGGTAATGTGGTGCTGCACGAGAGGTGTGTGGAGTTTACAAGCTCCATACGTTGGGTTTGATGCTTGTTTAACCTTCTCTGGGACGTGATGAATGTAGAAATGATGGTAAAACACAGCTAACGTGACAGACGTAGCGACAATGTAAAAAAAAAGCCTTGAAAAAGGGGCAGATGCCGACGCGTTATATATATATGGAAGTCATGGAAATCAAGTGTGCCACATAATCATAAAAAAAGTAAAATATAACATTTTAAAAGAGATTTATATATTTATACATAAATTAAAACTTTCCAAATATAATGAAAATTTATAAATAACGTAAAAATAAGAAGGAACATCTGTTGGTCAGGCTGAAAAGTTTGGGAACCACTGCTCTAAGTGATAAGTGAATTTCGTTTTTTAAATATATTTTATGTGCAGTTTTTTAGGATTTTTATGTTTTCTGTAAAGATTGATATGCTGAAAATCATTTAATGTTTTGCATAAAGCACGAGGTTTTGGTTAGTAATTGATTGGAAGAATAACAAATGACTGAATCAAATAGTGGAGCACCTCTGTCAGTGCGCCCCAGGGCAGCTGTGGCTACATCGTAGCTCATCCCCATCAGTGTGTGAATGTGTGTGAATGGATGAATGATACACCGTAGTGTAAAGCGCTTTGGAGTCCTTACTCTGAGAGGCGCTATACAAGTGCGGATCATTTATCATTTATAGTGATGATCAGGCAGAGCTTTGTTGCCAGCGTTCCACTGCATAATGGCTTCAAACACGTATATAAAAGTGTTAGTTTTTACATAAACCATTGGATGAACTAACTGACTGAGCTCTAGTTTAGGCGCTTGCAATAGTTTGTGTATGTGTATGTGTGTGTTTTTGTGTGTGTGTGGGGGGTACATTGGAACTTTGTCCCCCCAGTTTGAAAATCCTATCTGCGCCCCTGATGCCAAGGAACCTTGCCTTGATGTCTTGGCCCCGCCCCGGTTGCCTAGGAGATATGTCATCAGGAGCCGCCAAGACGTGTTCCAATGTTCATGTTCTATCGAGGTGTGTGTTCTCCGTTTGTTAGCCGTCTAGGTAGCTGAGCGAGGATACACGGGAGGTGTCTTGTAACCTAGCCTTGGTCAAAAATTACCCAGAATACATCATGGTATTTTCAAAAGATTGGCGGATCAGAAGCCTGCAGCTACTTCGGGGACAAATTTCAAGTTTAAAAATAAGTCAACTAATTTAAAATATTTTTTTAGGTCCAAAGAAGTTATCTATTGTTGGTTAGTTGCTTAGTAGTTGCAGCTTCGTTGGCTAGCGGGTAGTAGCTCACTTATATTTTTAATTTAATTTTAATTTTAAATATATACACAATTTAAAAAGTAAAAGGCTCGTTATATATTTATATTGAAACTCTATGTATAAAATATAAAGTTGTCTCCCATGTCACGTGACCGCCGTGGAAGCCGGAGTTTTCTTTGACCAAGGAAGGACAGTGTCCTTGTAAGCAAGGTGCCTGGCCTCACAAGACATCGCCTCGCAAGGCCAGGCGACTTGACTTTGAGAAACACCCTAAGTCTCTGGGCGACGCCATGCTAGATGCCATGTTTCCTTCTATGGGAACCCATGAGGACAAAATGCATTCACTGATTTACAACAAACGGTTACAAAACTTTCGTCATTCTTAAATGTTGCTTTACACATTTACCTCTTCACTTGTTGCCAGTGATGAAAGGGAGTCTGATGTCTCATTATTTTGCTAAAGCTTGAACTCCCCAGGGCTTTTTGACCCTAATGGGCATCTGTTGGTAAGGTTTAGGTATCTACTGCCCCCTATCGCTAGGAAAAACACTGCCACTTTAAGTGGCACAAATGGAGGGGGTAGAATTCTACCAACCCAAATGAATTAATTAATTACTGGTTTAATTCTAATAAAAAATGTAAATAATTCAATCAAAATGTCAGTAATAACTGAAAGTTAATAAGTTTTGACTGAATGTTATGTTTTTTATTAAGATTAAATATATAAAACATTAAGATTACACACAGGAAACTTATATGTGGCTGTGCATCCTTTACATCAGGGGTCACCAACATGGCACCATGATGCCCCCAGGAACCACATAAGGCACCCACAGGCCTTTTCTTCAAATAGCACAAGAAGTCAATGGTAAAATAAAAACAATCTGCTGCCATCTCAATTCATACTCAATTTAATGGATACTGAGCTAAACCTTTAAGATTTGTGTCTTTCCTAACACAAACTCCAAGTACCACACATTGTGTGAGATCTTTGCTTAAAACGTTAAACTAACGAAGAGTAGGGGCTGCATGACTTAATTTTTTTTAAAGTTGACAGTCAAATAATGAAAATCTAGTCGACTTTGACTAGTTGTTGATGACATCATACACCTGAAGCGGCTAAAACTGACGATGGGTGACAAGCGTTTTTTTCCGATGCACTGAAGTTTTCGACAATTAAAATTGCGCCCACATATTCTAAGTTAAACACATCTCTTTTAACAACGGTAGTTTCTGCATCTTTACTGCTCTGCCTCAGCCCTCTCCCCTCTCCCTCTGCGCAGCGGCCGCAAACTCACCGATGCACCTGCAGCCTCTCAGAGTTCCTGCTGCTCTAAACATTAAAATAATTAAATTTTCAGTTCCTCACTTCTGATTACCTTCAATGGCGTCTGTTTGTTGCAACCACCAGGTACAAAAACTAACTTGTTTTTATTTGACTATTTTTCTGTCCTGTCTGTTTATTATCTTCCTGCATCTCCTCTCAATCCTAAAGAAAAACTGCTACCTGGCTTCATATATATTCACCTCATGAGTTACCTTTGAACTGCAATTCTAAAAGATCTACCGACCGCAAAAACAGCGGGGTACGCGCCGGCCACACCGGTGAGGTGCGTCACCGAGGACAAAACAGGTGATGCGCTCCGCTCCACAGCATCAAAACGCATCAGGCAAAAATAAAAGACAGAAAACATAAAAGGAAATGAGCCGACATGAAGGATTGAGTGTTAAATTTGTTTTTGAGGTGGCAACACCTAATTTGATAATGTTACTGTGGCCGTGCTCAGGATGCAGATATCTGGAGCGCGTCAATGATCAGAGCTTTGCATGCGCAAGCTGGTTAAGATTGGATGGGGGTGAGGGGAAGGTTAAATTGCAAGGGGGTAAAGGTCACAATTCAGTCAAATGTCCATTTTACCGCAGGCGTCAGACACCAACGCTCTGGCACAGCGCGTCGCCTACCGACACGCAGGGGCTCGTCACCTGCTGTCTTTTCCGAGGACTGCATCTTGTCGGTCATTATCACGTGACAGCGACTAGTCTATGAAAGGCATAAAAAGTCACTACAGAGCAGTGAAGTCGACTAGTCGACTAGATGATACAACCCCTACCGGAGATAACTCTATTTGTTGTTGGTCAGCAAAATATCCACTATGAATGCTCTCAAGGATTGCTCATCGTACCATCGTATGTGACATATGGAACCTGGAAGCCTTTCCCGCTGTTTCCCTCGTTCGACTTGAACTGTATCCACAGCCTCTTGGATCGAGAGGTAAAAGCAATGGGACGCTCGTACGTCTGACATGTTTCGTAGGTCGTTACAGAGTTGGTCAGAGCTATGAGGTGAAAGAAGAACATTTCCCCCATTAGCTCTGTGATTTAAAATACATTCATTCACTTAGGAGATCCCAAATCCTCCTCTTACTTATGTTTTACTCACAGCTTTTTCTCATCACTAGGTAGTCTCCACATTCATCCTCAATGGGCAGGTAAATTTCAGGCACAACGATAAGAATTCGCCGTTTAGGCGGCGGGTTGATTGTCCAGGTGCACTCGATGTTGGCTGGATAGTTTCCCGGGAAGTTGGGAGACTCGATGAAGCCGGTAAAGTCTCCCAGCTCTCCGCCACACTGTCGATCTGTAAAGCCGCACAGACATTTCAAAGGTTTAATATTTGTATTCTCCACTCAGCACTCAGCGCAGGTGTTTTATGCTCGTTGGCGATCGATAGATAAACGGACACACTTTTGCACTGCATGATGTTGGTGGATCCATCAAAGTCGGTGGTGGTGTTTCCAGGACAGGAGACACAGTAGTTCTGTCCAAACTCGCCTTGGAAGGTCCCCATCGGACAGCGAATGCAGCGGTGTGTGCTGGTGTTGTAGTAATGACCTGGAGAGCACTGGACTGCAGGTGCGAAAGGCAGGAAGGTAAGATCATTAGCTAGTTCAAACAGGTCTTGGGTTTAAGAATGTGTTTCTGAATAATTACATAAATCATCATAATCACAAAAATCCAATATAAGCCGATTAAATTGTGCATTAAACACATGATTAGACTAGTTTATTTTTCTGCAGCTGCAGAGGGCAGCAGAGCTCCAGCCGACACCAAAGGGACCTCTGCTGACATAAAATAGAATAATCCTTTATTTGTCCCTGAGTGGGGAAAACTCAGAAGCAAGCAAATGAATGGTAAATGGTCTGTATTTGTATAACGCCTTCTTAGAGTTCGGCAACCCCTCAAGGTGCCTTAAAACACAATCAGTCATTCACCCATTCACACGCTGGTGGGGATGGGCTACATTGTAGCCACAGCTGCCCTGGGGCGCACTGATAGAGGCGACGCTGCTGAGCACTGGTGCCACCGGTCACTCCGACCACCACCAGCAGGCAATTGTTTGATTGTTGGGAGCAGCGATGGTTCTACATCTGCACCGAGGAACAACGTGTTTTTGTGTCCACATTATACAGGAAGGGAAAATGGGAAAAGCATGTTCAAATCCCAACATGAACAGCTGTTTCACGTTATTTATTATTCTGACAGGATTTCATAAAAAACATCCCCATGAGCCCGTCCATTTACGTTAAAAACAAACCAAACATGAGTTAATGGATGACACAAATAACTCTCACCTTTGGTTTCACACTCCTGAAAGGTGACGGCACCGCTGCGTTTCGTCACCAGGTTCCCACCGCACACAAAGCAGGAAGTCCGGCCCACCTCTGACTGGTAGGTTCCCAGTGAACATGGACGGCAGGGGACGAAGCCATCATGAGAGGACTGACCAGGGGGACACTGACCTGAAAACACACACACACACACACACACACACATGGTCAGAGTAAATTGTGCACGGTTAAAACAGCATAAGCTCTCTCTGACCTTTTAAAACAACATTGATTTAAAGGGTGTTCCTACATTATTGTGTGAAAAATGAAATTAAACGCTGTTTCCACATTGAATTTGTACTGAGTGACTAATTCTCGTGCAGGTGTGATTGAGGAGGTCTTCAAAGTACTCTGCCCACCGATGCACCACGTGCTGAGTAGAGGTCAGCAGCTTAAGTGTCCCCACTATAAACAGTGTTGGTAGCACATTGTTGTCCCCTCCTGATGCGCCGGATGGTGGACCAGAATCTCCTTGAAGCCAGTATCGCGTGGACATTGTGGGCATTTCCACTGGACCAGCAGACTGGGGTGGTGGTTCCCTCATTTAAAAAGGGGGACCGCAGGGTGTGTTCCAACTGCAGGGGGATCACACTCCTGAGGCTCCCTGGTAAGGTCTATTTAGGGGTTCTGGAGAGGAGGGTCCATCGGATTGGCGAATCTCAGATTTTGGAGGAGCAATGCAATTTTGTCCTGGCCGTGGAACACTGGACCAGCTCTATACCCTTAGGGCGGTCCTGGAGGGTGCACGGGAGTTTGCTCAACCAAACCACGAGTTTTGTGGATTTGGAGAAGGCGTTTGACCACGTCCCTCAGGAGGCCCTTTAGGGGGTGCTTCGGGAGTATGGGGTACCAGGCCCTCTGATACGGGCTGTTAGGTCCCTGACTGGTGTCAGAGCTTGGTCCGCATTGCCGGCAGTAAGTTGGGCTCGTTCCCAATGTTGGAATCCACCAAGGCTGCTCTTTGTCACCAATTCTGTTCTTAACTTTTATGGACTTCAGGTCAGGGACGAGTTCCTGCCTCAAATGGAGGAGTTTATGTATCTCAGGGTCTTGTTCATGAGTGAGGGAAAGCTAGAGCGTGAGATCAATAGGCGGATCGGTGCTGTGTCTGCAGTGATTCGGGCATTGTACCAGTCTGCCGTGGTGAAAAGAGTTGACCAAGAAGACGAAGTTCTCGATTTACCGGTCGATCTACGTTAATGACCCAAAGAATGAGATTGCAGATACAAGTGGCTGAAATGAGTTTTCTCTGCAGGGTGTCTGGGCTCTCCCTTAGAGATAGGATGAGAAGCTCGGTCATCCGGGAGAGGTTTGGAGTAGATCCGCTGCTCCTCCACATCAGGAGGAGCCAGTTGAGGTGGATCGGGCATTTGATTAGGATGCCTACTGGACGCCTCCCTGGTAAGATTTTCAGGGTACGTCCAACTGAGAGGAGACCTAAAGGGAGACCCAGGACAGGTTGGAAGGACTATTGTCTCTCGCCTGGCGAGAGACGCCTTGGGATTTCCCCGGACGGGGAAAGTGGCTGGGGAGAGGGAAGTCTGGGCCTCTCGACTTAGGCTGTTGTCCCGCGACTCGACTCCGGATAAGCGGAAGTGAATGGATGGATGGATGACTAATTCTTTGTGGGCATCAGAAGGAATCTGCTCCTCTTGTTTAGTCTGTCAGAGAAGATGAGACACTGATAAAAGCTCTGTCAGAACTAAAAGAAGTCTGAGAGCATTTGTTCTTGCATTCAAATAATATCATCACCACCTGAGTTTAAGCTCCTCTGGGTTTACACAAAACAGAACATCTGCCAAGGAGAGATCGTTATCACGGCACCATGACTTCCTGGATGTCTTTTTATTCACAAAACAAGTATTCTGTTCCTGTTCTGACGGTCTGAGCCTTTATCAGCATTTTGTTTATTTATTCTATAACCAGGATGTTAAATTACACTGCTAGGGGTAAAATTAGACTGGTATTCCCAATTCAAAGACTACTTTCTTACTATTATACTATTGTATATGTATATTAGGCTTTATAGGGTTTTACACTTCTCTACTACATAATAGATTAAAAACAGAAAATATAATAAAAATAAGATATAAAACTGAAAACTTACAAATATGAAGACAAGAAATTGAATAAAAACTTAAGGAATCAGACTCCAGCCTTGAGGTCTTTGCATATTATCGAAATATAATTATTATGACAAATAAAAACACAGCTTTTATTCATCAAAAGTTACATTATGTTTATATTATATTGTATTGTATTTAAAATGTTTAAATTACAATTTATTAATTAACTTGAAAAAAGTAACACATTCATACAATTAATGCTTGAGCGTCCCCCGAAATTAACGCTCCGCTTCCAAACGCCGCAATATACAAGTAACCAGTAGGTGGAGTTGACAAAACGAGCAAGAAACCCTCACCATGATAACTCCGTCTCTGATTTAGAGATCTTTCACATCATCTACGATACCACTGCTGTCTTTTTTTCCGGTCGTAATCTCAAAATTAACTTCTTCGTGAGCTCCTTTATTGACACCATGTTTGTTTTGGTTGTACCCACAGCTAACCATCCGGTCTGAGTTCTATAGTGCGCCCCCTAGTGGAACTTTCCAATACTACACTTCAGTGCAGTGCCGTGTAGCAGCAAGTAAGTGAACAAAGACGCAGCGCCAACGTGAGGTTAAATTTAAATTTTTTTAATTTAAAAATAGCTTGGGGGCAAAATGCGTTGAACGATTGAAATGTGATTAATCAAGATTAATCATTTACAAAGCCTCTGATTAATTAGATACATTTTTTAATCGAGTCCCAGCCCAGCATGATATTATATTATATTATATTATATTATTATTATTATATTATATTATATTATATTATATTATATAACATTTGATTATATTATATTATTCTGATTAAAATATTATAAAAACACAAGACAACCAGTTTAATAATACCAAAAAATTTTATGACTAATTTGTCTGATTAGGATGGCTTTTATTTGTCAAAAACCTCTCCTTACCACCACACTCTGACAAGTTGCGAGCTCCGACCACCTTGGAAACTTCTCTTCCTTCTGGCGTTGGACAGACTTCACAGGACATCTGTCCCTCCTCGTCCTGATACGTCCCAGCCGGACACAACACGCACCGCCCCTGACCTCCATCGTAGTGTGTCCCAACGCTGCAGGTCACTAGCAGAGAGGGAGAAACAGGACATCAAAATGAATTTTAAAAACAAAATCTAGCTAAACAAACCTAAAGCTCAACATGTACAATTACTTCAGGATTAGAGATCCAAATAAAAACTTATCGTCTAATCTTATAAACAGCCAAACAGTCAGTAACCCAAAGACAAAATTATATACAGGTGGTTTGCCCAGCAGCTGCAAATAATCCAACAGCTCTTCCCACACCATAGGAAAACACGACCAATAAAACAATTAAACTAAACGAGGAGACTAATATAAATACAGGATTAAGGAGGGTCTGGTTCAGACATGGAACCATTAAAAACAGCCATGGGTGGAGAGTTTAACACATCAAGTCTGGGCCGAGACTTGTTCATACGTTTCAATAAAACATGTTTTTTATTGTTTATTCAAATTTGCAGTATAAAATAAAAACAGATTCTGTGTCATAAAAACAATGCATCTTTCTATTAAATGACATAAATAGATCTAGGCCCCAAAAGAATTAGAGTATTAAAAGAAACTTATCTGACACATAAGAGTTCGTTTATGACATATCACAGTTTATGCCAGAGGTTTAAACTAAGATCTGATGTTAAGGACTTGTTTTACTTTTGAGCATAATAGAGACGTAAGGGAAAAATCAGGCGATACGATATTTGCAATTTTAAGGGTGAATTTAATAGGAAAACTCAGGCTAGATGCTTCCAAGACACATCCGGAGTAATAGGGAGCCTAAGTCACGCCCGTCTACTTCTGGACCACGGGTCCCCGGAACAAATAAAAAATGAATGCAAATCAATGAGGTTATAAAAGTTAGTTTGGGGATTTTAATCCCCAGTGAGTCGTGGAGGATGGCTGCTTATACTGAGCCAGGATCCTCTGGAGGTTTCTTCCTGTTAAAAGGGAGTTTTCCTCTCCACTGTCGCTAAATGCTTGCCTAGTGTAAGGATCAAAATCAGAATCAGAAAAACTTTATTTATCCCAGAGGGGCAATTAAAAAAAATAACAGCAGAGCAGCATGACGTTGGACATACGAACATTGAATGACTAGGCAATTAGGAAGTAATAAAGCAGCAAGAAGATGGATAAAACAGTAAAATATGCAAAAATCACTGAGTAAGTGAATAAAGTGTCATCTGTATAAAAGTTAAATATATGGAGAGACCAAGGAGAGGGTTTATCGGCTGTAAAGACTCTGACACTAGTCAGTGACTGGATACGACGTGCTGGGTTCCTTATATAGGCAACTTTTTTCTGATTGGCTTGATGAACTGACCCGTATTGGAATGTTTATTATGTGAAGTGCCTTGAGATGACTCTTGTCATGATTTGGCGCTATATAAATAAACTTAACTGAATTGAATTGAATTAAGGTCCCTATCACGTGCTCTCGTTGTTCTGTCAGAATGAAGGCTGGAAAAACTGCTGCCACCTAGCAGTCAGTTTTAATTGCACCGCACACAAAAAACATAGTAAATGTTTGCACGTAAATTCTCAATTTAAAAAAATGACACGCTGCTTTTAAAATATTGATTCCGTATCATAATGATTTCCATCTTTCCTATTCATTTTCACTTACCCTTTCCTTACGTTTTTAATCACAATTTTTTTAAAAATTCTCATTTTAAACATATTTTTAATCATTTTTGAAATATTTTTCATTAAAATTTTGTTTTTGTTTGGGTGAAACACCTCGTGATTTTTATCTTGAGAGGCGCTGTATAAAAGATGGTTTTCTTTCTTTCTTTCATTCATAACACAAAATACTGCAATATTTTTGTGTATCGATATTTTTTTCACCCTTATAACATCAAGCAGGAAATCACAAGAAATATATCAGAGAGTCTGGCTGTGGCAGCCATCTTGAATGTCATTTAGCCACAGCTTAAGACTTTTTGAGAGTTTAAAGTTTGTCTAGTGGTTCATGAAATATTCAGCTAGCAGTCACTGACAGAACGTCCCTGCCTTTAAGCTTCCTGCAGCAGAAAAATAGTTGCTTTTTCAGCTCTGACATCTTAACTTTCAAAGCAAAGATAAAACACACACTAATACAACCCAACACTGCTGCAGAGAAACTTTTACTGTCTTCATGAGAACCCTCACCTCTTCTGAAAGCAAACGCAGAGGAAAATCAAAGAGGTGTTTTCCCTCTTATCTTTCAAAAGTGCAAAGGCTTGATTACAGGGACCTAAGCACTATTTTGCTTTGGTTCCTCCCATTCAGAGCGATGCCTGTAATTAATTTCAGAATTACTCTGTCTGATAGTCTAAAGATCTTGGCTTCAAAAAAAAAGAAAGAAAAAAGAAACAGAGGCCGATCTGAAACAAAAATAAATCAATTTATAACGTGCGTCAGCGCCACCACCTCCTAAGAAAACAGCTTGAAGCTAGCTCCATTATACATGGCTCAACAAACTGTTAGATTTTCATCTAAATGGAGAAAGTGTAATTCTATCAAGAGCAGTTCATTTTTGAAGGCCATTGTTTATGCTGAAAGAGCGCGGGGAGCCATCAGTGCATTGTCCTCTAACAGCTTTTATTTGACAGAGGGAAACATTGAGGGAAGAGGAGAGAGTGAGAGTAAAAGAGGAAGAAAAAAAACCTTGAAGCCTTTCAAATGCAAACAACACTTCTATAGAGTCCTCGAATTGATGGTCTCAAAGAGGTTTAAAAGACCTTTCACCTCTATTCAAGGCACCGTTTTTTCTTCTTCTTTGTTTTTCCAGCTTGATGACATAGGAAAACACTCCGGTATCACAGCGGTAAGGAGCTGAACCCAATAAAAGGGGTCAGGTTCCTGAATCCCCCCATTCTGCTCGGCCCAATCGCTGCTCGCACCCACCCCGCCCGGGCCCAAACAGCTGATGCTAATTGATTCCCATGCTGTGGCTGAAGTCAATTCTCTTTAGCAGTTTAGTGGCTGGGGGTCATGCAAAGTGGCCCCAGCTGGGAGGAGGAAGAGGATAAAGAGGGTGCCCAGGAACTGCCAGCATTACTCCCGTAACATCTTCAGCTTTAAAACAAATACACTTAGAAAATGGCTCAGATGCTCAAAGAGGCACGGGTGGAGGTTTAAAAACCGTGGCTTTTAGGCGTTTTGGAATTTACCAAGCAACAGAAACGCAGAACAAGTGAAAAATAAGCCAAAATGTGCAGGATTTTCTCCAGACTCTCGGAAGCCGAGTGTGTTTTTCTCTGGAGTGAAAATGAAAACCCAAGCGGGGCTTTTCAACGGAGTGGGCACACTGAAAAGGACTGAAAATGCACTCTGCGCTAAACCAGAGTGGGAGGTGGGGGAAAATATAGCTCCTTTAAAGAGCTGGAGGTTAAGAAGAATGCCTCTCAGAATCCCCCTCCTCCTCCTCCTCCTTTCTCCTCACCCAAATTACATGTCTACACCCCTGCCACGGTCAGCAGACTGCTTCAACGCTGACCCGAAAGCGTAGCGGGGGAGTTAAAGAATCAAGACCTCCGCTGAAAAGACGGAAACAGAAGCAGCTCGGACTCGAATGCCTTGAAATGTCATCACCTCCCGTTTTCACACGGAGATCTGAACAAACCTCTGCATAATTGGTAGTTTGGATGTAACACAACTCACATAGTCGCTGGATAAATATTTAGATGGTGCGCACCATTTTCCAGAGATGTTTCATCAAGCAGCAATCTCACTGTGAAGCCTGAGAATGGGGGCGCCCGGCTGCGTCAGCCAGGAAAAACACGAGCCAGCATTCAGCGGTCGTGCTTAACCAGCGCTTTCTCCGTCGCAGGTTGTATATAAAAATCAGAGCAAGAGGCAGCAACTACCAGGAGCGCTGCCATGGGCCCTTGCTCTTATCCCAGCGAGATGCTGGAAGATCTCACAGCTTTGGAGCCCCAACAACAGGCCCTCTGTTCTCACGCTCTTTCCACTCCGACTCGCTCATTACGGCACGTCTGAGAACCAAATACGGCTCTCATCTGGCAAACACGTTGCGCCCAATCTGATCATTAAAACTGCTTTTACGAACATATCACACTGGCATTACTCAAAGTCCAAACTGTGTGTCTATTGTGTGTTTCTTTTTAAAAATCATTTCTGTACCGAGTCCAAAAACAGACCCGTTGATCCAAACTCACCACACTTCCTGCCCACCAGCACCTGTCCAGCCGGGCAATGTCCCGGCAGCTCAGCAGGTTGACCCAGACTTTTGGACAGCTCGTAGTCAGCACCAGCAAAGTGGAGGTGGAACTGCTCACGGTTGATGGACTTCCTCAGGGTCCTGATGGTTTTCCTCAGCCTCTTCTCTGAACGCCGACGCACGCAGTTCAGGTCACAGCTCTCTGCTGAGAGAAGAACTCAGTACCACAACTGTTTGGAATTTCATGCCTGGATTCCCCGCATGCTTAAAGAAACACGCCAGGACACCAAAGATATATGTGTAATGTATGAAATTAAACTCAAAACCTTTTAAACCAGAGCCCATTGCCACCAGAGCCAAGTCAAAACAGGAGATACTTGAACATTTTGGTTCTTTTTAGTGACAAAAAAAGCACACAACAGCAAAAAAAATAAATAAATAAAGATTAAGAGGCAACGGTCACGAGCAGGCAGGCAGGCAGGAAGTGCAGAGAGACCAACCTGTTACCTCCTCTAGATTCACGTCCAGCTCAAACTCAGCTGTGAACGACAAGCCGTCCTCCATGCCGGCTCTCCTGCTGTGGCGGCTGCGCGCTCGCAGCCCCGACGAGGTGCAGCGCAGGCTCACGTAGCTGAACTGGACGTTCTCGGTGAAGAGGAACCTGCTGCCTGTGAACGTTCACAGTCGCTCAAAAAGTGCAAAACTTACAAAAAACATCAACTGATAAAAGGATGATTGTTGCTGACGGATGAGTGTGACACAATTATGCTTCCTTTACGTTTGTGTAGGAGGGAAAAGTGCAATCAAGAACTCATTTGATTGATGCCTGGGTCAAATCCAACTAAAAGGGTTTGTTCTGGCTGATTACATCCTCCCCTGCCACCGCCAGACAGTGTTGCTCCGAGACGTTCAAAACACTCTAAACCACATCACTTTCCCCACAAACATCTCTCACATTAGCGCTCGGTTTTTGGTTTCTTTGAAGCAGCTCTCAGGTCTGCTTATCTCCTTTGGAAGCAGGCAGGTCTTAGAAAACACCCCAGAAACACAAAGGAGGCATAATTCTGATCCGTGTCTGTGTTTCATCTGTGTTTGAAGACATTGTTGGGCTTGCTTTTTTGAGGCAGCACCCGTACCTGAGTGTGGTGGGTTTAAGCCGTCTCTGAGTTTCTCCTGAGCCCGTTTCAAATTGCACTTCGCAGCGCCAGACCTAAAAGTGGCTGTGGTCTTAATGCGCGGAACTCTGGGCTTTTCTGGACCTGCAGGACAGAAACGTAAAACAAAGAAGAAGAAGAAGAAAAAGCTTGTCATTTTGATCTATTTACATACCAACAAGAAAAACAAACACGAGCCGGAGCTGTTCCGGAGCTGCTGCTTTGTGTGACGGGGCAGAAAGACTGATGTAAATCTGCCAGGTTCCATACTTGCCTAAGCAATGCGAGCCGCTGTTGTTCTTTTGTACGCCAGCCAAGCAGGGCAGAGGCATTCCACAGGTCACCGTGTAGGAATCCTTCGTCCCTGAAAAACACACACGCCAGGGGCCGTGACACAGACCCACGCTGACACAAGTTAGGGCCACAAAAGCCGTGACGGAGAGCAAAGAGGAAGCATGAAGGAAGCATGAAGGAACATGATGAGACGCTTGGTGGACTAAAGCTGACAACTGTTCACACAGCGAGATCTGAAACAGCCCGACCTAAAGGCCCTTTCAGGGACCAGATTCCAAACACTGATGGCTTCATCAGTCAGATAAAGCGAGGGCCTTCAGTGGCATGAGTCACTTTCATGTTGATATTTCTTCTGGCCCCATAGGGGCTTTACCTGTGACAGTGATCGAGAGGAGCGTCAATATTTGTCACCGAGTACAACGCTTTTAAGTCAGAGTTTATGTATTTTAAAGCAGTCATCCAGACTCTTTCAAGAATTATGTGCGATTTTTCAAGAATACACAAAAGTGAACATTTCTACTAGTGATGCACCGATATGACATTTGTGGGCCGATACCGATATCCAATATTGAGATCACTGTTATGGCCGATAACCGATATTTGCAGATACTGATGAACTGACATTAATGCTTCTAAAATAAGCAGATTCTGTCTAGAATGAGAATTATTAAAGCTGAATATACGTTATTATGTACACACACCACACACATTTACGGTTCTGAGATGATTTCATTCACTGTTCACATGACTAAACAATTACACACCGTCCCCCTCACCCTCTGAAACAGGCAAACAAATGGAGACGAGATGGAAAAAATATTGGTTGTTAATATCGACCCGGTTTTATTAATCGAACCGATATCGATATGTTAAAAAATGACTAGCATTGGCCGATACAGATATCGATGCCGATATATTGTCCATCCCTAATATTTACTGTACTGTGATATAATGTAGGCAGCACGTCTTTTATTTTTTGCTAAGCCCATCCCTGTTTCTTAGAGCTCCATGAAATTTTAATTGAGCGTCATTCAGCATTAGCATTAGCCAATAACGTTAGACATCCACTGACGTACTGATGTCAATCACAGAGCGTGCAAGCACGTTCGCAAAAGATGCAGAGTTGGCTGACATTTCTTATGGCCAAGTAAGTCTTAGAAGGTATGATTCACTTGTTTAAACAATACATTTGCAGTGGTCTCTGGTAGGACGGAATGCCTTGCAAGTCGTACTCGACGCAAAAAAAGCCCAGAAACGCTTGGATCAGCACTGAGAAGTCTGCTGCTGCAGAGAGCGGTAGAACACGGCAGGATTTGGAGTCTTATTTCCTGACATTTGGACTTCTTGCCTCAGATTGAATAACAGTAATGCGACTCTAACACTGACTTGCAACGTTGATGTTTTATCTCCACAAATAATAAAAGCCTGGAGGAGTTTTTCTGCAGAGCTGCCAACTTTTAAACTTTTCAATGTGTGATTAGCGTAAGCTTGCCTTGAGAGGGGATGAGGGGTGGGGTGGGGTTGATTCTTCAGCGTGAGATATTGGAGGTGTGGTGCGAGAGCGTATCATGAGGGTCAAATGCGTGTGTCTCATGCTCAATGCGTAAGAGTTGGCAGCCCCATTTCTGTGTGGTGGTATTGCTAATGCTAACAGTTAGCTTCTATTGGTCGAGACATTGACTGCTCATTCCTGAATGTTAAACAGGCACAGCCGTTCCCGTTGTGAATCAAGATGGGTGCACCCATGAACGTTTGGTGACAGTGTGGCATTGATCTGTCAGGATTTTCATATCCTAGCATTTTTTACTGTCTATTTTCTGTCAGAAGCTAATGCAGGAGATTGGTCCCATAGTCATCATCACTGGTGAAATTCATCTCCACATTTGACCCAACCCCATGGAGGGGGGCAGTGAGCTGCAGAGGAGGCTGCGCTCGGGAACTATTTGGTGGTTTAACCCCTCAATTCAACCCGTTAAAGCTGAGTGTCAAGCAGGAAGGCATTGGGTCCCATTTATAAAGTCTTCGGTATGACTCGACCGGGACTCAAACCCCATTCTCCCAGTACCAGGGTGGACATTCTACCACCAGGCCGCTGAGCTGGTTCAAAGCTGAGCTGGTGTAGGAGATTATTTTCAATAAATAATCAGAAATAATCATTAAAAAAAATTTTTCCAGAGTTCCACATCGTTAAAGTATACATACGACACAGTTCCCAAGTGCAGCCACTGCTGCAGCTCACCACTCCTCACAGGGATGAGTCAGATGCGGAGATGTAATTTCACGATGACTAATGGGACTTTATCATCATAATGTTAACTGTAAAACAATGTGTTTTAGTCTGGCGAGAGGTGTTGATTTCAGCAAGTAAGGTGAGGGGCTTAATGTGCAATACATTTTTCTGCCTCTAGATGGTGCCGTCTGACAAAAGAACTCCAGATTTCTGCTTTAAATTATGAAAATATTATTTATTCTTATTTAAACTTCCTAAACGGCTGACGTGATGAAGGATTCTTGCAGAGGAGTTTTATCACACTTACAGTAACAACTATTTCATCTGTGCTTGTCTGAGACTGCTGTCAGAAAAATAATCTAAGCTTACAGAAAAGCTCCAGGATGGTCATTTAGACAGATAAACATATAATTTCAACCCCGCAGCTGTCTAAAGGGGGGATTTGGTGCGTTTCTATTTTCCACCAGATAAAAGTGATTTATGTTGCTGTCATTTCAGCTAATTTACACATTCAAGCATGAGAGGGCTCTTAGGCTCAGGATGAACCAGTGTTGTGTCAACATCTAAGAAAAAAAAATAGAAGATGATCTAATTTTATGGCTTTAAAAAAATATCTAGGCTTTTAGTCGCCAAAGGACAGCTTTTCCCAATAATAACACAGTTTGACACATTGAATAGTATTTCAGCAGTTAGAAGGTGAGTTACAAGCTGAAAATGTGGTGATGCACTAATAAACGATTTGTCTCCCAGGTCCTGTTTCAGATACAGTGGATCGACCAGTATAATAAATCTGATTTGACTTTTCTCCTATTCTTGTTCAACTAAACATTAACTAAAAAAAGCATCCAAAGACCAGAGAAAAAACTAAAAATGTTTCTTCAGAAAACTTACAGAGATGGTTGATTATCATCATTGAAAGTAAAAAAAGCATCACAACTTTTTTTTGACAATAAAGCAAGAATTTGATTAAAAAGAAACTAAAAGAGAAGAGATAAACTTCATAATAGCTGATGGCGTTGTACCAATATGCCGTGGTGAAGGCAAAGCTCTCTATTTACCGGTCGATCTACGTTCCTACTCTCATCTGTGGTCATGAGCTTTGGGTGGTGACCGAAAGAACGAGATCGCGGATACAAGCGGCTGAAATGAGTTTTCTCTGCAGGGTAGGTGGGCTCTCCCTTAGAAATAAGGTGAGAAGCTCAGTCATCCGGGAGGGGCTCGGAGTGGATCTGCTGCTCCTCCACATCTAGAGGAGCCAGTTGAGGTGGCTCGGGCATCTGGTTAGGGCGTCTACCTGGTGAGGTTTTACGGGCATGTCCAACCGGGAGGAGACCCAAAGGAAAACCCAGGGCACGCTGGATGGACTAAGTTTCTCGGCTGGCCAGGGAACGCCTTGGGATTCCCCCGGAGGAGCTGGCCCACGCAGCTAGAGAGGGGCCTCTCTGCTTAGGCTACTGCCCCCGTGACCCGACCCCGGATAAACGGATGAATAAGGATGGATAAATGGGTGGATGGATAGGTGGATATTCTATTCTGTTCTATATACTCCTCATGACCCCTGAACCTGAAGAACTAATGATCAAAATCTCTTTGAAAATGATAAAGAAGGCTTTATGGAAACAAAGTTTCTAAGGTACTGGAGGACTTTTTAAACATCTTTAGGGGAATAAATGAACATGTCTAGTAGGTGACGTCATGCTGTTTGGAGGTCAGGCTCAACTCACCGCTGCTGATGTGAACTTGAGACTGGCAGGTCAGAAAGCAGCGGTCCCTTCCCTGCTGCTTACTGCAGTTCAGAGTAGGCTTAGAGAGCGGGGTTGCAGGTGCGACACCCTCAGCCTCTAGATGAAAACCACAACAGAACTCAAAGGTAAAAAAAGAACGCGTTTGATTGCAACACGAAGGAACACGAGCAACAACAAAAAAAAGCACAATTAACATGCGAGCCAAGTTGGAATTTGGATGTAAAGAGAAAAGGAAAACAATTCAAAGTATCTCCTGTTTTTTTCCTGTCCCCCAAAATGTTTGACTATCGCAAACGTCCGAAGACACGGACGAAAAGTGTAAAAGAAGAACCGACTTACTGACGCAGTCCTTTTTGTTCCAGTGGAGTTTATAACCAGGACGGCAAAAACACTCAAATCCTCCCACCGTGTTCTCACATCCGTATTCACAGCCTCCATTGTTCAAACTGCACTCGTTTATATCTGGGATGAAAAGGGAGAATTACCTCTATAATTACAGGACGCGGCAGGAAACATCAGTGAAATCTCACATCTGCTATTTAAAAAAAAAAACTGGTTTGTGACACTGAAGCTGTTACCTCCACAGTGGGCCAGCCCGTACATGGTGTAGCCTTTGTTGCATAGGCACTGAAAACCACCGGGGGAGTTCACACATGTGTGATCACACGTGCGCTCAAAAAAACACTCGTCTATATCTGTAATCAGAATCACACAGATGAGTTAATAGCAGGGCAGTTGGTTGTAATCTTCATCAGGAGGAATTTCCCACCCAGAAGCACTAGTCATCAGTCAAATGTGACACGTGCGCTCGGCTACGATGGCCAGAACGGAACGACGGCTTCTGGTCATCCTTTCGTGCATTTAAGTTCAACAAAAACAAATAAAATCAAGGGAAAATGTAAAGTTTTGGGATGTTATCATTACAGATGTCCGATGTTGTCCACCTAATCATCAGCCGATATCTGCATTAAAATGTAATATTGGAAATGATCTATACCGGTTTTTACTCTTTAAGTTACACAATCTTCACATACCATGCACATAATGAACATAAATCTCTTCAGCTACTTCTCCTCTCACTCGAAATGTTAAACACGACACATCCGAGGTAGGTTTTGAAATATTTGTTTGTTTTACAAACACAACTGGTATAACGTAAATCAAAATATAATTTATATGATGATATATGTGACATCAGTAATGTAAAAATATTTAGTTTTTTTTTTAATGAAGGGGGATCCCTCATATATTGGTACCGATTTAGATCCACATCAGAAATTTAGGGTTGACTACATCAGTATATCAGATATTGACAGGGTACGAATTACACAGAGGCTTCTGGGGAGCCCAGTGAGCGATGTCGTCTGTTTCGCCTTTGCCCCCAAAATGCCTTGAAACGGCCCTGGGCATGGGACTTTTTGAAAGTGATCTGAATTGTATGTAAATATGACATGCTGATTAATTATTCATAAAGGAAAAAACGTGCAGTGGGATAAATCTACTCACATTTTCCTTTTCAAGTGCTTTGTTTTGTTGTCTTGTTTTTTATTCGACTAATTTCCTGTTCTGTCCCTCTTCCTGCATCTCCTCTCCATCCAAACTGCTGCCTGGCTACCTACCTTTTCACCTCATATTTTTAAACTAAGCACATTAAAGGAATCTACCGATCACAAAAAATAGTGGAGTGCGCGCTGCGTGTCCATGTCTGCCCATGTCAGTGAGGTGAAATCCCCGGAGAACGGGTGATGAGCTCC
>SSNQ01034416.1:0-7500 GCA_006942095.1 Nothobranchius kuhntae | reverse complement strand
TTCAGCTGTGTGAAAATCACCAAATCATTATGAAGCTTGCTTTTCTGTAGGTTCTCAGTCATTTTGCACGTTTACAAAGGAAAATAGACACTTTGGGCCTCGTGTCATTGTAATTGGTACCAGTGCCAAAAGATGCAGCGTTTTTATACACCCTGCATTTTCCCAAATTACAGTGAATAAATTCTAAATATGCAAGAATATATTCACACATTGCCCTTCCCAAAATTGAAGGAAAATGTGAAATTTACCACATTGTCACAAATGCATATATTACAGGTAGGAGGCTGGAGCGGAGGCAGAGAGAGTGGAGTTATTTCACAGTTTGCTCCAAAGGCGGAGGAATGTATCGCTTTACTAGACATTACTCGTCTTCCCGCTCCTCACACACATGCACGCGCGCATGCGCACACACACACACACACCATCACACATCAAGCCTGGGGTGTGACTGTTACCCATTGACAGTCTTCTTTTGACGCGTTTGTCCACCTCGGTAGAAGACGTGGCATTGTGGTCCGAGGACTCAGCGGTGGATTCATCTCGTTCTGCGACGCACATCAGATTAGATTTAGAATCGTAAAAAAACACCTTTTGAGTCACCGCATGCACCACTCGTGGCGGCTTGGTGCGGGTCAGATAATACAGAAGATCAGAATCTACAAAAAAACATCACATTAACACACCTGGACCTCACACACACACACACACACACACACACACACAATAGTTTAAAATGATAAGAATCAGCTGGCAGATAGTATGTTATCCCAGTGTGTGTGTGTGTGTGTGTGTGTGTGTGTGTGTGTTGTGGGGGTGGGGTGGGGGCAGTGATTTATCATGCTAGACTCTACAATGTAAATAAAATACACCCAGTTCTGTTCGTTTCATAACAGAAAAGCTTAATCAGAATATCCTAAACACTAGTTTGGTTTATTTCATAATAATAAGCTATTTCATCCAAGACTTTTGGATCTATTTTGGTACGGTATTTTTCTCATATAGGAGACTAAAGTATTAAAAAATAGAGGGAATTTATATTGTTTGCACCATTCATTTTAAACTAAGATTGTTTAAGGTTCACTCATCGTCATTTCATTGTTTGAAAATAATGCCATGCACTTTATCTGTTAAAGGTGTGATTCACTGGTTTATTGAATACACCTGCAGTGGTCTCTAGTAGAATGAATGTCTTGTAAGTTGTACTGGGGAACAATACACCGGTGCACCCAATGCAGCTAAAGCAGGAGGTGTAGGAGGCCATTTTCATGTTCAGCCTGCATGAAAAACTCAGATTATAATCAGAAATAAGATGTTTTTCGGCGCTCCTCACCCTAACATTTCTTCTGTTTGCTCTGACCTATTAGTGGGGGGAAACCCCTTGAACATAATTCACTCCACATTAGTCAGTTGTAGTGGTTCGTGGGATATTTTGCTAACAGGCAAAGTTGGAACCAATCATCATTAGCAAGTATTGAGTTATTGAGCAACTCAACTACATGTCAGGCGTGACTCTGCCATTTTGAGATAAATATAAAATAAAATGACTGAATTCTAGGATATTTTGGGGTTTGTTTTGACAATGCATGATACACATTAGACACATTCTCTATGATGAAGTCTGTGTGTTACATGCTACATATGTATGTTTTTAACATCATTGTATGTATTTTTTGCATCTTAAGAAGCATTTTTATTTGATACAAAATAGTTGATTTTTTAAAATTACTTATTTACAAGCAAAATAGTAATTCAAAGAAAAACGTTGGCGTCTTTTGTCTGACGATGAAGACGATGACGGTTGCATCAACATGCAGCATGCATGTTGTCCCGGTGTGCTTACCTACACACGACTTCTTGTCGGCTTGTAGCGTGTATCTGACGTGACACCTGCATATGGGGCCGTTCTCTGTGTCCTCGCAGGTGTGTTGGCAGCCTCCGTTGCCATGGTTGCAGGTCACTGCAGAGTGTAAAAAATGTACAAAGCGGCCAGGCTGTGAATGTCTGAGCAGGTGTGATGCACCACTAATGGTTTCCTGTTAGCACACTTACAGATGCAGTCTCTCTGGTTCCTGGCCAGTTCGAACCCTGGACGACACTCACAGGCCACGCCCCCTTTGGGAGTTTCCTTGCAGATGTGGGCGCAGCCGTGCTCCTTATTCATACAGTTGAGGCCCTCTGGCATAGAAAGAGGGAAAAGAGGGGCACAATGAAACTCCTGCAGTGGCCGACCAGTTAAACACAAAAGGCACACACACTGAGAGATTAGTCCAGCATCCTCAAAGGCACTTGATTGTTCTCACGCCTCGCACAATCCCAAAACACCCACCAGCTGTGTTGGTTTTTGGTAACTTTAAAGAGGAAAGGTAATATTCTGCAGGCAGGACTAAGTTTGCAGCAAAAGAAAACACCACAAACGCTTCCTGCACGTACAACACACTTGCTCTTGAGAGGAGGAGCAGCTCCATTTATATAGCCGGGTCACAGCTGAGCGGTCAGATCTGCAGGATTTACAAAGGCTGTCCAAAACCCAATGGAGTGGAAAGGACTCGCATTTAAGTTGACTCCAGTCAAGACGACAAAACAAAGGCACTTCAGACTAATCTGTGACACCAACCTCACAAACCAGAACGTTGCAGTAAGTGACTATTCTGTCCTGCAGGACACACAGAGACACCTCCCACAGCACGTCCCCCTCACTGCACCATCAAAACCTTATTCATATGATATCATAGGATGGGGAAGGCTTTCTGGGTAGAAATGCAATCAGGAAACACGTAAACGTGAACTGTAAATGAACTAGCCACAGTTGGCGCGGGTTGTAAACTCACCCACAGAGCGGTGGATGCATGTGTGTTGGTTGTCGCTGAGGAAGAAGCCCTCCTTGCAGCGGCACTCGTAGCTTCCCATGGTGTTGACACAAGTGTGCTGGCACCCGCCGTTGTTGAACTTGCATTCATCCACGTCTGCAGGACAGTGGGATGATAGCATTTATAAACACTTAGCAAAACTCATGGAAAGTTTCTCCTTTTTAATCACCAACTTTTCACCCATTTTAATGAAATGCAGCTGTTCCGCTCCAAGTTGTAAACATTGCAGATTAATGCTTTTGAGGTGATTCCAGGAAAACCTCAAACAGCCAACATTAACGCACTTGCTTCTAGATCTGATCGGACGACTCAAAGGATCTGTCACAGAATGTCGTGCTCGGTTTAGAGTCGGCCTTACCCAGACAGTCGTGCCCGTCGTGCGCCAAATGGAAACCATCATAACAAGTGCAGCGATAATTTCCGGGTATATTGTTGCACTCGTGTACACAACCACCAGTGTACTCCGTGTCACATTCGTCCACATCTGAGAAGTAAACACCACATAAATAACAAAATATTTACATAAAGCGAAAGAAAGTTGAGTTTTAGGAATACAAACGTCTCAAATACAGAGCAAAAGTTTCAAACCGCCTCAATTTTTTACTCACTTTACCTCCAAAGGGCCTGGATTTCTTGTAATCTTTTAAAATGCCCTTGAGCAATTTTCCTTCTTGGTTTCTAAACATCTTTTAACTGTTTTTCATCTGACTTTTACACCTTCGGAAATTCTGCATCTCTACTAATCGAAACCACTATAAAAAAATGACAAACACCACCTGGATGCAAAAATTGTGCAAACTCAAGACTGAATGTTATTTCAAAGGTCATGCCGAATGAAAAAGAAAGCTGACAACATTTAATCTACAAAAATGTGCATCTGAACATTTAGATGATCTCATTACCTTCACAGTGTTGTCCATCCCCTTTAAATCCTGCTTTACACGAGCACTTGTATGAGCTTTGAGTAGTCTGACATATAGCATCAATGTGACAGCCATCGCTTCCCTCTGAGCACGGATCTGATAAAAATACACATTAGTTGTACCAAAACACAAGGAAGGAAATACCAAATAGCACATATGTGCGCGCGCGCGTGTTTGAATAAGGACATTTGGGGTCACTAAACCACAAAAGATGAAGGAACAACCGAAAAAAATAAATTAAATAAATGCAACTGCCTCAACAGGAATTGTCATAATAACAGACAAATAGATTGTTTAGGGAAGTTCTATGAACACAGTGCGCAAAACAATGGATAAGAAAGTCATTAAATAAAAATTTGATGTCGAAACAGAACGTAAATCTAAAAGGAGCGCACTAAAAGCGGTGCGTAAAAATCAGCAATCCCCGCGAGTGAAAAACAAAACAAACACATGTACTACACTCACTACAGTCTCACCTCGAATCTCAGGAAGCGCAACGCTTTGGCGACTATTTAACAAGAGCAAAAACAAACAAAAGTCCCTCGCTGCCCAAACAGCTCCCATGGTGATATGATCCAACTTTAGAGGTCTTCTCAAAAGGACGCGTACGCACTGAGGTCGTGGCGGAGCGTCCGCCTCATTTTCATTCTCTCCTGTCAATCTGCCTCACAAGGGGCTTTTGAAAAGAGAAAGGGGTGAGCGGCTGAGAGAATGAGAGCGTGCGTGCGCGTACACGTGAGAGCGCGCGGTTGCAGCGTCAAGAGAGAGCTAGAAAATGTATTACCGGAAGTATTCAGATCAGATTTCTCAGGCCCGCCCATAAAACTGATTGTGGACTAACGGGATAATAATAATAATAATAATAATAATAATAATAACCTTTACTTAAATAATAAGCTATTGTCTATTTTCTCCTTACTATCAACAAACCCCTTAAGGAAAAAAATTGCCTTAAATGTATTCATTTATTTATTTTTACTTTAATCTAGAGCTTTAACATAGATGTCAGTGGTTGTTGAGTTAGGAACTTGATCGGTTTAATATTTGACACCACTCTGCATCCGTCTGCTGACCAAAAACAGCACCTAACAGTTTTGTGGAGCAGGTAGGTGTTCTAGGTGGCACGCTTTACCTACTCTACTGCTGTTAGCTGTAATGCTAACAGTTAGCATTTTCGGTTTGCCGATCCTCAATAGAAAGCTCTAGAAGAAGGAAAAGGAGTTTGCTTTTTCTGTTGGCATCATGGTAGAGCCTGGGAGTAAAAGTAACAGAGTAATGTCTTTGGAGGTGAAGCAAAGAGCTAAAACCGGAGTGAACATTGGCACAGCCTACACTAGTTTGAGGAAGCTAAATGAGGCTACAAAGTCATGGACTGATGGTGACCTGGCTTTGTTTCTACTGGACTTGTGAGTAATAACAGTTTTGTCCAACAGTGTGGTTCTTTTTACTTCTTGGTTTATTTTAATATTAGTTGGCTTCGCAGGTGCAAAAGAAACATGTTATGATGCAGAATTAAGATGCAAGAGCACATTCGGGAGGACACACACACACACACACACACATATATATATATATATATATATATATGGCTTTTCTAAAATTTTGGAGAATTGAGAAAGTAAGGAGACTGGTTCATATTTTGTACTGCAAGTTTGTGTTTGTCTCCACTTTTGAAAATCGGTATTACTTTGGAAATTTTCATTGCTGTTGGAAAAACGCCAGTGAGAAAGGACTGATTAAAGATATATGTCAAGGGTGTTGCAGTATCAATAATCTCCTTTACCAACGTAATGTCACGTGTGACCTCTTACTCTTAAACACATTTACAATATTTATCATTTCGATATCATCTACACTTTTAATTAAAAAATAATTTTTATTATTTTGAACATTTCCGGTGGTGGAACAATTTATTGGGCTAAAGTGCAGCCAACATTAACAAAGAACTGGCTAAATGCATTTGCTATTTCAGAATTGTATCCATAATTTTTCCATCTATAATGTAATATTGTGGATAATCTACTTTTTAATTTTGTTTTTAAGTATACCACTTAGGACTTTCCAAATACCTTGAACGTTATTTTTCTGTTGCTCTAGCAATTTATTATTATATATATTTTTTGTCTTGATCTTATTATATTAGTTAATTTGTTTTTAAATGTTTTATATCTTTATTCGGCTTCTTTAGATCATAATTTTAGAAATATTTTACAGTAATGTTCTTTTTTTTTACATGCTTTAATTATGCCTTTTGTAATCCACGGTTTATTTTGGTTGTTAGAATCATTAAGAATGTATTTCTTTAGTGTTTATCATACAGACTTATCAGTTTGGTTAAGAAGTTGTCATTGGCCTGGTTAGGATTAAATGTGGAATAAACCTCATTCCAAGTCTGCTTAGATGAGTCATCCCTTAAAGCAGCAATGGTTTCAGGAGATCTGCATCTCACCATTTTACATGTTAGAGTCTGGCATGCACTTGATGTGTTACAGCTTTTGAGGAGCTGATGGAAAATGCTGAACATTGGAATGTGATCTCTAATATCATTTATGAGTAAGTTAGCAGTGATTTTTTTTATTAATGTCGCTGTTTCAACCGTAATTCTGGTGGTTTTTGTAAGGACAAAGCTGGTCCAGACAATGGATGGATGGATGGATATTAAAATCCCCACAGACAATATGTATCTTATTTAGATTATTAAACAATTTATCAACAGTTTGATTAAACGTGTCGGTACATGATCCTGATGTCCTACACAGACAGCTAACAACAATATTTTGGGATTTTTTAACGTCAGTATCCACTATGCAGTCTAGAACTCCATCACTTACAAACGACTTGGCATTAACAAGGCTACATCTCAGGTCCATGTCCACACATGTCATGTCCTAGGGTTGCCCACTCCAGCTGCTTGGTTCCAGACACATGACCCAGTGTTGTGTTTGTACCTGAACTGATCCGCTCTGATTAATACCTACACAGTAGCCGTTTCTCTAATTATTGCCACTTTATATTATTATTATTAATTTATCCTGATTATATTCTGACTTCCTCTAATTGCTTGTCTTTTATTTTTATCTTTCTTTTATTGCACCAAGTGCCACAGCAATTTCCTAATATTGTGATTCTCACACATATGGCAGTAAAACCCTTCTGATTCAGATAATGCCACCCCACCACCTTTTTTATTACTCCTAGTTATAGTGAACAGCTCATATCCTTCTAATTCCATTTCATTTACTCAGTCTGTGTCTAACCATGTCTCAGACATTGCTATCCCTTTAAATTTATTGAGTTTACTAAGATATTCTTTGATATTGTGATCATTTTTATACAGACTACAATTGAAATGGATTACACTAAATGCTCCATCCGTATCATAACAGCATTAAATTGTTCTGCAGAGTAATACGTGCTGTCCTTAAGCATGTCATTATAAAGGTGACTGTCTAGATCTATATTTTCACCAAACTCATTTGTTTTATGACGGTTTCAAGTTTAAATTCGTCGTCGTCGTCTTCCTCCGCTTATCCGGGTCCGGGTCGCGGGGGCAGCATCCCAACTAGGGAGCTCCAGGCCGTCCTCTCCCCGGCCTTGTCCACCAGCTCCTCCGGCAGGACCCCAAGGCGTTCCCGGACCAGATTGGAGATGTAACCTCTCCAACGTGTCCTGGGTCGACCCGGGGGCCTTCTGCCGGCAGGACATGCCCG
>SSNQ01034415.1:714354-737375 GCA_006942095.1 Nothobranchius kuhntae | reverse complement strand
TANGTAATGGCTTGAGTTGAGGTGGTGGCGGGGTAAAGGGTCCAAGATTAACACTTACTTTTGGAATGTTTGCTCAATAGAATTAATTGACATAATGTTCTACCTCATTCAGGTAAACATAAATAGAAATCATGACTGGATCAAAACAAGTTTCAACCTAACTTATAATTAAGGCTATAACTAGATCAATGTTTTATCATCTGCATTAAATAGCAAGACTCAGGGATCTCATGTCCAGACAAGAGAAACTCATTCATGCATTCATCTACAGCAGGCTGGACTATTGCAGTGGTCTTTTGGCTGGTCTTCCCAAAAAAGCTGTGAAGCGACTGCAGCTTATTCAGAACACTGCTGCTAGAGTCTTAACAAGAACCAAGAGAACCAAGCACATCACTCCTGTTCTTAAACCTCTACACTGGTTACCAGTAAACTACAGAATCAATTTCAAAGTACTTTTACTAGTTTATAAATCACTCAATGTCATGTGGCCAGAATACATGTCAGATCTCCTTCCTGCATATATGCCCAACAGGGCTCTGAGATCCTCAGAACCAAACAGGGTGAAGCTGCTTTTAGCTACTATGCTGCTCAGAGATGGAATCAGCTCCATCATGACCTTAAATGTGCCCCAACTCTAGTAACTTTTAAATCAAAATTGAAAACCGTCATGTTTTCATCAGCCTTTAAATAAATGTTCTTATGCTGCACCTTCTGCACTGTTTCTCATCCTTTAACTTTGTTTCTTTTTAATTTTTAAATTGTGTTTTCTGTCACATTGATTTGAATGTTCTTGCTAATGGAAAGCACATTGAATTGCCTCCGTGTATGAAATGTGCTATATAAAAAAGCTGCCATGCCTTTCCTGACAAATATAGCAGTTTACAAGCCACTCCCACTGATTGTCAATAACAGTTGACATTAAATAAGAGCAATTTCTTGAATATGAACTACATGTAGCCTCCTGTAAAACATTTAATACATTATGCAAAGAAGCAACTTTAACTTCCTTATCGAATTTGAAAGAAAATGACATAGTTAATTAGCCTAGAGACCAACCGTAGCAGTAAAAAGATCTAGTTCAGCAGGTTGGTCTAGCCACGCTCCTTTGGAGCCTCAGCAGGTCTATCATGGGCTCAAACAGACCTGTGTCTTGCCAGTCACAGCGCTTTACATCTGTTGGGTGGGCTTAACACCAGAAGTATGTCGGAGAAAAGCTACAAAGATGGTGTTGGCTCAGGAATGTCACAAGTTTTGGCAACAGCTTTGCCGTTAACTTTGGACAACTTAGATTTGGACTTTTCTTTGAGTCATGTGCCAATAGAGATAAAAGGATGCACTTGCTTCTTCTTCTTTGACAGTGTATGGCACACTGCCCCGCTGACTAATTTCCATAGCAATGAGTACACCACAATGTACTTTGCTCTGATTGGTCCTAGCACTGTTCATTTGTGTGCAGAGACGATTTGAAAGACAACAATAGATTCCACCCCATGACTGAGCTCTCTCTGCGACTTGTGGCCAGACTACATATTTATACATAGATGGATTACCAGGCCAAAATAACAGCACTGTACCTTTTCCTTTATATTGTGGTAGCATGATATTACCAAATACCTTGTTTTCAGTGAGTGTCATTTTGTCACTCTTAAACTTTTCTTCTTACAAATCAGGACAGTTCACGATCAGAGATTTTTAGGCTTTAGACTTTTACATGTCAGCAAAACTCAAGAAAACAATGTTTGAATTACTGGAAACAATAATGTTTATCAAGGATTCTGAAAGTTTAGTAGAATGTTAAAAATATTCCTGGATATTGCTACTGTGATTTTATTTTTTTAATCAAAACTTTCACTGCTTTTCATTCAAAGAATCAGGTTTAAGTGATGTTTTAAAATGATCAAAGAAAATTACAGAAGAAACATTAGCAAGACACACTAATGCCTCTTAGGCTTTATTTACATTTTTCTTTTGCCCCTCTCAATCTCTTCACAGTGAAATCCCTCAGATCATCGCATTGATTTAGAGTTATTACATTAGTGGCTGCTGGGTTGCAGAGAGAGCAGGTGGGGGATTAACAATGCTAGTGATAAGAGTGCAACTGAAACCTGTGTCTCTGTATTTAATAGCTTCTGCATGGTACGGCTTGTGAAGCCTTCGGGATTTCATTAAAAACTAGTGCTGCAGGCATAGCTGAGTAGAAGAGATGGGGGGGGGGGGGTTGCAGGAGGATGAGAGGCAGACAATTAGCTTAATCTGTGGAGGCATGTCTCAAGTGAAACAGAAGCATTGGGAGGATTGTGGGGTGGTGCATGTGAGAAGAAATACACTTGTTCCTCTTTTAGAGAAAAGGAAATTTGTAATTTTGGAATAAGAAGAGGAATTTGTACATTTTAAAAATGAAACACGATAAACAAGGTAAGTTCAAATAATGAACACTTTATAACCCAGTTAAAGGCAATGAGCAAACTGCATATTTTTAAAGCAGTGTTTCATCCTGTTTGGTGTTTGGTAAATAATCTAATCATCAACCTGGAGTTCACTGAATTAGAAGCTGTTTAATGAGAGACTGAAAAATGCTCCAATGCAGTTTTTAACTCTTTTCCTGGAGTGTGGTGAAGAGGGTCCATGTCCAAAACAATAACACACAAGATGTTACTCGTGTCCGTCTAGCATGTAATAACAGGAGCCTTTAAAGAAAACATGATCACTTTCTTTGCATGTTTGTCCAACCTCCTTTGATGCCAGTTGAAGACATGCATTAGTCAACAGTGACAGCCCCATATTTGGAAGGTTGCAGGTTCAATCCCCACTCACTCTGTTGCAGTCATTGTGTCCTTGGGCTTTACCCATGCTGCTTGCTGGTGGCAGTCAGAGGGACCGGTCTCCACAAATAACGCAAACCTGAAGGAGTACTGTCGTGAGGTGGAGTTGCTAATGCTAACAGTTAGTTTCTACTTGCTGAGACATTCACTGCTATTTCCTGGACACTAAACCAAAAAAAGCCTTCCCTGTCGTCAGCCAAGATGGCAGGGACGATGGACCAAGATGAGTCCATGACATACAGTGTGACAGATCTGCCAGGCTTTTCAAATCCTAGAGTTTCACCATCTATTTTCTATCAGAAGTAGGAAATAGATGTAGGACTCATTCAGCCTTCATGTTTAACTCAGAGTGACCGATCATGCTCAGTAATGAGTAGTAACGTAATTCCAAAAGCATTCCGTTTTATATGGTTGTCGTGGGTTCTTCTTACAAAACTTGTAGAAAAGGTTCCCCAACGGAAAAGAAATCTCAATGGCCAGGCCGGTAGTCAGGAAGTCGTGTATTTATTTACACACCTACGATCCTAAAGTGCAAAATAAGGCCGACATTTACGCGGCAAAATTAAGTATTTATAATGAGCTCAGTCCAAACAAAAATAATTCCCCGCTTTCTTCGATCATTTCTCATCCAGCATATTTGCCCAAAAACGCTGACAGTCTGCCGATCCACACACACCTGCCTCTCGTTCGGCAATTACTTCCTTATCTGCCCTTCCGCCCAGCCCATCTCCTTTTATCAGTGAAAAACACATCCATTAATACCATATCCAAGAAAACATTAATAAAACGGGAACATAACATTCCCTTTATAGCTCACTTCCTCCAAGAGCACAAATTACAAATGGTAGCAGTTACAAAAACCCACATTTCATGCATAGACACAACCTAGAACTTCATTTTAGACACCAATATGGGCATATCCAAGTGTGGACCCCTGGGTGTGCCACATACTGAGGAAACGAAAGCATGTGTGTTTTCATGGGACGGGACTACCCCGTCACAATGGTTTTACCTTCCTCCTTGAAAGCATTGCAATCTCATGATTAGGGATGAGTACCGAATTCGGTACTTTTTAAGGTACCGACCGAATTCCATAGGACCGACCGAACACCGATTCACGTCATTTCAAACGGTGCCTCGTTTCGGTACTGCCAAGACAGTTGCGCATGCGCAAGAGCGTTATGTCACCGGTCCCTGCGAGCCCGTTGTAAACAGAGCAAGCATGGTAGAAAGAACGCACGCTAAAGCTTGGGTCCACTTCACTAAATGTGATGGGTAACTGGGTGATGAAACTAGCGACAGACAACGATCTAAGTGAGACATCCTCATCTTAATCTGCTCCAGTAGGTAAATAAAATGTTTAAGATAACGTTACCTTGATTTGTTAGCTTCCGTTTCGCTAATGGTGCGTTCAGTTTCTCCTCGGAACTCCGAATTTCCGACTAGAAGAACATGAACGCGCTCTAAAATTTGGCTTTACTTTACTAAATGCGACGGGTGATTGGGTGAAGGTAAAACCAGTGACAACAATCTAAGTTTGAGGCATCATCGTTTTAATCTGCTCCAGCAGCTAAATAAACTGTTAAAGATAACGTTAGCTTGATATGTTAGCTTCCATTGCCACCGTTGTTATCAGCTAATGGTGCGTTCGCTTTCTCCTCGGAAATTCTAACTTCCCAGTAGGAAAAATCAAATGAAAAAGTACAGCAAAAGGAATGAAGATACACAGTAAATTTAGTTCACAGTAAAGATGTTTGCTTCAGTTTAATTATCAGCTTATAAAACTACAAGGACGATGTTAAAATACAAACTTGTATGTTATTTATCGTGATATTTATCAAATATGGTTACCGGTATATATTGAGAAAAATATATATTTAATTATAAAAGAGAATTAAAATAATAAACACTCAAAAGTATCGAAAATTGGTACCGTTAAGTACCGGTATCGACTCGTAGGTACCGGGAATTAGTACCGGATCGATTCAAATGTCAATGGTACCCATCCCTACTCATGATGTTACTACATGTGTTTAAGAGAACTTCAAGGGGTTGAGTCTTGTCATACAAAAATGTCACTAAAATCAATGCAGTTGTTTATGCCTTAGATAGAATCCTATGTGTTAGGGAAAGTACTGTATACCTCGTACTCCAATTGCTGTCTGACCCTGTTTAACATTCCTTTTGTTGCCCCCTCTTTGTTTCACATCCCTCATCCCTCATGAGTCCTGTTCATGCATGCAGAGCTCTGTAGCCTGTGTATTTGACTGAATCTGAAGTTTATTAAAACCACATCAATACGTGTTTAAGTTTAATCCCTTTTGCAAGGATACAAATACAATCACATTAAAAAGTCATTCAGCTATTCCATGTTGTACATACAAACTGCCGTTTGTGGTAGTAACTGACAGACTGCACAAATCAATGGAAACCATAGCGGGGGTAAAATCCCGCCATTAGAAGCTTTTATTGAAATATTCAAACTGGCAAGCATGAAATCAAAAAATGCACACATGCAGGCTCAACAGGGAGTCATTAGGAGCATCTGAACCAAATTCCCTCACGTACATCAAGCGTGCCGAAAACACAATAGATTTTAAATCCTCTTGTTTAGTCGGGGACTTGATGTGGTGCAGCTTATCACCACTGTGTTGACACAAATTCACTTGAACAGGGAACACAGAGAAGAGATCAAATGCAGTCCCCTCCTAATCATTCGTTATCCTGCTAGCTTAATGACCTGTGTAACGCTGCATTACGACCGTGAATAGTGATGACAAGGAGCACTCTTAATCTCGCTTTTCAGACGGACACAAGTATGGACATTAATAGGCTGCAAGTGATTTTGAGGAAGTGAGTGTATGCCCTTCATTTATAGATGCTGCGATGATACTGCCACTTATAATATCATTACATACACTAGCTGAATCTCACTGTGCTGCTGAGGAAGTAGACGTGCTATTAAATTTTAGCCTTTACAGTTTGGTCATGTGTTGTGTCTAAACAGGTAACGTTCTCTCCTGTTAGATGAAAAAAACAATGAAAGCTTGTCAAAAGTAAAAACTAAATAAACATATTAGCCAGATCAATAAAGATCTCAAGTCTCACAATTAAGAATTCATGTGGAACAATTTAAAAAATAAGATTTTTCTTAACCATCTATGCAATTGCTCATCTGGCAAGCCATCCCATACTGTATATGTAAATGTATAGTCTGGCCATGACCTATAGACAGCGCTCAGTCAAAGGGCAGATTGTCTTTTAAACTGTCTCCACACACAATTGGACAGCACATGCACTAATCAGAGAAACAAACAACATGACATATTCATTGCTACGAAAACCAGCCAAAGGGAAAGGCTGCCACAGACCTTTGAAGAAGAAGAAGAAGAAGAAGAAGAAGAAGAAGAAGAAGAAGAAACATCCTCTTTTCTAAACAAATGACATAAGTACCTCTATCTACTCATGTCAAAGAAAACCCTTAATATAATCCCCACTTCACACTTGAAGCATCAGTGGCACAGAATGGCAGTGGAACATCACTGCTTCAAATGGGATCCGTTATGGGTTTGTTTTCAAACGATGCGACAGGCACGTCCCAACAGTTGCATGCTGTACCTCTAAAGGTAGGATTGGGTTCTCTTGCTTCTGGGACACCTCAACTTCCACAGTTAACATAGAGCTAGACATTAAATTACACACAGTTTCAGCGTAAAACCCCTGGCTAAGACTATTACAGCAATGCAATTTCATACCAATGTATAATACGTGTGATCTAATGAAATATTTTCTCCCTGCATTGTTTGAAAAGTGGAACAGTGTGTTTTTCATGGCTTTAATCCTGGCAGTGGAGAGGAACAACATCAGAAAACACATCAAGCAGTGATATCAAATGTGATTTTCTTTTTTTTTCTTTTTTGGTTTAGTTGCGAATGGCATAAACAAATCATAAATTTTGACATCTCGAGTATGGCGTACATTTTAGGACATCTTCTCATGTGGATAAATGTAAAAATGTGTTTATTGCCTTTTTGTCACATGTGACCTCTGATTTCTCTGTTTAGGGCTGCAGGTGTCCAGGGTCAGGAGAGGCTTTGGTCCTCCTCGGAGAAAGGCCTTCTACTGTTATCATGTTAATGTTATTTAGTTGTTTGACATTTTAACACATTTATTAAAACAAATACTAACTTCTTAGGTNATAAGAGACAGTACGTAGATCTGCCAGGCTTTTCAAATCCTAGAGTTTCACCATCTATTTTCTATCAGAAGCAGGAAATAGATGTAGGACTCATTCAGCCTTCATGTTTAACTCAGAGTGACCGATCATGCTCAGTAATGAGTAGTAACGTAATTCCAAAAGCATTCCGTTTTATATGGTTGTCGTGGGTTCTTCTTACAAAACTTGTAGAAAAGGTTCCACAACGGAAAAGAAATCTCAATGGCCAGGCCGGTAGTCAGGAAGTCGTGTATTTATTTACACACCTACGATCCTAAAGTGCAAAATAAGGCCGACATTTACGCGGCAAAATTAAGTATTTATAATGAGCTCAGTCCAAACAAAAATAATTCCCCGCTTTCTTCGATCATTTCTCATCCAGCATATTTGCCCAAAAACGCTGACAGTCTGCCGATCCACACACACCTGCCTCTCGTTCGGCAATTACTTCCTTATCTGCCCTTCCGCCCAGCCCATCTCCTTTTATCAGTGAAAAACACATCCATTAATACCATATCCAAGAAAACATTAATAAAACGGGAACATAACATTCCCTTTATAGCTCACTTCCTCCAAGAGCACAAATTACAAAGGGTAGCAGTTACAAAAACCCACATTTCATGCATAGACACAACCTAGAACTTCATTTTAGACACCAATATGGGCATATCCAAGTGTGGACCCCTGGGTGTGCCACATACTGAGGAAACAAAAGCATGTGTGTTTTCATGGGACGGGACTACCCCGTCACAATGGTTTTACCTTCCTCCTTGAAAGGATTGCAATCTCATGATGTTACTACATGTGCTTAAGAGAACTTCAAGGGGTTGAGTCTTGTCATACAAAAATGTCACTAAAATCAATGCAGTTGTTCATGCCTTAGATAGAATCCTATGTGTTAGGGAAAGTACTGTATACCTCGTACTCCAATTGCTGTCTGACCCTGTTTAACATTCCTTTTGTTGCCCCCTNCTTTGTTTCACATCCCTCATCCCTCGTGAGTCCTGTTCATGCATGCAGAGCTCTGTAGCCTGTGTATTTGACTGAATCTGAAGTTTATTAAAACCACATCAATACGTGTTTAAGTTTAATCCCTTTTGCAAGGATACAAATACAATCACATTAAAAAGTCATTCAGCTATTCCATGTTGTACATACAAACTGCCATTTGTGGTAGTAACTGACAGACTGCACAAATCAATGGAAACCATAGCGGGGGTAAAATCCCGCCATTAGAAGCTTTTATTGAAATATTCAAACTGGCAAGCATGAAATCAAAAAATGCACACATGCAGGCTCAACAGGGAGTCATTAGGAGCATCTGAACCAAATTCCCTCACGTACATCAAGCGTGCCGAAAACACAATAGATTTTAAATCCTCTTGTTTAGTCGGGGACTTGATGTGGTGCAGCTTATCACCACTGTGTTGACACAAATTCACTTGAACAGGGAACACAGAGAAAAGATCAAATGCAGTCCCCTCCTAATCATTCGTTATCCTGCTAGCTTAATGACCTGTGTAACGCTGCATTACGACAGTGAATAGTGATGACAAGGAGCACTCTTAATCTCGCTTTTCAGACGGACACAAGCATGGACATTAATAGGCTGCAAGTGATTTTGAGGAAGTGAGTGTATGCCCTTCATTTATAGATGCTGCGATGATACTGCCATTTATAATATCATTACATACACTAGCTGAATCTCACTGTGCTGCTGAGGAAGTAGACGTGCTATTAAATTTTAGCCTTTACAGTTTGGTCATGTGTTGTGTCTAAACAGGTAACGTTCTCTCCTGTTAGATGAAAAAAAACAATGAAAGCTTGTCAAAAGTAAAAACTAAATAAACATATTAGCCAGATCAATAAAGATCTCAAGTCTCACAATTAAGAATTCATGTGGAACAATTTAAAAAATAAGATTTTTCTTAACCATCTATGCAATTGCTCATCTGGCAAGCCATCCCATATTGTATATGTAAATGTATAGTCTGGCCATGACCTATAGACAGCGCTCAGTCAAAGGGCAGATTGTCTTTTAAACTGTCTCCACACACAATTGGACAGCACATGCACTAATCAGAGAAACAAACAACATGACATATTCATTGCTACGAAAACCAGCCAAAGGGAAAGGCTGCCACAGACCTTTGAAGAAGAAGAAGAAGAAGAAGAAGAAGAAACATCCTCTTTTCTAAACAAATGACATAAGTACCTCTATCTACTCATGTCAAAGAAAACCCTTAATATAACCCCCACTTCACACTTGAAGCATCAGTGGCACAGAATGGCAGTGGAACATCACTGCTTCAAATGGGATCCGTTATGGGTTTGTTTTCAAACGATGCAACAGGCACGTCCCAACAGTTGCATGCTGTACCTCTAAAGGTAGGATTGGGTTCTCTTTCTTCTGGGACACCTCAACTTCCACAGTTAACATAGAGCTAGACATTAAATTACACACAGTTTCAGCGTAAAACCCCTGGCTAAGACTATTACAGCAATGCAATTTCATACCAATGTATAATACGTGTGATCTAATGAAATATTTTCTCCCTGCATTGTTTGAAAAGTGGAACAGTGTGTTTTTCATGGCTTTAATCCTGGCAGTGGAGAGGAACAACATCAGAAAACACATCAAGCAGTGATATCAAATGTGATTTTCTTTTTTTTTTCTTTTTTGGTTTAGTTGCGAATGGCATAAACAAATCATAAATTTTGACATCTCGAGTATCGCGTACATTTTAGGACATCTTCTCATGTGGATAAATGTAAAAATGTGTTTATTGCCTTTTTGTCACATGTGACCTCTGATTTCTCTGTTTAGGGCTGCAGGTGTCCAGGGTCAGGAGAGGCTTTGGTCCTCCTCGAAGAAAGGCCTTCTACTGTTATCATGTTAATGTTATTTAGTTGTTTGACATTTTAACACATTTATTAAAACAAATACTAACTTCTTAGGTGTGTTCTTGCTGTGTCGTGGTTCTAATTCCATGCTGTCGTTCTTTTTAAAACACAGAAACAGTTTTGTTTACCTGTTTTGTCGCTATGTTTCGCTGGCGGCTGCAGGCTTCTTCAGGCTGACGCTGATGGTGGCGCGCCAGGGTGAGAGGGGTCCGCTGTTATCCGACCTGCACATTTCAGAGCCCTTGAGTTGTACAGGTCATGTAATGATGGAAGACTGCATCCGATTACTTTCACCGCTGAGCGCACTACCCATTGCAGTCTTTGTTTGTCCCTGGCAGTGGCTCCTACGTACCACACAGTGATGGAGGAGGTGAGTATTGATTCGATGATGGCCATGTAGAACTGGATCATTATCGTGGCTGGCATGCAGAGCTTCCTCAGTTGGCGCAAGAAGAACATCCTTTGCTGGGCTTTCCTGATGAGGGTATTGATGGACACCTCCCATTTGAGGTCATGGGTGATGATGGACCCAAGGAAGCGAAAGGAGTTCACAGGTGAAATCTGGTTGTCTGTCAGGTTTATGCTGGGCAGTGGTGCCGGTGTTTTCCGGAAGTCTACAATCATCTCCACTGTCTTTTGCTCGTTCAGCACCAGGTTGTTAGCCTAGTGAACTAGACCAAAATTCTTGCTTTGCAAAGTTTGCAAAATAAATAATATATTTATTTAGTCTGGCTTGCCAGGCTACCAGGTTGTTGTTTCTGCACCAGGACACAAGGCGCTCCACCTCTCCTCTGTATGCAGACTCGTCCCCATCTGAGATAAGGCCAATGAGGGGGTGTCATCCGCAAACTTGACCAGTTTCACCGTCTGGTGGTTTGAGGTGCAGCTGTTAGTGTAGAGGGAGAAGAGTAAAGGAGAGAGGACGCAGCCCTGGGGGGTTCCAATGTTGGTGATTCAGGTGTCTGAGACATTTTTTTTCCCAGCCTCATGTGCTGTAAACGTACTGTCAGAAAGTTTGTGATCCACCGGCAAATGGGGTCGGGCACGTTCAGCACAGATAGCTTGTCCTGAAGCTAGACAGACTGTGTTAAATGCTGAGCTGAAGTCTACAAACAGTATCCTTGCGTAGGTTCCTGGGGAGTCCAGATGTTGCAGGATGAAGTGAAGGGTGAGATTGATTGCATCATCTACAGATCTGTTGGCTCTGTAGGCAAACTGCAGGGGGTCCAGAAGAGGGGTTGTGATGTTTTTGAGGTGGTTCAAGACCAGGCGCACAAAGGACTTCATGGCTACTGATGTCAGTGCCACCAGCCTGTAGTCATTTAGTCCAGTGATCTTTGGGTTTTTTTAGGGACTGGGACAATAATGGAGGATTTGAAGCAAGTTGGAACATGACATGAGTCCAGAGAGGTGTTAAAGACCTTTGTGAAGACAGGGCTCAGCTCCTCTGCACAGTGAGTGTGTTTACATGCAGCCAGTAACCCTTTTAAAACCCGAATATTCACAATAACCTGGGGTAACCCTTTTCTAACCCGAATGTTTGGTCGTGTAAAAGCATTTTGGGATATCCCCATCAAAGCGTGTGTTCTGCGCATGCTCTGTTTGCAAGGAATCTTGGTCTTTTGAGTAGTGAGACGTCTTGTATGCGCCAGAACTCCGGAAGTAAACAACAAGTTGGGAGCAACATGGCGAGTCGCGGCACAGCACCACACTTTTGGAGTGACGAGGAAACTAAAGCATGCAGCAAATATCCGGGTTATGATCGGGTTAAGGTCGGGATTCGGGTTTCTGAGTAGATCAGAATAACCCGTTTACAAGTATAAATAGAAAGAGTTACCTCTGACGTGCATAACCCAATTTAACTGTGGACGTTGGGGTAGCGTCAGGACGTGTGGACTACGTCCAGACGCAATATGCGTCATTTCCGGTTCTTCTTGTTCCGGTATCCGTGAAAACAACAACATGTTTCCCAGTTCGGAAGAGATAGCGACCGCGTTTGTTTGCGCTTTAGTTTCCTCGTCACTCAAAGTGTGGTGCTGTGCCGCGACTCGCCATTTTGCCCCCAACTTGTTGTTTACTTCCGGTGTTCTGGCGCGTACAAGACGTCTCGCTACTCAAAAGACCAAGATTCTTTGCGAACAGAGCATGCGCAGAACACACGCTTTGATGGGGATATCCCGATATGTGTTTACACGACCAAACATTCGGGTTAGAAAAGGGTTACCCCAGGTGTAGTAACCGGGTTTTAAAAAACCCGGTTATGAGCATATCCGGGATTTTGGCAGTGTTTACAAGGACCTGCGGAACCGGGTTAATGTGAATATTTGGGTTTTAAAAGGGTTACTGGCTGCATGTAAACGCACTGAGTGTCTCAGGGTGGCTGGTCCACCGTTGTGGGTGTCTAGCTTCTTGAATATCCTAACATCCTCTTCCAGGACTGTTAGGGGTGAGTTGGAGGAGGGGGGTGGGGGCTTTTGTGAAGAGACTTCTGGGGGCAGGGAGGTGTGAATGACCTTGTTGAGTAGATCTAGTTGATGGGTGGTGATGTCCTGGTTGATTGGTGGGTCGTCAAAACGACAGTAGAACTCATTCAGTCTGTTTGCTAACTGCAGGTCTTCCGTTGACTGAGGGTTTTTTTTTTTTTTACTTGTTGTTGGTTGTTTGCTTAAGCCCCCTCTCCAAACAAAGCCCGAGTCATTAGCTGAGAATTGTTCTTTCAACCTCAGAGTACTTGGATTTAGCATTTTTCACCTCCCTGTTGAACCTGTATTTTGCATTTTTGTAGCTCTCATTGTCTCTGTTTTTGAATGTGGTTTCTTTCTCCCTCCTGAGCTGACTGAGTTTAGCTGTGAACCATGGTTTGTCGTTATTGAAGCACAGCCTGGAGCGTGTTGGAACAATGCTGTCCTTGCAGTGCTTAATGTAGGATGTGACAGTGTCTGTGTACTCATCCAGGCTGTCTGTGGCTGATCTGAACACATCCCAGTCTGTTGATTCAAAACAGGAGTGAAGTTCTTCCACAGCTTGTTTAGTCCACTTTTTGGATGTCCTGACCACAGGTTTGGAGAGCTTTAATCTTCTGCCTGTATGCGAGGATCAGATGGATCATGACGTGATCCGATAGTCCAAGCACAACGCGCAGCACCGCATGATAGGCTCCCTTTATTGTTGCAAAACAGTAATCCAGCGTGTTGTTTTCCCTAGTCGGGCAGTCAATTAATTGTCTGTATTTCGGCAGTTCTTTGCTCAGATTCCCCTTATTAAAGTCGCCAAGGGCAATAATCAGGGAGTCAGGGTGTTTTTGCTCCACACACAGAATTATATCCACAAGTGCGCGCTGTGCCACCTGCGCGTCAGCGCTCGGTGGGATGTAAACAGCAGCCAGAATGAATGAGGAGAATTCACGGGGCGAGTAAAAGGGCTTGCATTTTCAACATTTGTATGATTCAACATTTATAATGCATTTTGTTTATATTAATTACCTACATGATAATAATCTGTAGTAATGTGTTGTGTACACGTTCATTCTGTAACTTAAAACATACATGAAACCATATAAAGTTAACAAGTAAGTCCTGAAAGCTTCTAGAATAAACAAAGTTACTTTACCTGAAAACGGTTGTGAACAAACACTGCTGATGTGAAGCTGCTGTAGCTCCTTAATATTCCTGCTCAATTCAGATTCAGATTCAGATTTATTGGCCAAGTAAAATTACATTTACAAGGAATTTGGCTTCGGTAGATGTTCTTTTTAGACCCATTTTAGCCAGCTTTAGCATTTTTCCTTTGCGTGTAGCTGCCGCCACGGCTGTGACGGTACCTGCGGACCACCATAGAGGTGAAGGCCAGACTGTCTGAATTCAGAGCCACTGGGTTCCAGTTTTAGTGGTCGAGCAAGGACCCGACCTTGCTAGACCGGCGAGGACCTGTACTCACAAGCATCCTGCTCCTGGGTTCGGACACAGTCGAATCAAAGACGTTTTCTGCACGTAAACAAGTACTGTGGGGAAATGTGATAAACATCTTTGTCTGAAAGTGACCAATCACGTTAGGGAAGGCGGCTACTTGGAACCCGCCCCCAAAACTGTCAAAATTGAAACTTTTCCGATACAGCGGAATTTCTACTCGAGAGCAGAGCAGGCTGCACGAGCGTGTGTTAACAGTTCCATGCGCGTAGTACCCACACTTACGAGCGACAGGAACAATTGTCTGTGCGTGACTTGATACAATGTGCTCTCGGGTCTTTGTAAACATGCGCAAGGTGCTTTTTCTCACTCGCGTATAGTTTAAAACACGCGCAGAGGACTTTTTGAGCGCTAGTGGATGGGAACTTATCCTCTCACGGACGTTTACTTATCCTCTCGTGATTGTGTGTGCTCTTGCGAGACCTTATTGACATAAAATTGATTCGATATAAAATTGACTCCATATAAGTCTGCTTTATTGTTTGCAAGTCACCTTCACAGAGTGTACACAACACAAGGGAGCATGTTCTCACTCACAGTAGTCTTCAGAAACAAACTGTATGAAGCATGATAGTTATTGTACTTTAAGGTATCATAAACAACAGAAGCTGTATTCTGTAGCCATATGAAGTAAAACAATTGTTTTCCGATTCTTTATTGCTACACTTTTGCTTTAAACAGTAGGTTTAAAGATTTAGATTTTTTTTAAACAGCACTACCAAAACTGGATCAAAAGCTATAACAGACTCCAAAATGAAACTGCATTTTACTTTGTATACAGACCCAAATCTTTGAGTCCATGACTCATTCTGTATTACTGTTTTATTTAATAACCAAACAGGGTGAAGCTGCTTTTAGCTACTGTACTGCACACAGATGGAATCAGCTTACATAAGACCTCATGTCTCCCTGATCTCATGACTTTTCACACAAAATGCTAGCTGTTACTATTCACTTGCATTGTCCATGCTAAGCTAAAACTAACAGAATGCTCCCAGATTAGAAGAATGACTGGACTGGAATATGGAAACGGGGTGGAACATCCTTTTACATAAAGCTGCTTTGCCTGCTGCCTGGTTTCAATGACCAAGATCCAGGCAAATTAGTTTCCAGAGTGTAAAAAGTGAGGACAAAACATTAGATTGATCTGGGGCCTCATTTATAAAGCTTGCTTACGCACAAAACAGGGTCAGAAAACTAAGTAAGCAACTTTCCATGCAAACTTTGGGATTAATAAAAGAAAACGTAGCGGGAAAATAGTGCGCAACTTTATGACTAAGGACCTGGCTTATGGACATTTTGGACATGGAGAACACCTGCAGTGTTGCTACTGAGAAGGATACAGTTATGAATTCCAGTAGAATTATCACTTGTTCTGCTTCGTGCGCACACAGAACAAGACCCCATCATTTAATTCAATGAATGAATAAAAAAATGGAAGGCTAATTTCAGCAGAGTAACACTGACTTCTCAGATGTGACACCATCTGCTTTGCTGGCTCGCTGTAAATAACCTCTTCACTTGATATTCAACACACCAGTAAGATTTCCTCTAATGTGATTCAGTCCGTGGTGAGAGGAGTTTGCTATCTGTGATAAAAAATGCTCTGTCTATTGGAAGTGTGTGTCCCTATACCACTGCCTTTGAAAAACACATGATGAGCCTGCTTAAGACAGACACAGGCCCTTCCTCCCTGGGACTTCTCGTGTCTAAATTCGATTCATGTTTCCTTCATTGTCAGCGCAGCTCTCATTGTTTACCAAGCAAGCATAACACAAAGCCCAGTGTGAGGCAGTGTTCACACTCCAAAGATGTGCAAAGAATTCAGAGCCAAATGTGCTGTGAATGTCATTAACTGTGGTCTGAATATTGAGAGGCACCGAGTGCATCAACAACAGTGTGTTGTGTGTTTTAACATGCTGTGAGCTGCCTTTCAATGGATTTCCTAGGGCAGCTTCGGAAATATGCTGTAGGAGCACACAGATAGAGCATAATATTCTCCAAAGAGCATCGGCTCGTGTCCTTTTCTCAGTCATTGCACAGAGAGAGAGAGAGAGAGAGAGAGAGAGAGAGAGAGAGAGAGAGAGAGAGAGAGAGAGAGAGATCAGAAGCTCCCATCTGGGCATATATATATGGACAATGGGTTTCCATAGACTCCAATAACACGTTTTTGAGGAAAAAGGGGAGGAAGCCACCACCGCCATTTTGACCGTGTCACAGGTCCCGTTATTAATATTGACTTTATTTATTTATTTCTACTCTGTACAGAAAAGGATTAGAGCCACTGACAAGGAAAAATAAAGAAAGAGAATTCTTACTTTTTTTCTCTCAGAATTCTGACTTAAAATCTTAGATTTCTGACAGGGAATTCTGGGGAAAAAGTCTGAATTCTCTTTCTTTTCTTTTCAGTGGTCCTAATCCTCTTCCATATATCTGACTTTACAGAGGGAACTGACCTTTGTTTAATACACATTTTCTTCCCTCCATCTCCTACACATCTTTGGGGGGCAGATCTGTGGTCCCTCACACTCTCTATAGAGCTCCGGACCCCACGTGACTCTCAGTTAGTGGACGCCATTTTGGCATGCAAAAAAGGTAAACAAACACGGATGTAACCATGAACATGAACGGGATCCGCTTGGATTTTACTTCGTCGGAGTTTACTTCACACTTTAAAACAGAAGAAATCGTTTTATATAGTCAGAAATTAAATAGACTAAACATCTCCGGCCCTTACCGTGCCCCTGGGATACTTTTTAAAAACGCCAGAAGCTGTCGTAGCGGACTTCTTACCGGCACAACACCGGGCCTGGCTGGGGAAACCCCTTGGGATTTACCCGGAGGAGCTGGCTCCGGCGGCTGGGGAGAGGGAAGTCACGCTACTGCCCCCGCAACCCGACTCCGGATACGCGGATGAAAATGGATGGATGGACGGACAAATAACAGATTTACACGTAAGTAGTCTCGGTGACACAGATAATAGCAATCCAAAGTGATTTTTAAGTGTGATCTGACGATTGATCAACCATTGCTTAAAAATTAAATACAGCTTAGCCGGTTAATTGCTGTCATCATAAAACACGTAAACGGCAGCACGCAGAACTCACGAGGCAACGTTTTACATGATGTTTACTTGCTGCTATGCTGCTATGAGTAATAAGACAGAAAAAGCCACGCCAAAATAAGTTTAGGAAGCCCACTAAGAATCATAATAAAAACATTTAAAATAAATACCATACACAGTTGAGGAAACGTTGGTTTAAGTACCTGATATGAAGTGGTCGCTGCATAAGCGAAAACCTTTACTCTCGGGATCCCACAGCTTCATTTTCGTCCGGTCACTAGCGCGTTTTATTACAATGATCCAACGTTTGCGGCGCTCCGGATCTTGGGGAATCCTGTAGATGGCTCATTCCTTATGTCGTCCGCGTCTATTCTGCATCCTGGGGCACAACAGGAATCTACCATATTTCCCGTTTGATTGAGTTTTCTGACAATAATAAATAGTCCAGCTGCCGGCTTCTGCATGCCAATATGGCGCCGTTTCGATTTGAACTGTTGCATGCCGGGAAAAGTGACGTCAACTCCCGGAGCTCTATTGGACGCATTTATAGAGAAACCTTACATAACCAAGCGCGTGTACACACACAGGTGCTCACATGGTGCTCTCAAAAGTATGGGCTTGGGCATGTTCAACACACGTCTTAAGGCTGTCGTTGCCACTAAATGCACTATGATTTATTATCATGTGATTGTTTAGTTAAACAATGCTGATTGTATATTTCTTCAAGTTGATGCAGCGATAGCTTGCTCCTGTTGTATTGTTGTGTGTCCCTTTTTTTTCTATTCTTTCTCTTTCTGCAGGTCTAGAAGAAGACTCTTGTTCATTATTGTTTATTTTTGTGTATTTACTGTATTCCCCAGTTCGCCCGGCTCTGGCTCCTCCTCGGAATGTGTGTAGGTGGGATTGAGGAGCTCCTCAAAGTATTCCTTCCACCGTCCGACTATAGCCCCAGTTGACGTCAGCAGCTCCCCATCCCCACTGTAAACAGTGTGAGTGAGTTGCTGCCTCCCTCTCCTGAGGTGTCGGGCAGTTTGCCAGAACCTCTTTGGCGCCGATCGATAGTCTTTCTCCATGGCCTCACCAAACTCCTCCCACGCCCGAGATTTTGCCTCGGCAACTGCCACTGCTGCACCCTGCTTGGCTATGGTACCCGTCTGCTGCCTCCGGAGACCCACAGACCAGCCACACCCTGCAGACCTCCTTCTTCAGCCTGACGGCTCCCCGAACCTCTGGTGTCCACCAGCGGGTACGGGGGTTGCAACCACGACTGGCACCGGCCACCTTGCGACCACAGCTAGCAACAGTCGCCTCAACAATTGCAGAGTGGAACAAGGCCCACTTGGAGTCGATGTACCCCACTGCTCTCGGGACGTGGTCAAAGCTCTGCCGGAGGTGGGAGTTGAAGACCGTCTTGACAGGTTCTTCTGCCAAGCGTTCCCAGCAGACCCTCACTATGCGTTTGGGTCTGCCCGGTCTATCTTCCCCTGCAATCTGATCCAACTCACCACCAGGTGGTGATCAGTTGACAGCTCCGCTCCTCTCTTCACTTGGGTGTCCAAAACATACGGCCGCAGGTCAGATGATACGACTACAAAGTGTATTATCGACCTGCAACCTAGGCTGCCCTGGTACCAAGTGTACCGATGGGCATCCTTATGTTCGAACATGGTGTTCGTTATGGCCAAACTGCGGCTTACACAGATGTCCAATAACAAAACACCACTCGAGCTCAGATCAGGCGGGCCGTTCCTCCCAATCACACCTCTCTAGGTCATGCTGTCATTGCCCACGTGAGCATTGAAGTCCCCCAGCAGGAAAATGGAGTTCCCTGATGGAGTACTATCTAGCACTCGTCCCAGGGACTCCAAAAAGGGTGGGTAATCTGAACTGATATTTGGCGCATAAGCACAAACAACAGTCAGGACCCGTTCCCCGACCCGAAGGCGCAGGGAAGCTACCCTCTCGTCCCCCGGGGTAAACCCCAACACACAGGCAGAGTCTTGGGGCAAACAAAAAGCCAACCCCAGCCCTTCGCCTCTCACCCAGAGCAACTCCAGCAAAGGAGAGTGTCCAACCCCTCTCAAGGACTTGAGTTCCAGAGCCAATGCTATGTGTCGAGGTTAGTCCGACTATATCTAGCCGGTACCGCTCGACCTCTGCCACAAGCTCCTACTTCTTCCCCACCAGCGAGGTGATGTTCCATGTCCCAATAACCAGTTTCCTTGTCTGGGGATCGGAGCGCCAAGGCTCCTGCCTCGGTCTGCCACCCGATCCACACTGCACCGGACCCTTCATGTTCCTCCTGCGAGTGGTGGGTCCACAGTTGTATGAGCCCATGTATCTGGTTCGGGCTGGGCCCGGCCGGGCCCCATGGGCGAAAGCCCAGCCACCAGGCACTCGCTCACGGGCCCCAACCACAGGCCTGGCTTCAGGGTGGGTCCCCGGTAACTCTCCGGGCCGGGTACTCCGACTCTTTGTTTCTACGTCCATGAAAGATCTTCTGAACCGTTCGTTGTCTCACCCTTCACCTAAGACACCATTTGTCATGGGAGACTCTACCAGGGGCACCAAGTGCCCCAGACAACATAGCTCCTAGGATCATTAGGGCACTCAAACTCCTCCACCATGAAAAGGTGATGGTTCAAGGAGTATTTAACATTCAACTCTCCTGAATTTCTTCTATCTATCTATCTATCTATCTATCTATCTATCTATCTATCTATCTATCTATCTATCTATCTATCTATCTATCTATCTATCTATCTATCTATCTATCTATCTATCTATCTATCTATCTATCGTCTGTCGTCTGTCGTCTGTCTGTCTGTCTGTCTGTCTGTCTGTCTGTCTGTCTGTCTGTCTATCTGTCTATCTATCTATCTATCTATCTATCTGTCTATCTATCTATCTATCTATCTATCTATCTATCATCTATCTATCTATCTATCGTCTGTCGTCTGTCGTCTGTCTGTCTGTCTGTCTGTCTGTCTGTCTGTCTGTCTGTCTGTCTATCTGTCTATCTATCTATCTATCTATCTATCTGTCTATCTATCTATCTATCTATCTATCTATCTATCTATCTATCTATCTATCTGTCTATCTGTCTGTCTGTCTGTCTGTCTACAGGGTATCCGCGGGTCGTTAAAAAGTCTTAAATTAGCTTTTCCGAATTCAAGGCCTTAAAATCCTTAAAAATGACAAATAATCCTTAAATACAGTTTCCAAAGGTCTTAAATTACCAAAGACCCAATAAACAAGACTCTTTTATTTCTATAAATTTTTTGTGAATTTCTAGTTTGTGTTCAGTATTTCTTGTGTACGATGTTGGCGTAAGCGGAACCGTACACATTCAGTTGGTTGTTAAAGGGGGCAATTTTTAGATTAGCACATTCGCTGGTTAAGCTAGTGGGAGCTTGCACCATGGGGAAGTGCAAGTTTATTGGTAACTAGATGGCTAATCCCACGTTTGCAACGTGGTTAGCACCGTTTCCAGGCAATAGCTGGAAATTATAACTTACATTTAATAGAAAAAAATAGCTTAAATTTGGTCAGAGTGGCCTTAAAAAAGGTCTTAAAAAGTCTTAAATTTGGCTCCCTTAGAAGAAGAAGAAAATATCATTTCTATAGCGCCTCTCAAGATAAAAATCACGAGGCGTTTCACAAAAACAAAAAATGTAAAAATATAAAAAAACATTTAGAAAATGTTTAAAAATGTATTTAAAATGAGCAAAAATAGACAATTGTGATTAAAAAATGTTAAGAAAGAGAGAGAGAATAGGAAAGAGGGAAATCAGTGGATCCTGAGGAAGGTGGAATAGGTGGGGAAAGCAGAATAAAGAGAGTGGTGAAGAAGGTCATCCAAAAGCCAGCTTGAACAAGTGAGTCTTCAGCTGCTTTTTAAAGGAGACCACTGAGTCCACTGATCTCAGGCTCAGGGGGAGAGAGTTCCAGGGTCTGGAGGCCACAGCAGCAAATGATCTGTCACCTTTGGTCTTTAGCCTGGTGCTGCACAACCAGTAGGCTTTGATCACTGGACCTCAGGGACCTGCTGGGGGTGCAGGGACTAAGAAGATCACCAATGTAAGATGGTGCTTGTCCATGTAAGGCCCTATAGACCAGAACCAGGATCTTGAAATTAACCCTGAAGTTGACTGGCTGTCACACCCTGTCCTGTCTCCCCTTTTGGTTCAGTCCTGTGTCCATGTTAATTGCTCCCACCTGCCTCTAGTTTCCCAATCACCCAAGCTCCCAGCCCTCTTGTATTTAAACCCCTTCAGTTTTGTGTCTCTTGTTGGATCATTGTTTCTATGTTGGCGTGTTCCCTATTAAAACCTTTAATCGTTCCTGTGTGCCTGCTTACCTGCTTCCCTCACTCGCATATGGATCCTTGCCTCCGCTTCATTCACCACCACGCGCTGACAGAATGATCCAACCAACTTAAGGATCCAGCAGGAAGATTCTCCCCTGGGAGTGGCTGCTCCAATTTCTCTCCTCGGACCACCGGCCGGCTTCTCCTCTGGCATTGCCTCGCCGCGGACGCCGTCACAGAACTTCAGCCTCGGCAATCCTTTCCACCCTCCCGGAGCCAGATGAGAGGTTGGACCGGGATACGCTGCCAGTCCGCTCCTGCTACGTGGGTACCAGACTGGCTGTGTGCTCCCCCGGAGTTGGCCCACAGCGTAGGGAAGGATGCCGGGCTCCACCGCAACCCTGTGTCCCAGGACGGAGTCGCGAGCTCGCCACTGCCCCGGCTCGGCGCACCAGCTTTGACCCGCCCCCATTCAGACCAGCAGTCCTGTCTCTGGTCCAATCAGCGCCTCCGTCATCTGGAGGTGGAGGAACCACGCCTAAAGCCCAGCTGAAAGAGCTCGCCGGTCTCCAGGCGGAGCTTGGCCGGATCCGTCAGCCTCCAGGAGTCCCACCTGGACAGCAGCTTCCTCATCTCAGGGCCAGAGGAGCGAGCCCGCGGTCCACCCGGCAGAGCTCGCCGGTCTCCGAGCTGAGCCGGCCCAGCTCCATCAGACCCTCAGTCTCCAGGAGCTCCAGCTGGACGGTCTGTCCTCCCCGGTCTGTCCTCCCTGCTCTCCCAGTTTCCGGCGCCTCCACTTCAGTCTGCTCTGGTCCCGGCAGTGCACCAAGAGGCTCTTCCCCCGGGCCGGCCAGTCCAGAAGTCGGCAGCTCCTCCTGCAGCGGCTCCGCCTCCACTCCAGAAGTCTACGGTTCTGGTCCAGAAGATGGCGGTCCAGAAGTCAGCAGTCCAGAAGTCGGCAGTCCAGAAGTCGGCGGACCAAGAGTCGACGCTCCCGGGCCAGAAGCCGAAGCCCCCGGACCAGAAGTCGACGGAGGTCGACGCCTCTTCCAGTCCTGTGGTCGACGTCTCTTCCAGTCCTGTGACCGACGCCATCTCCAGTCCAGTCCCGTGGTCGACGCCGTCATCTCCAGTCCCGTGGTCGACGCCGTCATCTCCAGTCCCGTGGTCGACGCCGCCGCCTTCAGCCCAGAGGCCGACGCCTCCGGCCCAGGGGCCGACGACGACACCTCCGGCCCAGGGGCCGACGCCGGCGCCTCCAGCCAAGAGGCCGACAACGCCGCCTCCAGCCCTGAGGTCATCGCCGCCGCCTCCAGCCCTGAGGTCGTCGCCGCCGCCTCCAGCCCTGAGGTTGTCGCCGCCGCCTCCAGTCCAGAAGTCAAAGACGTGTCCTCCGGGGTCACTGCCTCTGGTCACCACCAGTCCTGCCCTCACCAGGCGCGGGCTCCCAAGAGCCCGGCCGCAGACGCAGGCCCCCACGAGCCCGTCATCGCCTCCTCCTCTGCCGCAGAGGCAGGCCCCCAAGAGCCCGTCGTCGCCTCCTCCTCTGCCGCAGACGCAGGCCCCCAAGAGCCCGACGTCACCTCCTCTGCCCCAGGCGCAGGCCCCCGGACTCTACTGGTCCCTGCCTCCTCTCCATCGGTTCCTCGGTCCCTCTCGGCCCTCCCTCCGGGTCCCACTCCTCCCGCCCTGCTCTGTGTTCCTGTGGGCGTCTGGAATCCACCCTTTTGGGGGGGGGGGG
>SSNQ01034415.1:674436-698228 GCA_006942095.1 Nothobranchius kuhntae | reverse complement strand
GAATATCAGATATCAGAGAGATTTAAATGATGACAAACTTTGTTTTGGAAATTTCCCATCTGAAGTTTTGAATACAAACCGGTACTACGAACCTCTTAAACACCCGAGTGCGGGTTTGTCATCACCTGAACTCCCCTGTCTGGATATGAAGCTGCGGCCGCTTCCCCCGGGTTTAAAACCTCCCCTTGGATACCCTGTACGGTAATACACAGTCCCCAGAGTTATTTTTGGTGGAACAACCCACTCTTCTTCAGCCGGGGCTGAAGGTTCCAGTGACTGAGCAAGGTTCTGTGTGCTGTCACAAGGTGGAGGAGGGGATGGAGTGAGGGTCTTCGACTCCCCACACACCTCTTCTCACACGCGTACCTGAACAGAACCTGCAGGCTTTTCACACATACACACACAGACGGAGCAGAAAGGCAGCCGAAACCGTCACACACACACAAGGTAGAAACAGTCCACAGCCAGACTCACAGATTATATCCACAAATGCGACAAAACAAAACCAATATCACCACAGAAACACGAAAACTCACAAACCATGGAACAATAAGGGTGAATTTAGAACGGCTTTATCCTTTTAAGCCAAATGTAGCGGTGATCAAATTTAGTACCTCTGCAGCACCGTAAAATATTTAACAATCAAAGCAACAGTGTGATTACTGAAAACTCCTTTAACCCTCCAACGCCAGCACACGGCTGCCATCCTGCGCTGCGTCTATATAGCGACAGCTTTACCGCGGCGCTATTATATTATTTATTAATTCAGCCAGCCCACTATAAGTGCAGCTTTTCAGCTTTTCTGCCATTAGTCTGCAATTTCAGCCGTATTACTGCCCACCTAACCCGCGGTGGGTCGGACCTTGTTCGCCTGACACAATCCTCATTACAACCTTTCCCGGTAGCGTTTGCTCTGGCCCCGTCTGTCTGTTCAGCTCTTTTTCAGTTAGACAGGTCAGACATTAAACAGCCGGACCTAGGACACGACCCAGCGGCTTTCCCCCAGCCCTTCTGCTGGAACACGAAACGTCTCTCGTGTTTGAAAGGCAGACGCAACACATGCGTAAAACACACTGTCAACCAGCTTTTTATATCCAAGAGTGCAAAAAGAAAGTTACTCACTTACTCCCCTTGCACAATGGATTCACTCCGAATCCGACGCGCGAGAGCCATCAGCAGAAGGTCGTCCGCAGAGCCAAACAGAGCAGCGCGCCGTGCGGCCCACCAGAGAAAATCCCCCTGCTGACCGGCTCTGCACGAGGGATCACGGCACCAAAAATGTTGGGTAATTTGATCAACCCAGGATTACCTCAGAGAAAGTTCAAAGCACAGGGGGTTATAGTAATCAGTTGATTAAAACCAATACCAATGATCAACAATATTTAGACTTTGCAAAGTGGAGAGGAAAAACTACACACCACACAATGGTTGCCAGTTTCACTCTCATCGGGCAGATGCCCTCCAAAAGCCTTTTATTAAGCACACACACATAAAAGATGAGCACACACACACATTCAACATTCCTCACAGACTCTCAGGCAGGAAGCATAAAAGACACACCAGGTGCATTTCTAAATCAACAAAGCAGTCTGGACTTTCTCAAGGGAGTTCTACTGATAAGGAGACCAGTACCAGGACCTGGTACCAAGGCAAGGTCAAACCTCCCAAAACCTCCTCCCTGTTAGAGCTGCAATGGCCTGTTCTCTTTCACAGAGTAAATGGATGAAGCTTCGTTTATGACGTTAATAAAGTTAATATCAGTTTTTATCCATCAGTTGGAGAACGTTTTCTTCTATAAAAACATCCCGTCTTGACCGTAACAAGTAGAAGCTCTTTTGTTTAAAACATATTCACTTCTGTTGCTGAGCGGTCTGTTTTTTTCTTGTAGTTTATATGAAATACACATTGAACCCAACAAAGCACCATAAGCTTTGTTCTCTTCTCCCATAAAGCATATAATCAGAAAAATGCTTTGTCTTCCTTTCTGAACAGTCAGACCTGTCAAAGTCAGTTTCAAACTGAATATGTTTGCTCCTGCTTTCTCCATCCTCTGTCTCTAAAAGGATAAAGGTCATAGTGATGCTATAGCTCGGGATTGTTTTTAATCTAGAGGAAGTAAACAGAAAAAAACTATCACAGGCTTTACAATTTGAAATAATACTGTGATGCTTTTAAGACATTGTAAACACATTTAAATGCCTTCTAAATTGTCATTCGACATTTACTCTAATTAAAAAAAATTCATTCTATGAAACATTTTGGTCAAGGTTCACTAGAGTAATTACAGCTCATGTGGCGTTCAAAGCTAAAGACCTATACAATTCAAAGTTGTGGAAGACGCCAGGACACTCTCATTACGATCTGGTAATAGGCGACAATGGGAGTGACAGTTTTCATTCTCCTCACGCTATACAGTAAAGTCATTGTTGAGCTTTTATGAGAGTTCATGTGCAGGCTCAAGCTTGCTTTGAACCTTAGGTTTGCTAGGTGCCAAAGATGTATTAATATTTTATATTACATGAATAGACAGTTAAGGTATTATTCTAGTCTATTAATCTCATCCTCCCAATCTTACATCAGTGATGATGATGAACAGGAGGAAGATGGCAGTGATTCTCAAATATGAAATATTCTTAAATATTTTAATAATTTATATTTGATCAGAGATTGTATCTTTTGTTCAATATCTTTTTCAAAAATATTCTACAGTAATCTAAATTTTAGAAAAATATACTATATTGTTTAACAACTGTGATATATTCTGTATTATTCTACAGTTATGTAATGTTCTAAATTATTCTAAATTGTCTTATAATTACCTATACTGTTCAAAAATAATGTTTATTTAACTTGTTCATGTATGTTATTTTAGCATTTATTTTTATCAGAACAGGGCCAATGTCCATATTTGATCACTTCATTTTCTCAGATTGCATAAAAAATAAAAATATTTTTGAAAAATTTAACAACAACAAAAAAACACTTGGTTATGGACTACAATAACACCCTAAGGATGCAACAAATAAAATACAAATAAAAATAAAACTACTTCAATGAGTGCCCTATAAAGGGTTAAGGTTTCCTATTATTGAATACAATGATCAATGTCTGTTTTGTTACCTTTGGAATGAGAATTAATTTCCACGAAACATTAATGTTCATGTTTTAAGATTAGGATTAAAATGTTTATTTCTGATTGAGCTTTAAGGGGACCCTAGTTCTGGTGTTCTCTAAGCATGCCTTAATAAGCCCCCAAATCACGGTGGCCCAGAAGGTTCAATGACATAAAAAAGCAACAACACAATGGCAAAACCTACAACTGAAGGAAACACAAAAACAAAAGTTAAGAAAGGCTATAATTAAATTGCATAAATCTTTAGCTGTGATCAACAGGAACTTGTTTAGGTAATACCTTAAGTACGCTGAAGATGTAAGTTATCAAGACACAACAGTATTCATAACCTTAGACACACAATACCACTGCACTGCTGTTGCCTCTTGTTTACTTAAGTAAAATGAGATGCTGGGTTGTGGCTTTTTTATTTTGTGTTCAACCTTCTGGGACATCTCACTGACAGACACTCCCATGTTCTGCTTTTGAATCCAGTGTCTATGCAATAGGTGTGAGTCTGAAAGTACAAACTATTACCCCTGTAGAGTAGAGTTAAATCTGCATACTGGAATCACCTCTGTTACTATACAGTGGAGATTCCCAAAAATGACCAATCAGATTAACCTATGAAGCTTATATCATATATATATAAACATCCCGGATACTTATATATTGATCTAAGTTCATACATCAACCTGTTTGATGTAATTTTAATCCAAAGATTAATGTTTAATTTAGATAATTAAATTTAATAGCAAAAGTTATTTTAAATCAGAAGCTAGGATCTTTGCTTTCAAATAACCAGAAATATTATACCTTTTCTGTGTTTCGTTTCAATAATGAGGCAAGTATAAAAATGAAGGAATTTTATTACTAACAATTTTAAACTGAACGATTTGAAACAACAATTATAAAATCACAATTCATAGATGGCAATTTTAATGACAATTCTCAACAGCTTTGATATTAAACTTGTTTAAAAGCAAACCAGTGACTGAATGGAGCTAAAATGAGAATGGTGAGTTTTGGATGCGTGAATGAAGTTCTCAGAAGGTTTCTTTCAGAGAGAATGAAAAGCGTTCTGGATGGAAGTGATGTTTTGCGGATAACTGAGTTATTTTGAGAGAAACAGCATCAAACGCATTCTCGAGATCTACCTCACCCAAACAGGACCCTCCTGTGGATCCGGAGATCAGGAGGATGTGGTTCATCCAAGATGACACTCCGGCTGGTAGAGGAGACGCAAGTGTCAGATCGTCTGGTCCAGAGTTGTCCTGGTACACGGTTTATGAAGCGTTTGGCAGATGGACGTCTCATCTTAACTTCAGAAATCAATGACTCTGGTAGAGTCTTCGTTAGCTGGTGACAGTTTTGTTTATTCTTTAGCTATTCTGGTCGGCGTGACTAGAACAGCAGGTGGAGGTTAGGGACGACCGTTCCCTTTCCTCAGTGGCGTTGGTTCAAGAACTGAACTTGAATCTGTGATGGTTAGTTTTACCAAAAGTTCTCAGGACACTCCCACTCTCTCCGGAAGAAAGCTTGATCATGCATCAAAAACATGTGATGCAGTTATTGTTTATCTGAACTCTGTGTTAGTTGGGTAAGGTGAACTTGACCTTCTTTGCTGGATACATCTTTAATCATTATAATAATTATTATTATACCCAAAGCATAATCCACTTCATGTAATTAAAATACCTTTATATTGAACCAAGTGATCATGTTATGATGATTATATTAAACAGTAATAAAATCAATGAGTTTATTAATTATTATCTAATTATTATCATCGTAACTTGCAGTGTCCTTCTGGGATGGAACAGCAGATATGGTGTTATGATCTTGAGCAGACATCGTGGCTCCTTGGGTTAATCTGTGGATTCAAAAGTACTGTTTGACCCAGCTTGACCCAGCTGGGCAAATGTGACCTTTGCCACAAATCAGAGAACCTTCATCACGTTACACCCCAAACACAATACATCTTTATATATATTTGTATATATAATCCACAGCACAATATCATAATTTATGCGTCAAATAAAACAACCACAAACACTGTTGGATCTTTATTATTATTATTATTATTATTATTATTTACTTTTCTGTTATTTATTAACATACTATTTTATACATTTAGTTACTTATTCCATCTTATTCACATGAAGGCGTCATATTTTAGCTACTCACACACACATCTATGGGTGCACTAAGGTTTGTCTCATGGAACGTACATGGAGCTGGCTCCAGAGAGAAAAGCTTAAAGATTTTTGATCAGCTAAAGAGAGTACAAGAAGACGTAATATTATTACAAGAGACTCATAGATCTGCCACATCCGCAGGTGAACTTAAAACACCTGAGTTTCCCAGCATGTTCTCTGCCTGCTATAACTCTAGGCAAAGAGGTGTAGCTATTTTAATACACCAAAACATCAATTTCACAGTACTGGGCACAGTTTCTGATCCAGAGGGTAGATTTATAATGTCAAAAATGTATGAACAGAACCAAAGCTTATGTATTGTCAGCATATACTGTCCAAATATTGATGACCCTTCATTCTTCCATATTTTTTTTGTCTGTTCTCTCCGAACACTTGGACTGTCCACTTGTACTTAGAGGCGATTTAAATTTTTGGATGAACTTAGTACTGCTGGGACTCAGCGCAATTGGCAATCCACCAACATAGTTAAACAGTACATGAGTGATTATGGGCTTTGTGATGCATGGCGATCTCTTCATCCTAACCGTAGAGAGTATACTTTTTTTTCCACACGTCCATCACTCTCATTCATGTTTGGATTATTTTCTAGTCAGCAGCTCATTGTTGGCTGACATTTCAGACACTGAGATACACCCCATAGTTGTCAGCGACCATGCTCCGGTTTCTTTAACTCTGGTAAACAAGAAGACAATCCCATAGTTGTCAGCGACCATGCTCGTTTCTTTAACTCTGGTAAACAAGAAGACAATCCCACCAAGCTAAAACTGGAGGTTTAATACATCACTGTTTAAAGATGAAGGTTTTATAGAGTTTTTTAAAAAGGAGTGGGCTTTGTATTTATAACATAATGACCTGCCTGGAACATCAGCATTTATTCTCTGGGAGGCACGAAAGGCAGTGATGAGAGGTAAAAAAATCTCTTTCTCATCACATAAAAACGGAAAACAAACGTATTCAGGAGTTAGAGGAAATCATTAAGTCTTTAGAGGCATCTACAGAAGAAGAGTTACTGAGCAAATTACGTAAAGCTAAATTAGAACTTCATGGAATTATTGACAAAAAGACACAATTTTTAGCACAAAGACTAGGAATAGAAAACTTTGAACATAGTAATAAATCAGGTGCATTTTTAGCTAGCCAATTAAAAATAAATAAAGAGAAAACTACCATATCTGCTGTTAAAGACTCAACGGGGAATATAGTTTATGACCCTGAAAGCATAAACAACACTTTCAGAGACTTTTACCAAACTTTGTACTCACCAAAGATAAACCCATCAGATGACGAGATCGATGAATTCCTTGACAGGATAACACTTCCTAAATTATCAGACAGGCAAGTTACAGTCCTGGACTCGCCACTAACATCAGCTGAGCTCTGGGACGCCCTTAAAGGGACTTTACGGAGTTTTTAATTTTTATGCTCGCGATTGCCCCCTCAGAACAAAAGCGTAACGGCAGCTTCAATAGTAAGCTCGTGCACGAGGCGCGCATGCTGTACGTGCACACTCCTTAACAAAAATAACAGCTGAGACAGTCCTGTTTGTGCGTGTGGCCCGGAGGACAGAGGACAGGACAACGTGCAGCTAATTAATTAAATAATTTGGTTCTGTACATTTCTCTTCAGCACAGCTGACAAAGGTTTAAGATTGGTCAGTCTCTGCATGCTCAGATCATGCCCTTCCCTTGCTTGAAAAATTGTTCCAAAATGAAAGTTGAACCCACATCTTTTTTATCTGTGAATTCTATGCCGTTCGGCGAGTCTCAAATAAAAATTTGGGCCACATTTCTTAATGTAAAAATATATACCATTAATGTAAAAAAGAAACTCTAAATAAATTATGTTCACATCCAGAATCGAGCCCGGGTCTTCCACACGGGAGTCCACCATTGTTCTAGGTGTGCTATTGCACCAGTGATGTCTTTTGTATCTGTAATATTTATATTCCTGATGACACCTGAAACAACGTTCAGAGAACGGTTCGAAGTAAAAATGGCAATTTTGTTGCTAATTTGCAGGAAATATCTAGAAGAAAGTAGGTAAGGGTCCTCAGAAATGTAGCTAGGTTCGTCACTAGGCGTTAGGAACAGCGACAAAGTCGCTGAGTTGGCACTACCTCACTCTCTGCTGCTAAAGCTACTGATAGCAAATGCTACGTGCTATGCCTGAGCGTGAACGCGCATGAAGGAGCCTGCTCGACCCGAGCAGCTCTCTTTTTCTGTGATTTTACAGAAAAACAGGCAATCACAGTAAAAATGCCAGGGCTCATTCTACAGGACCAGGGTTTACGGTTAGCCTAACTGGCTACAAACATTATACAGTTCACCAACTGCATGTGTCAGGACAAACGACCAAATATCAGCTAGCTTCTGTCTTCAGAGGGGGACCAGGAAGGGATGCCCACTCTCCCCCTCACTGTTTGCTATCTTTATCAAACCACTAGCAGCAGCAATTAGTCAAACAACCGGTATTAAAGGGATAAAGTGTAAGAAAATAGATCATAAGATCAGTCTTTATGCAGATGATGTTTTACTCTTTCTCTGGAATTCTCAATCCTCTCTCTCCCATTTGTAACCCAGAAGCTAAAACCTTAATGAGGTATTAACCAATTGGCCTACTAATATGATCCATCCTCAATTTAGATAAAATATAAAATATAAATTAAGGAAATTAAAAATACTAATTAATAGATATCTAAATAAGTAATAGATAATAATTTCACAATGAATTATTGGAAGGGTGAATATTAAACATTGGTTAAAACAAGAATCTTGAACATTACTAACAAAAAACAGAAGAGGAAAGCTGTGCACTATTGGTCCAGGTGGGAATCTGAAATTTCATTGGCTGAGAGAAATAAGTCCCGCCTCCGCGAAATAAAACCGTTCGACGCAGCGGAGCGAGAGGAGAGACAAACGGCTGTGCAGCAATGCAAATACAGAAAGCAAAGACTGAGCGTTTAGTGAGCAGAGAACAAAAAAACAACGGTTGAGGCCGTGAAGAACCTTGATTTGGGCGCCGCGTAGATAGAGGGAGAGGCGGACTCGACTCCTTCTAATAAGAACTGGGAACTTGGAACCGACGCGGTGAGTAAAGAAAAAAGAAGGGAAAAAGCTAACGAAGCAACTTTAAAAAAAGAAAAAAAAAACTTAAATAGCTTATCAAATTAATTCCATTCTTATAGATTTGTGTGGAGATGACAGAGAGAACCAATCCTCTGTAGGAGAAATCCTGTATATATATTAATATATATATATATATATATATATATATATATATATATATATATATATATATATATATACATATACAGGATTTCCAGAGGCTAACGGCTAAAACCGCCAGTTAACGGTGGTATGGCCTAGATGTACAAGGTCTTCAGGGGCGTTATAATGCCATAGAATTAGCAATGCATGCCTTAACCAAACATTTAATTAACAAATAAAAATTAATAAAAGCAAACTGATCAGGGAGGAATTATTTTACAAAGGTGGACCAAAGGACCAGAATTTATATTTTGTTTAATTTTGTTGTAGAAAATATTTATTTATTTATTAATTTATTGTGTTACAGATATACAAGGTGTCACAATGCTGTATAGAAACACAACCAAGTGTATCCTTGTTGTCATGAATGTTTTTCTTGTTGAACAGTGTAGAGTAATAGAATCTAACTGAGCCTAATGAGCTGAACAATTGTTGTCATATGTAATTGTATTTCCAGAGCTACCGAGAATTATTTTTTAATAGATAATCAAATTGATGTTATGTTAGTTGAACTGTGAACCCGATTGGCTATGCCAATAGAGTGAAGCATTTGTTTAAGTCTGTAAGACTTTATGCTGTGATGTGACGAGAAGGGTTGATCCCAAATCCCTAACAGTCCTGTTGTTTACAGGCTTGGGTTTTTTATTCCATTGGGTTTTATCCCAACTTCAATGATCACTCACTTGGAACGAGAACTGGATTTCTTCCTGACGAGGGAGATGGCGAGTCTTAACCACTGATCGAACCAGGACATCTCAAGTAACTGAAGAGCAGACTGCTCTCTTCTGTGATCAATCTAAACAGTGCGGTAGGAAACAAAACGCACCACTGGACTCTGACGTTCACCCCAATCATGGGGATTTGACTTGACGCCGGCTGACTTATATGACTCATATGATCAAATCTCATACCGACCATTATACTATTGTTGATTGTTTTCTTCTGTTTTTATGTGTTATCTTTATGTGTTATATTTCCCATTATCATTAAATGTTTGGTATACAAACGGTTTCATACTATACCCGTGACTCCAGTCATTCTTAAACGACCTCCAATTCTCCCCAAATCTAATTATTGGCCCATTTGTTTATTTTTTCTTTTAATTATCTTATTGTATCCTGTAATCCGGTTACACATTCAATAGAACAGATAAACTCTTTTTCAAAAGTTTCAGATTACTCTATTAACTGGTTAAAATCCACAGTTCTACCAATTAATTTCTCTTTTGTCAATTTACTTAAAACACAATTGGAGTCAGGGAATATCACAGACCTGGGAATTAATGTCTCTCCCAAGTTAGCAGATCATCACATACCTGGGAATTAATGTCTCTCCCAAGTTGGCAGATCTAACCAAACTAGACTACATTCCAGTTTCAAAGAAAGTGGAAGATGATCTTGCAAGATGGAAATCCTTACCGATATCACTCATGGGGAGAGTTGCTACAATTAAAATGATGATCTTACCCAGAATAAATAACTTATTTCCAATGATCCCAAACAAACCACCAGCTTTAGATCGGTTCCATAACATAGCGATGACAGGGGACCATAGTCCCCCCCCCCCGAGGCAACCCAAGCACCTCCAGAGGGGGGCAGTAGCCCCCCGTCCCAGACACCCCTAGTGAACCCACCTCCAGTGAACGTCTGGATACTCCAATCTCAGACCCTCCACCCTATCACCCACGTCATCCCGCAGGACAATGTCAATGATCCCCCATCATTGCTATGTGATGGAACCGATCAAAGGAGCCCAGAGAGATTGATTTGAAGTGGAAGCAGAGGCTGTATCAAGTGTAATATGATCTAACAAAAGATTTCTATACTGGTTAATGCAAAGAGTATCTCATTTTTCCAATTCATGAGGATAGTTTTCTCAGCGATGCATGTGGCAGTCAGAACCACGTGAAATAAAGATGTTTCAATCAGTAAAACAATGTTGATTTTATATTTCCTCATCAGGTTGACGCAGTGACCCCCCACCATCTTTTGTCTCTTCCTTTCTCTTTCACTTCTGTCTCCGTGTCCGGTCGAAATTACAAAGCATTCAAAAAAACAATAACAATAAAGTTTTAAGTATCAGGCGTGTCATTAAAAGCAGATGCTTTGATGCTCCACCTGAGAGTAAAATCTGTAATGCACCAGCATTCAGACATCAATTCTGTTTGCTTCACAGCCAGACAGGACACAGAAAAAATAAAAAAATACTTGCTACGCTGTGTATTGAACAAGAAAAGAAAAACAATGGAAATTGAAATGAAACATAGAAAGAACATAAGGGGATGTAGTGATCTCTTAAATAATTTGACCTATCATTGAGAAATGTATCTGTAATAAAACATGGACTTATGTTTTATTTATTATTATTTTTAAATATCTAAAAACACAAATGCAACTGTTGTACCAAATAAAATGCTACATGAATAGCAACACACCTCATACATATCTGTGTTAAAGATGCTGTCTATGGCTGACACAAATTAAACAGATTTTACTGAAACATTCACCCTGGAGAGGTTATTGTCACAAATGTGTTTCTCTGCACTGATTGTAAGATTTCCTTTAAGCAAACACTTTTTTTATATAACTCTCAAGTGACAAGTGTGTGTGTGTGTGTGTGTGTGTGTGTGTGTGTGTGTGTGTGTGTGTGTGTGTGTGTGTGTGTGTGTGTTGGTTAAAAGACTGCAGTCAATGTTCATTGTACAGCAGCTTGTTTATTATTCAAACAGCAATTAGAACAACACTGCGGACCCCCTTCATGAGTAAATTGAAGGGCCTGACCTTGGTTTTTTTATATTTTTGGCATTGGTACACATTATCATTTGTTATGAAGCTGTTCTCATCAAACACAGATGCAATAAAAATATGTGGATGCTACACAAGGACAGGATCTACTTTAATTTGTCCAATCTGCATGCTTGCTGGATATTTTGTGTGGTTAGCTGTTAGATTTAAGATGCAAATTGAATCCCACAAAGAGATGCCTGATGAACCTCTTGATGCATGCTTTGATTGCACTTCAGTTGTTATAAAACGTGATTTGAAATCTCCTCCGTCTGCAATAAATCTCCATAATGAAGCAAGAGAAAAATGTCACAGCAATTAGCATGTTTTCTTGTTTTTTATACTAAAGCTCATTATATCAGAAATTCTGTGGAGGAAAAAAATACATTTAAAAGCTTAACTGTAATTTTTTTTCTTCGAATTTTGATAAGGACATCTGGTGTTGTTTTAATACGATGAAAAATTACACAATATAGTAAGATACACATGTCCAACTGCAAAGTGCAATGAACTTGTCAAAATACTATGTTGCAGAAGCAACATTTTCATTTATTTTTCTGGAAAGGTTCCATCAACCCGGAACCATAAACTTTGTTTCTATAAATATTTCTATGTCTCAGCTTATGTTTATTAGAGAAACATAATGTGAAAGCTTTTCAACATTGGTTTTTACCTCAAAGACCAAGTTCACTAGTTTTTTTTTTTTTCATTTGCAGTGGTCTCTAGGATGAATGCATGCCTTGTGAGTCGACTTCTTTGGGAAAAAGCTCTGGCATTCCTGTTTCAGGAAGCAGAATTTATCCAGAGGAGTGGAGCAGAAGACTCAAGTTGTTAGAGTTTTATTTCCTGATATTATGACATCTCTCCTCTGGTTGGACAGCAACATGACTTTACCACTGACTCAGTTTGCTTTGCAACGTTGCTGTTTTATTTCCACAAGTAAATCAAGCCTAAAGGAGTTCTGCCATGTTGTAGAATTGCCAATGCTAACTGTTAGCTTCTGCTCTGCTCTCTTCTGGATGCTAAAACTACAACATTTCCCATCACGAGCCAAGATGGGTGAGTCCATAAATGTTAAGTGACAGTATGACATAGATCGGAGAGGCTTTCCCAATCCAAGTGTATGCCCATTTATTTTCTATCAGATACTAATGCAGGAGATGGGGTAGAAGACTTTCATCTTTAGCTTACATGTTAAAGTCAGAGTAGTCAATCATAGTTAAAAATTAATAGGAAATTAAAGCTGCAAGCAGCGTCATTCGGCCCTCGCAGCTCTGCGCCGCTCCGGCCTGGCTGGCAGCCTGGGGCACCCGGTCACATCCGTCGAACATAAACGTCGACCACCCGACACCAGACACCGCAAAGGTTGTCCTCGTCCGCACCTCATCCTGACTCAGCATCTCCTCTGAGCCCACCATTAAATTACACATCTCACCTCCAGGGGATACTCTATCTTTATCACACTGGTGGTGTGATAACACAAACCAAGTTTAATGCTATTCTGACCACGTTCTTTGAAGTTATTGAAGGTTAAAGTTATCTAAGAGGTGCTGTGACCAATTACAGAAAAATCCCACTGAGGTCAGCTTTGGTTGGCAAATGTGGTTTTCTGTTATTTTGGCATCAATCAGACATTGTGTGTGTTATCTAGAGCCAGAAAGCCGAAAGGGGGTGGAGCTAAAGGGGTTTGAACCAATAACCACATCAATGTGTTTGGTGCAGTCATGTGATGACACAAGCTAAGTATAATGCCATTCTGACCTTGTCTTTAGAAGTTGATAAAGTTTGAACCTATCTAGGGGCGCTGTGACCATTTACAACTAAATCCCATAGAGGTAATATTTGGTCATCAAAGAAGGTTTTCTGTTAATTTGGCATCAATCAAACATTGCATGGGTCATCTAGAAGCAAAAGGCTGTAAGTGGGCGGAGTTAGTGATTTGAACGAGTGAGCACATACATGTGTTGATTGCAGTTGCGTGATGACTCCCACATGTTTGATATAGTTTGGAGATTTTATGTAAAAGTTACAAAGGTTTTATTATATATAAGGGGCACTGTCCCAAATTTAGGAAAATGCAGTTTGTAGGTTCACAACAATCATTTGCAGGTAGTTTGGTGTGAATAGCATTATGCATGTGTTATTCAGGGTCTAATGTCTGTCAGGGGGTGGAGCTAAAGTGATATCAACCAATGACCACAGGATTGTGTTGGGTGCCTTTGTGTGATGACATATAGCAAGTTTGGTGCAGCTGCGACCTCGTCTGTAGGAGTTATTACAGGTTTAAAGGTATGTAGGGGCGCTGTGGTGATATTATACAACGTTCACCAACTGTCTGGGCTTCATTGACTAAAGGGGATGATTGTTGATTGCCATGTTCAGTCTCGTGCGAATCGGAGGCTGTTTGTGGAAGTTACAGTCAAACGTAAGGTCACGGCGTCATGCCAGAATTCGCCATGTTATCAAAGCCCCTCCCTTTCTGGAAAGCTATCAGAACTGAATGGCCATTACAGCATCATGAAGACAGTGCATGACCTTAGTGTCATGTTGACTAAATTAGAGGGGACAAATATGGGCATTTCACCATAAAACAATAGACTTCCTGTTGTCGGGGGCGGGGCTTAGGTGATGTCAGCTGTCCACACTGTCATTGTCTTGAGATGTGGTCATTGATCACACAGACAATGTTTGATATAGATCTGATCATGCGCATGGGAGTTATTACATCAAGTAATGTAATGGCGAAAGGTCAAAGTTTGAGGCTTAGCCACGCCCACACCTTTCAACTTTTGAAAAAACCGACAATTGAAATTTTTTCCCCTATGTCTTAAGAGTATGTAGTAGAAGTTTGAAGACGATTGGTGAAAAGGGCGATGGGGCATCACTGTCCAAACAATGTGTGTAAAAACCACTAAATCAAGTACTTGGACTAAAATGGCCGACTTCTTGTTCGACATTGACCTTGGCTCCACAAAGACTTTTTAGTAGGTCTCAAGGCACTACATTGTTGTACCAAATTTCGTAGTTCTCAGAAAAAGCATGGCTTGGGGCTGACAGTTTTAATGGTCCTAGGGGGCATTATTTCAGAAAATAGGCCACGCCCACAAAGCTATCACTTCCATTTCTAATGGTGGTCAGACTAGGATCACTCATCAGATATTTCGTAGTGATATCGAGATAACTGAGGAAATGAGAGGCAAACGTATTTCCATGGCGTGATGGCGAATTTTGCCATGCTCCCAAAGCCCCGCCTTTTTTTGAAACCTGCCAGTACTGGAGACCAAGTGACCTCAACTTGTCTACTGCTATTTGCCAGAGGTTGCTGGTGAATGGGTGAAAGGAGCCCAATAGGGAGCTGTGAAAAAAAGAGTGGCGTGGTGACAGGTCAAAGTTTGAGGCTTAGCCACGCCCACACCTTTCAAGTTTTGAAAAATCCGACTGTTGAATTTTTTCCCCTATGTCTTAACAGTATATAGCAGAAGTTTGAAGGTGATCGGTGAAAAGGGCGGTGGGGCATCATTCTCCAAACGTGTGCGAAAACCACTAAATCGAGTACTTGGACTAAAATGGCCGACCTCCTGTGCGACTTTGTGCTTGGCTACCAGAGACTTTTTTGTAGGTCCTGAAACAATACATTAATGTACCAAATTTCATAATCCTCAGTCAAAGAATGGCTTGGGGCTGACAGTTTTGATGGTCCTAGGGGACACTATTTAAGAAAATAGAACACGTCCACCGGATTTTCACATCAGATTTTTGGGAGGCCGGACCAAGCCCCCACAATGCCGCTCTAAAAATGGTCCCATCCCGGAAGTAAGAAAAATTGCAGTTCCACCCTCATCCGCTGGGGGCTGGTGCCAGAAGCGAGCAAATTCTCATTGACTCCCATGTTAAAAATGCCGATTTCACAGCAGAAATAAACATGTTTACAGCCTGGTGTCAAAACATGTTTTTTGTCTAAATTATCTAGTTTATACTCATGACAACTCTGAGGGGGGTGAATTTTTTTCTCACTCTTCTGTTTAAGTGTATTAAAAGCCTAAAATTCTGTATAATTAATGAGCATCCGACACACGTGACCGCCGCCTCAGACCCACGTGACCACAGAGCTAGCTCCGTGGAAAGGCCTCAGTACAGCCTCGGCCCCTCCTGGAAACTGTTTCGGGATTTTGAGCCTCTGTGCTTGTGAATTCTGTTTTGGATATTATTGGTGCAATTGTTGGACAAAATGACTTGCAGTGGTATTAATTGCACTAATAGAGCGTCCAAGGAGTCTCCACTTCATTTTTTTCGGTAAGTTAAAATCTATATTCGTATTTTATGTCACTGCTGCCTTTAAACTAGCTGAGTTTACCGAAGTAGCTAGCTAACTATCAGTTTAACATGTAGCATGTACTGTTTAACCATGAAATTTAAATGTAAAATACGGTAAAATAATTAATAGGGCATATTTAGATGGGTAATATGGTAAAAGATCAAAATGGGTTGAAATATGACGGAGCGCTAAGAGGGAGACTTCTGTGTCCATTCTTCCACCCGGTAATCCCCAGCGGTCAGGCCGGGCAGCCTGACCGATCCGGCGCCTACTTGCTGCGCCTAGCTGCTGCGCGGTCTGACCNCAAGAATGAGTTCCCCTGTCCCGCTGGGAGGGTTTCAAACACCGCCAGCATCTGTTAGAGCCTGTGGCGGGGTGCTGAGGGCCGGCTCCAGCCCAGGAATGAGCTCTCCTCGCCGGCCGGGAGGGTTTGAAACACCGCCATCCTCTCCTCTGCTGGCTGTTGTTCATTCTGTTATGGTTACCGGTGCTTGTGTTGCAATGTGAAACGCTTGGTCTCAGATTTTGTAAGAAAGATAATAAAATGTCCCCCCAAAATACGACTTAAATATATTTTCTCTTCTTCATGATACATTTAATGGCTGGTGCGACTCAGGAGTGATAGCGCCGAAAAAAACTGTACTGAAAACTTGCTCAAAGCAAAATGTATTCATTACGGAAATAAATTATAAACTTACCGATTTAAAACTTTTTTAATCCAGGTACTTCTCACGAACAGGCGCAGAAAACCTCCACCTAAACTCCGTGTAAGGTTCAGGTCGATGGGTGTTCCAGTTAGCTCCGGTTGGGTTGAAGCTAGGTGGCTACATCCGTTAGCTCGGCTCCCACCTCCGCTTTAGCTTTGGATTAGCCAGGGTTAGCTTCAGGTTAGCTCGTAGCTAGTTCGCCTGGGTGTCGTCACTCGAGCCCAGCCTTACAGCCACACCCTCAGCACCTCCTCTCTTCCCTTTTATGGAATTGTCTGGGCTGGACGGAACCTGTGACACGGTCAAAATGGCGGTGGTGGCCACCTCCCATTATAGACAACAAACGTGTAATTGTAGTTAATGGAATCCCTTTGTCCAGTATGTACAGTCTATGGGCCGGACTAGGATCACTCACCAGAAGTTTCGTGGCAATGTTAGGGATGAGCGAGTACACCACTATCTGTATCTGTTCAACCAACTAAATTATCTGTATCTGTACTCGGAATGGGCGTGGTATAACACGGAAGTGGGCGTGGTTAATGGCAGTGGGCGTGGTTTACATCAATGTATTATTTTAAGTCTGAAATTGATATGGATTGATCAGAAGTTGATATGTGTATTGTTTATTTGAAAACTATTTACAGAGCAGCCTCAGAATTGAGATTAAATATTTTTTTATCACAATAGTAAAGGAACTGTTACAGAACAAGTTTTTCAATAAAATCAGAACATTAATATTTGAGTGCATGGATTAATACATCTGAACTCATGCAGTAGGAACTAGGAAATATGAAATGCTAGAACCAGACACAACTTTATATATATATATTTTAATTTTAATTTGATTAAACTGACTTTTTTCTTAACGTTCTTGGCATTTTCCCACACAAAGTTAAACAAAACAATGTTGATTAATGTGTGTGTGTGTGTGTGTGTGTGTGTGTGTGTGTGTGTGTGTGTGTGTGTGTGTGTGTGTGTGTGTGTGAGAGAGAGAGATAGAGAGGGAGAGAGGGAGAGAGAGGGAGTTCAAAAAAATAAAAAACCCGAGCGGAGGTAGTGACAACAGCACGTCAGCTCTGTCTTGTCAAATGCACCATGTCAGTTACGAAAAAAGTAACTTTGAATATTCAACCGAAAAAGAGGCGAGCTGAAGAAAACCATGGGGAAACTGAAGAAACGTGAGAAACAGTGAAGCAATCACAGCGAGATCCGTTGCTGTCTGTGTGTGTGCGTGAATGAACAGGACGGACTGCGCTCCCGGCCGGCTGCAGTTTTGTGTGTAGGGAGGGGTGGGCGCTCTATGTGTCTGGCCAATCACAGAGCGTGAAGACAGTCAGTTACCCAATGAGGATTTTCCTTCAGCACAATTACAGATATTGACTTGTTTTACTCGTTTCATGCTCGTATTCGTCAAAAATGCTTCATCCGATATCTTTAGAAATGGTGAAATGGGAGGCAAATGTATGGCCACGGCGGTATGCCTGACTTTGCCATGCCGCCACAATCCCGCCCTCTTTTGAAAACTCCCATAAAGTGCCGCCAAGCAACCTCCACTTGTCTTGAGTTACCAGCTACAGATTTGTGGCGATTAAGTGAAATGGGGCGATTTGGGACCTATCACAGTAAAACTTGACCATTTTGGTCCTGAGGGGGCGGGGCTTGTGCGATGTCATCATCCGACCATTCAATTTAGTTTGTGGCTGGGTGTCGAATGTCCACAGAATTTTTTGTAACCCTGCTCTATTCGAGTATGAAGTTATAGCCATCTATATTTTTTGGCGAGTAGTCGAACTTTGAGGCCTGGCCACGCCCCTCAACATATACGAAAAGTCAGTTTTATTTTTTCTATTTGATTGCCCATCCTTTCTGAGCAATTTCCCACAACTTTTGAAATGATCGCGCGAAAAATGATCGAGTAAATCAATCAGAAGCGGACCCTAGAAACGGCCAAAACAGGGTCAAAATCACCACTTCAAACCAAAATGGCCAACTTCCTGTTTGATGTTGACCATGGTTGTAAGAGGCTTTTCTGTGCGGACTGTTGAGTACTACAAGTGTACAAAATTTCATAACTGTACGACAAACTAAGGTTTCTGGAGGGGGGTATTTTTCACATTCTAGGGGGTGCTGTGGAGCTAGTTTTATTGCGATCTTTTTGGGACCTTTAAAACACAAAATTTTACATCATGCCTGACATGTGTGCAAAAATTCCTGAGCTTTCATGTATGGTAAGGCCTCCAAAAAGCCAATTTACTTGGGGGAAGAAATAAACAGAGCAGATACAATAGGCCTTTGCAGCGCTTTCGCTGCTCGGGCCTAAAAATGTTTTCTCAGTGAACCTGCTTTTTAGGTAAGACACATCTCAATGGCCTAGGGATAGAGTGTCTAGCCTAGGACTGGAAGATCAGGGTTCAAATCCCGGTCGGGTCTTACCAAAGACTTTAAAACTGGGATCCAATGTCATGTTGTGGGCAAGCTGTTTAACCCAGGACATGAAGAACCACACGAAAAGATCAGGTAAGTAAAAATAAATAAAATATTTATTGAATGAGGATAATGGAAACTAAAGACGCTGCTCCAAGAAACAGGAACAGGAAGGGACCAGAATCTAAAACGAAAGAATAAACATTTGTAAATACGTGCCAGAACCAGAGAACCAAGAGAATAGTCTTTTGGGGGAAAATAGTTCTTACGTCTTAACGGTGGTGAACTGGGAGAAGTCCAGTAGAGGAGAGGCGACAGGAACGATGGTGAGGCGGAGATGGCTAGGAGATGGTTGTATGAGTGCAGGGTGTAGGTTGGCAGGTAGGCGGGCGATGGAGAGTGGAGGCCAGAGGATCCTGAATGGTGGGATATTGAATACAACTCCAGACGTGGTTAAAGATGCAAGGTGAGATAACTAGAGACAAACACACAGGATTTCACAGGACAAGTTTGCAGGAATTCAGGAGATGTACTCGGCTGGGAGCTGGAGTTGTGTCACACCGCTCTTAAATCCCCTGGCCCTCTGATTAGTGAGATCAGGATCAACTTGATCTTGTTGCCACACCCACCTGAAAACAGAAAACTGGAAGCTGCCTGGTCTCCTTGGAATGTTTAAAGCCGGGTGTACACTGTGCGACTTTTTCACTCGCAGCGTTCAGCTTCAGCTCAAACTGTACGACTTCCTCGCAGAGCAGATCGCACGAGTCATGTGCTCACACTGTACGACCCAGTTCTCGCATGCGACCTGACTGCTCACACTGTACGTCTGGTAGCAACACGTCGGCCCTAAAAATGTGCTAAAAATAGCAGTTTTTACTCAACACGTCAGACTTTTTTGTCTTGCCTGTTGTCCTTCGGGAGTGCTGCAGGAGGACACACAGGGATTTATGGGGGTTGGATGAGGAAAACGAAATAAAGTGAATCTGTGTTTTGTGATCAGTTTAATTTGACATGAACACGACAAACACGCTTTCTTGACAATCTTTGTGAGTAAAAAAAAACGTGTAGAAACAAAAACGAACAGCGTGTGTTATTAGGGAAATAGCGAGCGACCGGCCGGCGTTGATGCAGGATTGCGCGCGCATGCGCCGTGAGCGGTTCTGATACTTTTTGGATCGTAGCTGCTCGCAGCGCCGCTTCAACAGTGTGATACCCTCACGAGGGACGAGCGAAATATTAAACACACCAGAAGTCCCTGCGACCTCACGACTGCTGATCGGCGGCTGGTCACGTGGTGTTAATCGCCTCTCGTAACCCCCTGTACACTACACGACCGCTCGGCGCAAAACTCGCCCCGATGTCGTGGCTTCTCGCACGACTGGAAAATCGCCTCAAAAAAGTGAAAAAGTCGCACAGTGTACGCCCGGCTTAAGGCAGACCGTGACATCCAATGCCTCCCTGCTTGACACCGAGCTTTAAGGGGTTGGATTGGGGGGGGGGGTGTTAAACCGCCAGATAGTTCCTGAGCCCAGCCACAGCTGCAGCTCACCGCTCCCCATAGGGGTGGGTCAAATGTGGAAATGAGATTTCACCAGCGTGTGACACTAATGGGACTTTGACTCAATTATCTCAATCAAACTGTTGAATTCAGCATTTTTTTTTTTACCTTCTTTGTGAAAATTGGGTTTTATTTACATTAAATAAAATAAACTCAAATACAAAGAACCTGACATCCAGCTGGATGCTTTCAACATTCCTTTCTAAACTTTGTCAAGTTTTTTTTTCTCTCTCTCATCTCTTTGAAGCAGTTGTAAAAATCCAACAGCAACAACATCTGACCTTCAGGGTCTCGACTCCTGACAATACTCGGTTGTATGTTAATCTATAAATACTGTAGCATTCTGGTAGGCTTGGATGAGGTTCATGTGTGTTTGTTTCCTGCTGTTCAAGCATTGTGAGAGCTGATTGGATGTTAGAGTGTGTGGGGAAGCAGCAGAGCTAGAAAGAGAAGGACTTGAGTTGTTGTGCGGCGTGGTTACGACCAACAGTAACCGGAGTTGTTTAACAAAATAACACAAAGTTCACTATGGCTTGCTTATTCTTCAACGTCGGGCGAAATGCTACAATACAAAACAAGGGCCATGCCAGATGTGTAGCTGTGTTTGCTAATTGGGACCCAGCTCTGATGCCCTCAGTAGATGTCCAGTGCCTCTGACCATCACTCCAGATAATCAGTGCAGCTGCAAAGAGTTGGCATGTGGGACAAGCAAATACTTTTATGTACAACCTTTTGTGGACAAGGGTCACATTTTTGTTAATTTTGAAAACAACTTAAAAATGTTTTAAACCTAAACAACGTTTATGCATGTGGCCTAAAAGTGTTCATTTTAAAGTTTCTGGCACTAAGCCATCTTGTGGCTTTAGTATAAAAGGGTATAACAAATGTAATATTCTAACAATTATTCATGAGCATAACATAGAAAGCAATTCTTTTAAAATAACTGAAAAACAAGTTTAACAATTTAAAAGGTTTATTTTGATATATTTGCTGTTGGTTTCAAATGAAACAGCCAAGTCTGTAATCAGGGTTTAAAAACTAAAATAAAAATATAATAAATATAATGTTGCTTCAGGTTGAATTTATAGATCTGTTTTGACTTTGCACTTTCAGCGGTTCTAGAGGTTAATGTTAATGCATGAGTAGTACACCTCTACTTAGCTGAAAAAGTATGGAGCTAGGATTGGGACAATATTCAGCGTAACTTGTACCAAGTTTTGTAACTTCGAACATGTTTCATCACATGTAACTTTGGATTCGTAACGTAACTTTAGTTTTCTAACTTGTAATTCTCAATTCGTACTTGTATTTCTTGTTTTGTAACAGGAACATTGTATTTTGTACATGTATTTTTTATTTTGTAAAATCAAACTTTTATTTTGTACATTTACTACTCATTTTGCAACATCAAACATTCATTCAGAAACATGAAACTTTTGGTTTTTACCTAGCAGACTTCCAAATTGAAAAAATCATGGTACAAGTTTGAAATCAAAACTCTCAAAACACACATTTCATTCTACAGGTACAAACCTCAAATCTAGTGTTACAGATCTTTTTGTCTCGATTCTAGCGTCAGTGGGAGGAACTTGGGTGGAACCAATGAGAGCACGAGTCTTAGCTACCAATCACGTTTCTCGAATTCCTGTCCAATCATTGGGAGAGGAGGGCAGGGTTCTGTCAGAGCTGTAGAAAGAGAGAGTTATGACATTCTTTGAACTCGCCGACTCGTGGTCACGTGGTTCATGGAGCTCTCAGTTCCAAACATCCCACAGCGCCGTAAGTCAGTTTGAACGGCGTATGGTGGGACAAATCACAAAAAATTAATATAATCACATTTCCTCTGGCGATTTGTGGTAATTATTGAATAATATTATATATTATATTATATATTATGTCCTAACTCCTTCACAAAGTAGCCTATTTATATTTTTTCGAGCATTTGTAGGAAGACAAACACCCGTGACTGTTCTACATTACAGGAACACGACAGTCCCAACACATTGTAGAACACATTTAGACCACATACATTACTACAATATACTATAGCAATAAATTTGATGTAGTAATGCAACACACTGCTCCAATATAAGCATATTTAATAACTTTAAGTCCTACAAGAAGCCCTAAACTCAAGTTGTAATATCCATTTTAAAGTGTTTATTGAAAGCTAGAATTCTGCTCCAGCTTACCTTGAAGAAAATATGTATCTGTTTATGCTTTGAATGATGATCTATTATGTTCAGTAGAATACATTTTACAATCATTACTTTATATTTTTATGTGAAGACAGTACATGCATCTATAACCCAGTTTATCTAGCTTCTATAGCAACTAATTAAAAATAAATTTTCAATAAAACTGTATGGTTCATCACAGTAGATAAAAAAGTGTTATTTGTGAAAAAATGAACACCAAACTAGTACAACATGTATAATAGCATTTTTAATAAAGCATTTTACCAACATTATGTTTAGTAGTTACATATGCACAAATAAGCTGAATCATTAATTATGAGCAATGTACTCAAGACCTAATTAAACTCTTTTGAATTACTTTATTTTGATTATTATTAAAATAAAATGTGTCTGTGGGTTAAAATTTGAAATGACTAATTTTAGGGTTGGATAAAATTTTAAAATGCAATTTTACATTTCTATTTTTTTGGTTTAGTTCAATATTTCTATACGTACAAAAATAGTATTTTAATAATCCCTTTCTAGGTTGAATATCTTGGTTGGCTGCCCTGCATATAGCAAACGTCTGAGGGAGTAATCAGAATTATGGCTTACCCAAAGATGCAGAGAGAAGAAGAAAATGGTTGGCTCAAGTCAGCAGGAGCAACCTCACCATGACCAGAGATCACAATAACAAAAAGCTGTGTGCAGCGAGTTTAATGTGCACTCTCAAATGTTTTCTATCAAGGCTCTACATGTTCTGCTCTCAACTGCACAAGGCTGTAATTAAACTATTAAATATGGCAGGAAATAAACTAATACACCACTCTACAGGTACATTTTGAGGAGGGACAGTTTGCTATGACCAGGCAAGGCAAGGTGAGACTCAGGGCTGAAGCTGTGTTTGTTCATCGCCCTGAACCAAGTAGGAGGAAGGACCCTGCAGTGAGAAGTACAGCAGAACCACTGCATGTTGACCCACTGACCAGTGACCACACATGTTGTACTCAAGTAAACTGTGGTACAAATCTTTTGAAATATTAAGACATTTTTATTTATTTTATTTTAAAATTATTCTTTATTCTAACAGTGCCAATATAATTTCAGAGAATGAGGAAAGCAGCCGCAGCAGTGAGGAAAATGAGGGAAAGTGATAGGGGACATGAGATGGTATCAGGAGAGAGGGACATCCCAGGCAGGAAGCCATGAGGAGCCGGCGTCAGGGCCAGGA
>SSNQ01034415.1:650884-673413 GCA_006942095.1 Nothobranchius kuhntae | reverse complement strand
AAAAAAGTGTTATTTGTGAAAAAATGAACACCAAACTAGTACAACATGTATAATAGCATTTTTAATAAAGCATTTTACCAACATTATGTTTAGTAGTTACATATGCACAAATAAGCTGAATCATTAATTATGAGCAATGTACTCAAGACCTAATTAAACTCTTTTGAATTACTTTATTTTGATTATTATTAAAATAAAATGTGTCTGTGGGTTAAAATTTGAAATGACTAATTTTAGGGTTGGATAAAATTTTAAAATGCAATTTTACATTTCTATTTTTTTGGTTTAGTTCAATATTTCTATACGTACAAAAATAGTATTTTAATAATCCCTTTCTAGGTTGAATATCTTACATACATGGTTGGCTGCCCTGCATATAGCAAACGGTCTGAGGGAGCAATCAGAATTATGGCTTACCCAAAGACGCAGAGAGAAGAAGAAAATGGTTGGCTCAAGTCAGCAGGAGCAACCTCACCATGACCAGAGATCACAATAACAAAAAGCTGTGTGCAGTGAGTTTAATGTGCACTCTCAAATGTTTTCTATCAAGGCTCTACATGTTCTGCTCTCAACTGCACAAGGCTGTAATTAAACTATTAAATATGGCAGGAAATAAACTAATACACCACTCTACAGGTACATTTTGAGGAGGGACAGTTTGCTATGACCAGGCAAGGCAAGGTGAGACTCAGGGCTGAAGCTGTGTTTGTTCATCGCCCTGAACCAAGTAGGAGGAAGGACCCTGCAGTGGGAAGTACAGCAGAACCACTGCATGTTGATCCACTGACCAGTGACCACACATGTTGTACTCAAGTAAACTGTGGTACAAATCTTTTGAAATATTAAGACATTTTTATTTATTTTATTTTAAAATTATTCTTTATTCTAACAGTGCCATTATAATTTCAGAGAATGAGGAAAGCAGCCGCAGCAGTGAGGAAAATGAGGGAAAGTGATAGGGGACATGAGATGGTATCAGGAGAGAGGGACATCCCAGGCAGGAAGCCATGAGGAGCCGGCGTCAGGGCCAGGAGGAGAAAGGAACAGGCTATGCAACTAGGGAACCCAGCTGGAAAACCTAAGGGAGGAAATAGAAAATGAAAAAGGCATGAAAAACACAAGAGGCAATAAATGGAGTAAATAGACAATCAAAAAGGCCGTACAGCTGTTTCTCAGTGGGTTCAACAGGCTACAGGTTTCTTCAGGACATGAGTAACCCTCTGCCTGATGTTAGAACCCTGCACACATAGGCGGAGATCCGGGGGGGGGGGGCGGGGGGGACGCATCCCCCCCACAAAAGTTATTGTAAACACATAAATGCTATCAGTAAACCTGTATTGTCTTCTAAAACTACAACGTAAAAGTTAGTCTGCAAATACAAAACAATGTGTTTTTAATTGTTGAGAAATTATAGTCCCCCCCCCCCAATTCCTCAGGTTGGTACGGTCGGTCCACACACGCTGTTTCCAATGGGCGGGGCTGCCGGCTCTGCCCCGCTCACAGCTTCACAGCAGCCCGCAGGCTCACAGGAGGCGGGAATCAAAAAGCCAGCGGTTTCCAGCAGTAAGTCATTTATCACACGCTTGTTCTACAAACTTAAATATGTGTGTCAAATGTGATCATAAATGTCAAACATAGACACCGATTATCTTTAGATTTTGATCACCGGTCGGAGATCCCTTTATGACAGACCACCACCACCACAGTAAAATAAAAAGTTGTCACTTCATGTTCTCTGGTCATTCCAGGATTATTCCGCTATTATTATTCCATTCACTAAGGTGATCAAAAGTTCCTTTTTCCAGACACGTACGCTTTCACGGTCTTCCCTGGAATCTGTGGAGCATTTATAGATCGATGAAAATGTCCGTGTTTCATCCTATTTAGCAGATGAGTATGGTAGAATCAAAACTAACTGGTCCGATGTATGGAATACCACAGCGTTTAACCGCTCTTATCCCGTCTTCCCCAGGCTCTGCAGTTGTTTACAATATGTCAAAGTGCAGGTGCACCGTGCAGCTTAGGGATGAACTGGAAGCAGCAAATGTGTGGTGGAGGCACGATGCTCAAAGCTCTCAGTGTAAAACATAGAGCCAAAGATCCCGTTGGCCACACAGACCCAAAACACTATGAAAACTGAGAAAAGTGAGAGATCAATTAAACTGAAAGATAAACTATAGAGTATGTATATGTTTAGTGTATTTGTAAAGTAAAAGTTTTTAATTTTTATTATTAAAATGAAACAAATATTTCAAGAATATATTTTTAGATTTTGTGTACCTTTTCGTTCAGTAGGACTTAGATAAAGTTATTAAATATTACAGAGTTATTCTCTAATAGCCTACAAACATTTCTAGGATTTATTAAAGAGATTTCAGTCATTTTGATACTTGACTTGTGAAAGCTGATTTGACGTTTATTTTTTCTAGACATATTTAGAAGGAACATTTCAAATATATTAAAATCAATATGGAACTATTTGGATAGTAGCTTTCGTGTTATGTGGTTTAATAAAATTTTAATGTGACATTTTATGTTCTCTCTCTTTGTTGTGAAAAAGTTAGATATGTTTTAGTACTTAAAATTAATGCTTTGCATCCGTCCACACGTGTAGCTGTTGGTCAGCTAATAGCCATGTCATTTCAGGACATGTTGCTTCAACTGTTAACGATCTGCTTTTAAATCTTTATTCTGAATTGCTTATTCCGTTTTAGGCCACAGTCTTATTTAAATGAAAACAAAAAGAAAGGATGCTTATGGAGATGTACAAAATTGGCAAGATATTATTGTTGATCAATATCCTCCAGCTCCGTTCTAATGACAATATCCCATCTGTGTGTGTGTTGCTGTCCAACTGTCAGCAGACCAGGTCAGTTGAAATGGCAGAGAAACAAAAAACGGCAGACATCAGGTCGTTTTTTAATGCTCCAGAATGTCAGGTAAGTAGAAACTTGCATTTTGATAAAGACATCTATNCCCCCCCCCCCACCCCCACAAAAGTTATTGTAAACACATAAATGCTATCAGTAAACCTGTATTGTCTTTTAAAACTACAACGTAAAAGTTAGTCTGCAAATACAAAACAAGGTTTTTTTAATTGTTGAGAAATTATAGTCCCGTCCCCCCCCCCCCAATTCCTCAGGTTGGTACGGTCGGTCCACACACGCTGTTTCCAATGGGCGGGGCTGCCGGCTCTGCCCCGCTCACAGCTTCACAGCAGCCCGCAGGCTCACAGGAGGCGGGAATCAAAAAGCCAGCGGTTTCCAGCAGTAAGTCATTTATCACACGCTTGTTCTACAAACTTAAATATGTATGTCAAATGTGATCATAAATGCCAAACATAGACACCGATTATCTTTAGATTTTGATCACCGGTCGGAGATCCCTTTATGACAGACCACCACCACAGTAAAATAAAAAGTTGTCACTTCATGTTCTCTGGTCATTCCAGGATTATTCCGCTATTATTATTCCATTCACTAAGGTGATCAAAAGTTCCTTTTTCCGGACACTTTCACGGTCTTCCCTGGAATCTGTGGAGCATTTATAGATCGATGAAAATGTCCGTGTTTCATCCTATTTAGCAGATGAGTATGGTAGAATCAAAACTAACTGGTCCGATGTATGGAATACCACAGCGTTTAACCGCTCTTGTCCCGTCTTCCCCAGGCTCTGCAGTTGTTTACTATATGTCAAAGTGCAGGTGCACCGTGCAGCTTAGGGATGAACTGGAAGCAGCAAATGTGTTGTGGAGGCACGTTGCTCAAAGCTCTCAGTGTAAAACATAGAGCCAAAGATCCTGTTGGCCACACAGACCCAAAACACTTTGAAAACTGAGAAAAGTGAGAGATCAATTAAATTGAAAGATAAACTATAGAGTATGTCCATGTTTAGTGTATTTGTAAAGTAAAAGTTTTTAATTTTTATTATTAAAATGAAACAAATATTTCAAGAATATATTTTTAGATTTTGTGTATCTTTTCGTTCAGTAGGACTTAGATAAAGTTATTAAATATTACAGAGTTATTCTCTAATAGCCTACAAACATTTCTAGGATTTATTAAAGAGATTTCAGTCATTTTGATACTTGACTTGTGAAAGCTGATTTGAAGTTTGTTATTTTTTCTAGCCATATTTAGAAGGAACATTTCAAATATATTAAAATCAATATGGAACTATTTGGATAGTAGCTTTCGTGTTATGTGGTTTAATAAAATTTTAATGTGACATTTTATGTTCTCTCTCTTTGTTGTGAAAAAGTTAGATATGTTTTAGTACTTAAAATGAATGCTTTGCATCCGTCCACACGTGTAGCTGTTGGTCAGCTAATAGCCGTGTCATTTCAGGACATGTTGCTTCAACTGTTAACGATCTACTTTTAAATCTTTACTCTGAATGGCTTATTCCGTTTTAGGCCACAGTCTTGTTATTGAAATGAAAACAAAAAGAAAGGATGCTTATGGAGATGTACAAAATTGGCAAGATATTATTGTTGATCAATATCCTCCAGCTCCGTTCTAATGACAATATCCCATCTGTGTGTGTGTTGCTGTCCAACTGTCAGCAGACCAGGTCAGTTGAAATGGCAGAGAAACAAAAAACGGCAGACATCAGGTCGTTTTTTAATGCTCCAGAATGTCAGGTAAGTAGAAACTTGCATTTTGATAAAGACATCTATAAGAAGGAAACAAAATGCCTATGAAATTGTTTCTAAATGGTTTCATTAGGCAAAGTCCAGTCACTTGAGCACAGGTAGCCAGAGCCTGTCAGACACAGGCACAGAGTCACAGGTCAGTCTCTTATGAGGACATACAGTGTTGTATGTAGAGAGCTTTTTTTTCATGTCCCCCCCAAAAATTACTCTCTGAAGTTTTACTGTTTATTGTCCCCCCCAAAATTGAAATGGGATTTCCACCCTTGCCTGCACAGACAAATGCAGCCCATTAACTGGAACCAGGTGTGTTAGGAGAGGTGTGTGACATGCTCAGTTTGAAGGTTAAAAATCTGACGGAGATGGAAAGAGAGTGTGTGCTTACTGCGGATGAGATGGCAATCACTCCAGGCGTGCATCACTCCATCACAGACCAAACTGGGATTTGCCACCACTGTTGTTCCTGGTCAGCTCTCCGCTCAGCTACTATGAAAACATGAAGATGGACACACAACACAGTTTAACCTTTAATGGTTATATAAGATTTTTGTTTTAGTAACTCTTTGACATCTTTTTATTGATAATTGTGTTATTGTTAATTCTTATTTCTTGTCATTCCTTAATAACAAAATTGCAAATGCTAATATTATAAAGCAAGTGGAAATGAGCAGTTTTATGGAAAATGTCTAATTTTTAAAAGTTATTGTTCGACTACTATTCTTGAAATATCGTAATTTTATTCTTTTGACTTGAGTCCACAAAACAGAACAACATATCTTCTTACGTTCGTAATCCTGTTTGTCTCATGCTTCAGCAGTTTGTTGTAGTCAGTGTTATTAACTGAAAAATATTAAGTAATTACTTGTCTTCACAATCACATTTTCTTTTTTATTGGTCTCTCCATTTGTGCTTCCATTTCTGATGCATGTTCGTGTTGATACAGCAACCAGCAACGTACAAAAAATCCCAAATAAAACTAATAATGTAAAAAGTTTATAACCTATTTCAAACTGTGGGGAATATTTTTAAAACGTAGAATCAAACAAGCTGAAAGAAACCCGTCTACAGCTCGTCCTCCTGCTCACAACCAACAAGCTGCACACAGTTAGCTCATTAAAGGTTACCTAGCTAAAACTGGGAACATAAAATATCGTCGTTGGCTTACTGTGGTACGAAGCGGTTAGCTAACGCTTCACAATACAACAAAATGATGACATTTCATCAACTTACCGGAGAAAATCCTTCCGAAACACCGAAAATGAACTGCAGTCAATGCAGCAGCGGGGGCTGTTTGGAACTATTCGAAGTTACATGAACCACGTGACTCCCGCATTCCGTGTCGTAACTCTCTCTTTCTACAGCTCTGACAGAACCCTGCCCTCCTCTCCCAATGATTGGACAGGAATTCGAGAAACGTGATTGGTAGACTCGTGCTCTCATTGGCTCCACCCAAGTTCCTTCCACTGACGCTAGAATCGAGACAAAAAGATCTGTAACGCTGTAGATTTGAGGTTTGTACCTGTAGAATGAAATGTGTGTTTTGAGAGCTTTGATTTCAAACTTGTACCTTGATTTTTTCAATTTGGAAGTCTGCTAGTTACAAAACGAAAGTTTCATGTTTCTGAATGAATGTTTGATGTTACAAAATGAGTAGTAAATGTACAAAATAAAAGTTTGATTTTATAAAATAAAAATTACATGTACAAAATGAAAATTCCCTGTTACAAAACAAGAAATACAAGTACACATTGAGAATTACAAGTTAGAAATCTAAAGTTACAAGTTACGAATCCAAAGTTACATGTGATGAAACATGTTCGAAGTTACAAAACTTGGTACAAGTTATGCTGAATATTGTCCCAATCCTAGCTCCATAAAAAGGTCTAACAGAAGCATTCACAACTAAATATGGTGACAGACAACGTGGATTGCCTACAGTAAAACTACTTTTTATTCTGTTAATGTGCACAACTGATTACATGTATGTCAAGATAAATGATAAATGACCCGCATTTGTATAGCGCCTCTCAGAGTAAGGACTCCAAAACGCTTTACACTACTATCATTCATCTATTCACACACTGATGGTGATGAGCTACAATGTAGCCACAGCTGCCCTGGGGCGCACTGACAGAGGCGAGGCTGCCGAGCATGGGCGTCACCGGTCCCTCTGACCACCACCAACAGGCAAGATGGGTTAAGTGTTTTGCCCAAGGACACAACAGCAGAATTCTCTGTCCAGAGCCGGTATCGAACCTGCAGCCTTCCGATTACTGGATAACCCGCTCAACCTGTTGAGCTACTGCCCCCCACTTCAAACGGCCAGCTTTTGGCATTCCTAGTTGCATTCCTGGATTTAGTTCTTGCTCTAAATTATCAGGTTCAGGGTTTCTACAAATTTTACTTTTATAGATTTTGTGGAAAATCATTGGAACATTTTAACAAGACATTGTTTTTTGGCTTCACTGGGTGATATTAAAAGTATAGAATAGAATAGAATAGAATAGAATAGAATAGAATAGAATAGAATAGAATAGAAATCCATTTATTGTCCTTCATTGAGGAAACACTTTTTGTCACAGCAACAATCACATTCACAACAGCAGCAAAAAGGAGAGTAAAAAAATAAAGAATAAACAGCAAGAAAACAAAATTCACAAATACTTAAAAGATTCTAAATACTCAAAAATAAATAAATAAGCTAAGAAAAGACTGTGTGGAGAAAAAAGATGGCACAGGTTTTACTGGGAATGGAAGCATGAATTAAAAACTCCAAATGCAATAATGATTAGTTGTAGCAGAAAGTGGAAGGAATGACCTAAAATAATGTTTCTTCATGCATCTAGAATGCATTATTAATTAAATGGCTTATTTCTAATAGGTTTGTCTGTCTCTCATACAGAATTATTAAAGCGTTCATACTTAGTGAGTAGGTAAATAAAATCAATAACATATTTCAAATTCTTCACAATGTAGTCATTTCTTGCTTGTTTTGATAAAATATATATTTATCAATAATCCAAACATTAATATTCCTCCTTTTCCAAGTTACCATCACCCTTCAGAGATTCAAGCTCTGTAGTTGTGTTCAATTTCCTTCTTCCTGAATTGCATTTTCACCCATGGAAAAGGTGACACAATGAGCAGCCCTATTTTTGCACTGTAGTGAAAGGGGGGTGAGAAGAGGGGGAGGGTGTCAGCGCATGAGAGTGTAGGGGGGTGATGGGGGCACAAGGCCCCCAGGGGAGGGAAGCACAAATCAAAGGGGACAAAAATGCAGCCACATTTGGCAGGGCTTTTGTCTCTCCTGACAGCTGAAGGCACCAATGGAGTCCAACAACAATGAATTGGACTAAAATTTGAGCGTAAGAAAGCATTTCAAAGTACAGAATGGGGGTTAAATGTGTGTGTGTGTGTGTGGGAGGGGCTGATACATGCAGGTTCAACATCAAGGCTGATCAAAATAAATGTTTAAAAAGCTAGCTTAGTGAAGGAGTTAAAAATACTAGCTTCCCAATGTGCTTGTTAAATGGACTTCCTGGAAAATAATTGCCTTCTAAATGCTGCCACAGCTTCCTGTCTTGTTTCTTGTAGAGAAGCCTGCAAGAATGAAATAAATTCCCTCCCTAATGAGTAAAGGCAATCCTGGAACTGCATTAAATCACATATATATGAGTTTAGCAAATCACCAGTCACTCTCAGCCTTCCAGGCTGATTAAAACACCCGATACCAAACAATATAGAGCACAGGCATGATTTAATCGACCATCTTGCTCATTCTATATTCCATTACACTCTCTCAACATGACCTTAAACCTCAGTGGATTCCATTTATTGATGCACTTTGAGGTATAAATCTCCCGATGAGAGAAAAGCTGTGATTTCGATTTGCATTTTATTGAGCTTTAGATTGTGCCGGGAAACAGATGAGATGTGGGGGCAGCGTTAATGGTGTTAATGTTGGCGACCAAAGTACTCCCTCTTTGTCTTTGCTGCACCGTCTCTCATTGGTTACGTTGCTTTTAATAACTTTCATGTCCATAACTTGGTGAAAGACAAGCTGGGGTGACCTCACAGAGTGCAGATGACAAGGAGAGAACAAAAGGGGATGAAATACATCAGTTCCTGTTTCAGCGTACGACTGCAGGTGATGCTGTGAGAAAAATAAAAATACTTGCAAGAATACTGAAGCAGCTGTAATGACTGAAAATGAATTTTAATCTATTGCTAACATGCAGAGCTGAACGGATTGATGACAAAACAAATCAAAGTCACTAATTAGGTTATTTTTTTAACCTCTTAATGGACCAGGTACTTTTTTTACTTTTATTTTGAAAGAGACCTTTGTTGTTATTTTTTACTGCAAAAAAAAAAATCATCAAAGTTAGATCAGCATAGTCATATTTATCTACTAGAAGACTTATTTCAGGTTCCAACATTTAAGGGTCTTAAAAACTGTGATATCATCTAACTTGAGTAAACAACACCTAAATCAAACTTCTGTAAAGTTTTCCCAGCAATAAATCATCTTGTTGTATGTGGAAGTTGTTTTCACAGAATGAACGACAGATAGATGCCGTTTACCTTACCCTGTACTTTACACAAAGAGGAAACACCTGCACAACATGAAAAAGTGGCACTAATGTACACATTTCAGTCAAATGTCCTGAAAGTTGTCATAAATACTGAACGTTAAAGAGTCATAAACTCAGAACTTCAGCTCACCAAGTGAACATTTTAAAATAAAATCTAACCTCCAGTTTAACGTGTTCATATCTTGACATAATCTCACACAGTATAAAATTTCTCAGGTTAAAAGTCTCCTCATGGTCTACAGATTTACAATTTAATACAAGAATTATTTTCATTAAACATTTAAAAAAGATGAATAAATCATCTCAGGGTGACAGATGGTGTTAGCAGAAGAGTAGCATAAGGGTCAGATGGACTGAGCTACTTCAGCGTTAAAACATCTCAAGACAACACCAAATCGCTGTGACTGTCATTAGTTTACATTACAGTAAATGTTACCTGTGGAGCAGCAAGCATGCATCTTGGGCGTGACTCCTCAGACTTTGACGGTCCTTCAGTTAATTCCATCCAGTGTAGCGTCATGAATGGCCTCTAATTTGTGACGAAGGTGTCACGTCTGGGTGGCAATTTCTTGACCCACGACATGCTGAATCCAAACACGGAGAGCAGGAATGTAAGTAAAGGTCTTTATTACTAAATAAGGGAAAAGTAAGAGACGGGAACCGACGAGATGCAGGACTGGCAGCAGGAATCCAGGAGAGTCTCTAAGGAGGGAGACAGAGTGAATACAAGGCGGAAAACAATGGGAACTTATCTGGAGACTAGTCTTACTGTTACTCGGTAGTAGTAATGGCACGGGAAGGCTTGTCGGGTCCGGGTGAGCTGATGAGATCCACAGGTGAGGTATAGGTTGTCCAGAGGCGGAGGAGCAGGAATGGATGTTGGTTGGTGAGCGGCTGAGAGCGGGCGGCCAGGGAATGAAGCAGTGCGCCAGGTAAAACTGAGATCCGGGCTTGTTCTGGAGCTGGTGATGAGTTGAGAGAAACCTGGAGGGGAGCAGGAGAGGGCATCAAGGTATTTACTGGCAACAGGTTCACAAGAATACAAAAACGGGTTTCAGGCTCGGGCTGAGGCTGAGGCTGAGGCTGAGGCTGAGGCTGAGGCTGAGGCTGAGGCTGAGGCTGAAGCTACCCAAACAGAGTAATCATCCGGCGTGTTGATGTGTCGCACTGCTCCTTAAATCCCCTGAGCCTGATGAGGAGATCAGCTGCAGCTGGAGCTCTCAGACACGCCCACCTGTGGAAACAATGCTCAGAGGGAAAAGCCAGGTTACTTGCAGTCAGCTCACCACGGACCATGACAGAAGGTCACATTTTCCCAGCTGGGTCAAGCTGGGTCGACTGTAACTTTGCCCCACAGATTAACCACGACAGGAGCCATGATGTCTGCTGAAAATCATCTTTATCTGCTGCTGTTCCATCCCAAGATGAAGGACACTTCAAGGATCACAATACTAATTTAAATAATAATTTTAATAAACTCTTGACTTTATTACTGTTATTACAATCATCATTAATAATCTCTTGGTTCAGTATAAATGTATTTTAATTACTGAAATGACTTATTATGCTTTGGGTATAATAATGATTATTGTTGATAATCCTGATGTGTGTTCAGCAAACCAGAAGGTCATCTTGCACGTTTAACCAGCCTCTTTCAGAAGGGATCCAGGGTAAAGGGTAAAACCATCGCGTGTCTTTACTTCATGACCAAGCTTTCTGACGCTGAGAGGGCGGGTTCTCAGGGTTTTGTTAAAACCGAATCCCGCAGCAAAAAAGTTCAGTTCTTAAATCCACCAGGAGAAGAGGGACGGCCGCCCGAATCTCTACTAAGCATTCTGTCACGCCGATAGAATTGCTTCGAATAAACACACCTGTTTCCAACTGACGCAAAACTCCTTCAGAGTTACTGATTTTGAGACGCTAATAGTTCCACCAGTCAAGTGACCCAAGGAGACATCTCAGGACCGATTTGGTCGCACTAAGGTCCTTATACCAGCCTCGTGCCCAGAGGAAACCATCTCCACCTGACATCTCGGATCCAGAAGAGGGTCTCCTGATATTGGGTGAGGTAGACACTCTTGACAGATGGTGTCTGTATGCTGTTTCTTCTAATAACCATCAGTTAGCTGCAAAACAACTTTCCACCCAGAAATGCTTCTCTCACTGAAAGAAACCTTCTGATATTCATTCACGCATCCAAAAACTCACATTTTCATTTTAGCTTCCACTCAGTCACAGGTTTGCCTTTAAAACAAGTTTTAATATCAAATTGTCTGTTAAAAATTGTCATTTCTAAATTGTCATTTCAAATTGTCATTTTTTAAAAGTGTTAGTAATAAATTCTTAACTTTAAAAACTTGACTCTCTTCTTTGAAATGAAACACAGAATGGTGTATATATCTGATTATTGAAAAAGCAAATATTCCTTAAACTTCTGATTAAACAAATAAACTTTTGCTATTAAATTTAATTATCTTAAATTAAACATTAATCTTTGGATTAAAAATAGACCAAGCTCGTTGGCATATGAACTTCTATCAAATATATAATATCCTAGATAATTATATTTGACAGAAGCTTCATTGTTAACTTGTTTAGATCTTTTCTCAGAATCTAACAAAGCTGATAGCAAACAGTGTTGATTCTAGTGTGTAGTTAAACTACGCTACACCAGAAAATGCAATGCCAAATGTAGTTTTCTGGCACTGTCGTTTCCGGATCTGCTCGGGGTCCTGCACCCGCCGATGACATCATCATACTACGGCAATATCGCATATTTTTTTCTATTCTGTTCTTTAACATGTGTTTTGGAAAGAGTTTAGCAGTTTTGTTATTACATTTGTGTTTATAACTGCCTAAATGTTTTTGAACGTGGTAACGTAACTTCCATAAGTCGTGCATTCAGCCAGTCACCTAGTGTGACCCCGATCCGCCCAGAAGGAAACACGATGTCTAATATGGCGTCCTCCAAAGACGCTAGACCAGCGCCCTATACTTTATACCCGATTTTTATGGTTATATGTTACAAAGCCGCCGATATTTTTAAACAACTGGGCATAATTTTATTAATTCTCAACAACGTTTCGATGGATTTTTCCAGAGATTAACAGTAAAAAAACACATTTTCTCTTTAAACAAACAATCTTGCTTAGTTTTAGACCATTTCATATTTATTTCTCATTGACATCTTTGATAATCTTAAAATCCTCTTTCAGCTCATTTTAACATCTTCTAATTACTTCTGAGCTCTTGAAATATCCCCGAACCAGGAAGCAAATTTCAGTTTCCATGGTAACTAGCACTGGCTGCAGGTTAATTGTACACTGAACAAAGCGAGCACCGTCTCCTCAAGTCTCTCGTTAACCATTTATAATTGCATGAAAATGTAAAAGGTTTACCTCTGAGATTTGTCTCCAATTCCCTCTAAAAAACCTGATATGAGAAAAACTATCATAAATTACCATAACAGCAAAAGTAAGAGGAAATTACTTTTTAGCACAGAAAGACTCCTATAAACTAAAGCTTTTATGTACATTTACAAATTACACCTCACTAGCCCAGACCCTTTTAACTTTTATTATCACCAGTTAAAGGTGGACTGTATGATCTTGAAAATAGCTGCTGAAAAGAGCAACATTTTAAAAAAATAACAAAAACAACCCCATTTGTCAGGCTCCTTCTTAGGGTCACAGACTCTGATGGTTGCAATAAAAATGGTGCAACACTGTTCACGACTGATGACTCTAAAAAATATGGACAAACCTTTCATGATGTCACATATAGGAGGCTTTGACTTGAAGCCTAGTGGGCGGTTCACTTACATCTTGGCTATGTCAGACGCTCGACACTCCAAGACAATACAAACATGGGCACAGAGGTGGAGCTGAGAGAAGAATTTTGAGGATCTCAGTCTGTCATTGCGTGCATCTACAAACTAACTGAGCTAATTAAAGCTAACAGAGAGCTGCCACAGAAAAACATGGTTGAACGACTCTAATATGAAGCGTGCATAAACTCACCAAGCTGCAGAGTGTTCTCCCTCAGAAAGCTGCACAGGAAACAAACTCAACACAACCTCAGACTTGCGCAATCAGAGCTGGGTGCCTGGGCCATGTGAGCCCCTGCTTAGCTCTTCCACAGGGTATATTCTCGGGGCCGCCGTTTTGGTACCCAGCTCTATCAATACAGCAAAACAAAGTACAGAAATGCAATCTAGCTTACTGACAAAATAAGGCAGAGACTTCTTGGATGGTCTCTTAGTGACATGAAACAGCTAACCATCAGTGTCCAATTATTCAATGATTTGCGCTGCAGTTTTGGCTAACTTTCAGTACCCCAGGAGTCCATTTTTATTTACAGTCGAACAACCGAAACTGAACTCTCCGACTTGCTGTGCGTTTGTGTTTTTAACACCTTAATCTAACTGCTGAAATTTCTCCTCAGCCTTCATTTGTCACTGCATGAATGTTTCATCACTAATTTAAACAAATTGTCATGAGTCGGGGTGAGTACTCCCGTCGCACATTCCATCTTTGAGTTGTTTTTCAGGAGAGGGAGGCGCCCAGCTGCTTCTGGTTAGCAATCAACGGCACTGGCTTCTTAAGGAGTTGGAGAACACACCTCGATGCGGGATGATTACTACTACTCGGTAGATTCCAGCTGTCTAGTGTTGCAGTGACTTTGTACCTCTTGTGTTTTTGGCTTATTATTCTCTGTGGATTTTTGTGCTTACGTCTTCTTCAGGATTTTTTTTGGAACATCTCTGGAGTAGAGCCTTCTCAGGATTCAGTGAGTCATCAGGAAACTCACCTTTGCCACATAACTGTCTGGACTAAGCTTCCCAGTGTTCTCCACCTCTCCAGTCGCCCCACTCCTCTGCTTCCCACACGCTCCCTCTCCTGGACTTACACACCTCGACTCACCCAACTATCGACCTGCCCCCCCCCAGTTCTCCTCATCTCCTTTGCCCAGTAAGTCCTATCTCTGCACCTCCTCAGTTAAGACTTGCTTCTCAGGACTCACCTTATTTTGCTCTCCCCTCCTCAGACGCTGAGTACGGACTTTGCTCATCCACTGGAAGCTCCAGTGCGCTTTTGTTCCCGTCTATTAATAAATACCTTTTTTTATCTTTATTCCTGTGAGTGTGTTGATTCTGCATGTCCTGGGTTAAACTCCTTCCCCAGACCATGTCAGAATCATTCCGCCAACCCGCTAACCCAGCAGACTCAACCCTCTCAGATCTTCTTCAGAGAATGTCCCAACAGGAGCAGACATTACCACTGCTTATGGATCAGCTCAACGCTGCCCACAATCGTTACCAGCAGTTGGAGGCCCTAGTCCGGCAGATCCATGAGCGGGTTACGCAGCCGCTGCCACCGACTGCAAGGTCGGAACCTCAAGCAGCAGCTCCTGTTGCTTCCGGACCGGGAGTTCCTGTCCCCACAGAGATGTCACATTTTTGTCCAGCCGTTTCTCCTCCCTCACAGACATTCAGCGGTGAGTTCGAGGAGTGCCACAGCTTCCTGCTCCAGTGCCGGCTTGCGTTTGAACGCTCACCTGGAGCCTTTCCCACGGATTCAAGTAAGATTTTTTACGTTATTGGACTGCTACGTGGAAGAGCCCTACGGTGGGCAGAAGCTAAGAGCCATTGTGCTGCCTTTTTAGCAGGACCTTTTGATGAGTTTTTAGCGGACTTTACATTAACTTTTGGACAGACCGAGTCCGTTTCAGATATTGGAAAAAGACTCTGGAACCTGTCGCAGGGCCGACGATCGGTTGCAGACATGTCGGTGGAGTTCCGAACCCTGGCAGCTAGGACTTCGTGGAACGAGGAGGCGTTGATGGCTGCATTCACGGAGGCCCTCAGTGTTTGTGTACGGGATCAGCTGGCGCTGTGCCCCGAACAGCAGTCTCTCGAGGGGCTCATTCGCCTGGCCATCTCCATTGATAAACGTCACCAGGAGCTACGGCGCCCCGCCAGCAGTGCCCGTCCAGCTCCCATTCCTGACCGAAATCTGGGTGGTCATCGCTCCTTTTCCGAGACCACCACAGCTGATGAACCTATGCAGATGGGTCGCACTCGCCTCACCCCAGAGGAACGGGAACATCGTTTGAGGTCAGGTCTCTGTTTATATTGTGGGCAAACCGGACACTTTGCCAGAGCCTGTCCTGCTCTGGGAAAAGGGAGGGCCCATCAGTAAAACCGGGGCTACTGGTGGGCGGAAATTCAGACTCTTCTAGCTCCCGTTGTTCAATTCCATGCACTGTGTGTTTTAATTCTGAACAATTTCAGTTAGAAGCTCTGGTGGACTCAGGTTGTGAGCAATCTATGTTGGATGTCGGTTTGGTAAAGAGGTGGAAAATACCTACCACCCGATTGTCTTCTCCTCTCACGGTTTCGTCTCTGGATGATCGCAGTTTGTCCACCATCACTCACCAGACCATCCCACTGCAGATAAAGGTGTCAGGTAACCACACAGAACTTCTGGCATTTTTTGTATTTCCCTCTCCCCAGTCTCCAGTGGTTCTTGGCCATTCCTGGTTGAAACACCACAATCCCCAGCTGAACTGGAGAACCAGTCAGATTGAAGGATGGAGTCCTGAGTGTTCTCTAGCCTGCCTTCGCTCAGCCTCACCAACTCTCCAAAATTCCACAACCTCTCCTTCTGAGAAGATTGACCTCTCCAACGTCCCTCCGGCCTACCATGACCTCCGACAGGTAGTCAGTAAGGACCGTGCTTCTTCTCTTCCCCCACACAGACCTTTTGATTGCAGCATTGAGCTGTTACCCGGAGCCCCACTTCCCTCCAGTCGACTATATCACCTTTCCAAACCTGAGAGGGAGAGCATGGAGAAATATATCCAGGAGTCTCTAGCAGCCGGTCTTATCAGGCCGTCCACCTCACCATTGGGGGCAGGGTTTTTCTTTGTGCCAAAGGAGGGGACTCTAAGGCCATGTATTGATTACAGGGAATTGAACCAAATAACGGTAAAGAACAAATATCCTCTGCCTTTGTTAACTTCCACTTTTGAACCCATTCAGGACGCCACCATTTTTAGCCGCCTGGATCTCAGAAATGCGTACCACTTGGTACGAATCAGACAGGGTGATGAGTGGAAGACTGCATTTAAGACTCCGTTAGGACATTTTGAGTATCTGGTAATGCCTTTCGGCCTAACTAATGCTCCAGCTGTGTTTCAGTCTCTGGTGAACTCTGTCTTAGGAGATATGTTGAATAAGTACGTGACTGTCTACTTAGATGACATTTTGATTTTTTCAAAGACTCTGGAACAACACGTTTTGCATGTGCGTTCTGTGTTGCAACGACTCCTGCAAAATCGGCTTTATGTGAAGGCAGAGAAATGTTTTTCATGTCTCTACTGTTAAGTTTTTAGGGTTTGTGATCGAAAGTGGGAGACTGAAGGCTGACCCTGAGAAGGTCCAGGCGGTCACAGAGTGGCCTACCCCCTCGTCACGTAAACAGCTTCAGAGATTCCTGGGTTTTGCCAATTTCTACAGAAGATTCATCAGAAATTTCAGTCAGACTGCCACACCTTTAACCAACCTCACATCCACTAACCGCCCTTTTGTTTGGTCCACAGAGGTCGATGCAGACTTTCAGAAGCTGAAAAGACTATTCACGAACGCTCCAGTGCTCCATCGCCCAGACCCCCAACTCCAGTTTACACTCGAGGTGGACGCCTCAGACACCGGAGTCGGCGCCGTGTTGTCACAGGTATCACCGCTCGACCATCGCCTTCACCCTTGTGCTTTTTTTTCTTGCCGTCTCACCCCAACATCTGGACTGATCACAAGAATTTGGTCTACCTCAGAGAGGCCAAGAGACTAAACCCACGACAATACAGGTGGTCCCTTTTCTTCTCTCGTTTCAACTTTCAGATTTCATACCGACCCGGATCCAAGAACGTAAAACCAGATGCTCTCTCGAGACAATATGCTTCTGACCAGGAGACTGAGCTCTCCAATATCCTACCCCCGGCATGTGTTGTGGGAGGTGTGACGTGGGAGATACGTGACCAGGTACTGGAGGCACAGAGAACTGACCGTGATCCAGGTAAGGGACCTCCAGACAGGCTCTGGGTTCTGCAGGCTGTGAGAAGCAAGGTCATTCACTGGGCTCATACTGGCAAATTTTCACTTCACCCCGGAGTAGGACGTACAATTGCACTCATCAGACGCACATTCTGGTGGCCGGCCATGTACCGAGATGTCAAGGATTATGTTTCAGGTTGCCACATCTGTGCTCAGCAGAAGGGTGATCACCGTACACCTGCTGGACTGTTGAACCCTCTGCCGATCCCCTCTCGACCATGGTCTCATGTGGCTCTGGATTTTGTGTGTGGTTTACCGAATTCTCAGGGATTTAACACCATACTCACCATTGTGGACAGATTCTCCAAAGCATGCCATCTCATTCCTTTGAAAACTCTTCCATCTTCTACTGTTACAGCCAAACTGCTCATCAGACATGTTTTCCGGTTGCATGGTATCCCGGAGGAAATCTTGTCCGATCGTGGTCCCCAGTTCATATCCAGAGTCTGGAGGGAGTTTGCAGAGGCTCTGGGGGCCCGAGTCGCCCTTACCTCTGGACACCATCCCCAGACCAATGGTCAATGTGAGCGGGGGGTACATATGATGTTCCTCTCCACCGCCAGGACATAAAGTCATAAAGAACACACCGCTGCACTTCTGGAACGATGCTGTGAGTAAATAAACCGTTAGGTCACACGTAAGCTTCATATATGTGAAACTGCATCACTGCAGTACTTTTATTTTGAAAATTACCAGGGATTTTACACTGAAACAGCATGTTATTTCCTGTCTAGCCCTATGTTAGCTGCTGAAATTGATGCATCCCAGAAGCGGCTGGTGGCAAAAATAGAACTCGATCCTATCTTTGCGTGTCGCTCTAGGACACGCCTGGAAATTGCCACATTGCCGCTGGTTTGAAACAGCCCATGGGCTATAATGGATTCTATTTGAAGCAGTGATGTTCCGCGACCACCGGGTAAGTCGTACTCTGGGTGGGTGGGGTGGCGGAGGGTCATTTCTTGGACCTAAAAATTGCACACATCAGAGCTGAGCTTCAGATGACAGGTTTTGGAGTCTTGTTTATCCATCCTGACCCAGATTAAATAACAGCAACACGACTCTACCACTGACTTGTTATGTTGATGTTTCACCTCCACAATAACACAAGTCTGGAGGAGTTCTTCTGTGTTCTAGAGTTGCTAGTGCTAATGGTTAGCTTCTACAGTATTGGTTGAGACTTTCTCTGCTTTCTTTTGGACTCTAAAACAACACAGCCTTGGGTGAGTCCATAGATCCAAATATTACAGTGTTACATAGATCTGTGTGGGTTTTTCTAATCTGAGATTTTCCTCGTTTCCTTTGGCGGTAGATGACTATTTTCACCTTCAGCCTGCATTTGAAACTCAGAGTGGCTGATCATATGAACCCGGTCTTTAAAGAAGGCCAAAAAAACCCAGATTTTAAAGTACACGATGATGTGTGCTACAAATTCATTATTAAACATAAACGACTACAATAATTTAAAGAACTAAGTGCAGAGGACAGAATGCACACAAATAATGTCATCCTAACTGATAAAAAAAATGGACAAATCATATTTTGGTAATTATAGCTTCAGCTTCTGTAATAAATGGTATCTGCACACTCCAGCTATGGAACAATTACTCTTTCAGAAATGTCTTTCCCTTGCTTATAAATGACAGTATTTTCTGTAAAGGTGCTGAATACGTTGTTAGAGTAACAGAAGCTTTTCAAGGAGTGGGTATAGTTAGTTTAATGTCCTCTCCAGAAACATAAGGCTTTTGATAGAGCTGACTAAAATGGATGCGTTCATAATATCAGAAACACCAAAAAACAAGCACAAAAAGGTCTTTAACCTACTGGGCTGATTAGAGAATAAACCTCAACCAGAAAGCACAACGTTAGCGAGAAACCCAAGGATTCATTCTCAAAGTACAGTTTGGTCTCCAAAGGAAAAAGTTAAATGAATTAATGGAAAACAGAAGGAATCCAGATGCTTGCACACAGGACATCAGGGGCCACTGGATGCTTTGAGGAATACAACAGTGATGTGAGTCATATGTAGTGGCATTCATGGTTACCAGAAGGAAGGAAAACTGAAGAGCTGTTGGGGTTGTGGACAAACTTGTCAAACTTTGATTTTACCGCCCTAGTGTGGAAGCATAATCTTGTTAAACAGCACTGCAGCTTTTATTGGTAACAGAAAAGTACAGTTAAAGAACATCTTAACAAACCATTTGTTTTTGAGGTTCTTTTGCTTTGCTTTTAACGACAAATTTTTCCCTGTGAAAAAAGCAGACATTAGTATCTCAACGAGGAATAAATGACAGAACTAGACAGTTGTCTTATAAAGATCACATAATGTAGGGAAAGGGTTGTATAAAACGAGTAACTCCTTAATTTGAGAGTCAAATGTTAGCAGGAATAATTTCATGAATGTTGAGTTGGATGTAATCCCGCAGGGTAAAAGGCTCCTTTTAGTGTTGATATGGTCTTTTCTATGGTATAAACCATTAGAATTGTAGCATCATCCATACTTTACTTTTACATAACCTCTTTATTGTATTTTTGTTTTACTTGTTTTTACAAAAATCTTAATATGTGCTGAAACCAAATTCCAAGGCTTCACACGCATCATGATTACAGGTCAAACAGATTATTTCTATCAGTTAACAGTTTCTGCTGGCACAGTTTTGCTAAGTCAGACAGTTTGTTTAGGAATAATAACAACACACAAAGACAGCAACTTTGTGTCAGCAAATTGTCAAACACACAGCTAAGGTCAGTGCAGGAAGACAGAGACAATGGAAGCCTTCATCTCTCCATCACACATTCTTCTGTTGACAAAAAAAACATGTCTGCTCCACTGCCTAAAACAAAGTTTGCTCATCATGTCTCGACTCCTACTATTGTTTTGATTTTGTTTGTTTGTATCTGTACCAAAAAATATGGCATATTAGTAAAAATCCTGGCCGTGAATATGTTTTCGTCATTGATGAGAGGTACAAATTAAAAAGTGTTTTGTTGTTTATCATGGTAACCAGCAGGTCCACAAAAATAAACAATAAATGATGAACAAGAGTCTGCTTCTAGACCTGCAGAAAAAGAAAAACAAACCAAAAAAAAGGGGGACACACAACAATACAACTAGAACAAGCTATCACTGTGTCAACCTGATGGGGAAATATAAAATCAACATTGTTTTACTGAACGATCACGATAATAAATCACAGTGCATTTGTGCCAACCACAGCCTTAAGACATGTGTTGAACGTGCCCAAGTCCATACTTATGAGAGCACCATGTGAGCACCTGTGTGTGTACAAGCGCTTGTATATGTAAGGTTTCTCTACAGGAACGTCCAGTAGAAAGTGTGAGGAGCCACAGATCTGCTCCCCAAAATGTGTAGGAGACAGAGGGAGCTCCAATTCCCAGATATCTCCCTGGGGTCCCTGCCCCAGAGCGCAGGGACCCCAGGGAGACTGCAACCAGAAAAGCCCCAGCCCCCTCTAAAGAGGCGCAGAGGATTGCCCCGGGGGGGCCACAACCAGCAGCCGGCAGAGTCCCGGGAGATATCAGCGGCAAGCCCACAGGCCCAGCCGCAGCCTCCCACCCCCAAGCCGGCCGAGCCCGGAACCCAGTGTCCCGGAACCCAGTGCCCCGGGACCCAGGGGCGACCAGCCCCTCCAGGAACCCAACAGAGCCCAGGGACTCAGATCCCACCAGGCAGCCACCGGGATCGATCGAGCAGGCTCCAAAAATCTTAAACCCCCTGACCCGGGAGCCGCGAACACTCAGGCAGACGAAGGCTCCACACTCCACACAAAATTTGGCAGGGGGAGGGTAGGCGAAGATGTGTAGTAGCACAAGAAGTCCGAGGAGAGGGGAGGAGTCCAAGGCCCCACCTGACATACACAGCCATACACAAACACAGTCACACACTCCCTCATACTCACACATACACATACAACCTAAGACTTACAAAAATGAACACCAGACACCCACTCACGCTCCCCATACACATCCTATCCTATTCCCTCTGGTCCCGGTACTGCTGCACAATGGGTACAACCATCAACAGTTCCCAGAATTCGCGCCTTTCTGCTGGGGGTGATGATGAGCAGGCAACCCCGCCCAACGCTGAGCAAAGCATCCCACCACCCCAGACCCCAACATGACGGCCAGCTCCCCCTCCTAGCCTCCAGCCCCGGGAAGCCAAGCGACAACAGAGGTGTGCTAAGACCCTTAGTCTTCCTCCGCCTGCTCCAATACAGTGTTAGTACATGTTGATGAGGTGTATTCCATGGCTTTGGTGAGCAGGCAGTGCAGGCATCGTCTGGCCTATGCCAGCTGATGCAACCACACAACCCCACTCGCCCCCACAGCCCTCTGTGTCTAAGTGCAGTTTAAAATTGGAAGTGGGCACCGGCTCTCGGGATGAGGCTGAAAAATCCACTTGCCAAATGCCGTTGAGTGTGCTCACTCCTAAGGCACTAAGTGTGTGTTCGCGTGGATTGTCATTGGTGGAAGTGTTTAAGGTGCAAATAAAATTGGGGGCAGGCTGCCACAGGAATGCGGAAATGTCAAATCTACGTCACACTGTCATCACAGGACTAATATGGTCCCATTTCCTGGACCCCGTCAGAAACCTGGCCGCACTGTTCTGAACCAGTTGCAGATGTCGAAGAGCAGTTAGACCCAACCCAGCTTACAGAGAGTTACAGTAATCCAGACTTGATATCAGAAAGGTATGGAGTACTCGTTCCAAGTGGGTCCTTGACAGCAACAGCTTAATTTTAGCTAGGCGACACAAATGAAAAAAGCAGGAGCACACTACCAGGCTGATATGGGCGTCAAATTTTAATCCAGAGTCAATCCTAACCCCAAGGCTAGTGACAACTGGTTTCTGACATGGTGAGAGAATTTCCAGGTCAGATATAGCACCAAGGTCAGACCTAGATCTCAGGTGATAGATGATGGGCTCCGTTTTATGCTCATCATTAACGTGCAGATAGTTAGCAGCTAACGAGGACTTGACTTTATTAACACAGTTAACCAGAGTCGTAACAGAGGCACCATTCCCAGGACATATTGGTGAGTGGATCTGGCAGTCATCAGCATAAAGATGAAACTCAACACCATGACCATGGAAGATGGACCCTAGCAGAAGCAAATAAATGGCAAATAAGAGTGGACCAAGAGTTCAGCC
>SSNQ01034415.1:599045-650874 GCA_006942095.1 Nothobranchius kuhntae | reverse complement strand
ATACACAAACACAGTCACACACTCCCTCATGCTCACACATACACATACAACCTAAGACTTACAAAAATGAACACCAGACACCCACTCACGCTCCCCATACACATCCTATCCTATTCCCTCTGGTCCCGGTACTGCTGCACAATGGGTACAACCATCAACAGTTCCCAGAATTCGCGCCTTTCTGCTGGGGGTGATGATGAGCAGGCAACCCCGCCCAACGCTGAGCAAAGCATCCCACCACCCCAGACCCCAACATGACGGCCAGCTCCCCCTCCTAGCCTCCAGCCCCGGGAAGCCAAGCGACAACAGAGGTGTGCTAAGACCCTTAGTCTTCCTCCGCCTGCTCCAATACAGTGTTAGTACATGTTGATGAGGTGTATTCCATGGCTTTGGTGAGCAGGCAGTGCAGGCATCGTCTGGCCTATGCCAGCTGATGCAACCACACAACCCCACTCGCCCCCACAGCCCTCTGTGTCTAAGTGCAGTTTAAAATTGGAAGTGGGCACCGGCTCTCGGGATGAGGCTGAAAAATCCACTTGCCAAATGCCGTTGAGTGTGCTCACTCCTAAGGCACTAAGTGTGTGTTCGCGTGGATTGTCATTGGTGGAAGTGTTTAAGGTGCAAATAAAATTGGGGGCAGGCTGCCACAGGAATGCGGAAATGTCAAATCTACGTCACACTGTCATCACAGGACTAATATGGTCCCATTTCCTGGACCCCGTCAGAAACCTGGCCGCACTGTTCTGAACCAGTTGCAGATGTCGAAGAGCAGTTAGACCCAACCCAGCTTACAGAGAGTTACAGTAATCCAGACTTGATATCAGAAAGGTATGGAGTACTCGTTCCAAGTGGGTCCTTGACAGCAACAGCTTAATTTTAGCTAGGCGACACAAATGAAAAAAGCAGGAGCACACTACCAGGCTGATATGGGCGTCAAATTTTAATCCAGAGTCAATCCTAACCCCAAGGCTAGTGACAACTGGTTTCTGACATGGTGAGAGAATTTCCAGGTCAGATATAGCACCAAGGTCAGACCTAGATCTCAGGTGATAGATGATGGGCTCCGTTTTATGCTCATCATTAACGTGCAGATAGTTAGCAGCTAACGAGGACTTGACTTTATTAACACAGTTAACCAGAGTCGTAACAGAGGCACCATTCCCAGGACATATTGGTGAGTGGATCTGGCAGTCATCAGCATAAAGATGAAACTCAACACCATGACCATGGAAGATGGACCCTAGCAGAAGCAAATAAATGGCAAATAAGAGTGGACCAAGAGTTCAGCCCTGCAGAACCCCCAACGCAGAGCCTCCCAGGAGCNGTCTAGTGTTGCAGTGACTTTGTACCTCTTGTGTTTTTGGCTTATTATTCTCTGTGGATTTTTGTGCTTACATCTTCTTCAGGATTTTTTTGGAACATCTCTGGAGTAGAGCCTTCTCAGGATTCAGTGAGTCATCAGGAAACTCACCTTTGCCACATAACTGTCTGGACTAAGCTTCCCAGTGTTCTCCACCTCTCCAGTCGCCCCACTCCTCTGCTTCCCACACGCTCCCTCTCCTGGACTTACACACCTCGACTCACCCAACTATCGACCTGCCCCCCCCCCCCAGTTCTCCTCATCTCCTTTGCCCAGTAAGTCCTATCTCTGCACCTCCTCAGTTAAGACTTGCTTCTCAGGACTCACCGTATTTTGCTCTCCCCTCCTCAGACGCTGAGTACGGACTTTGCTCATCCACTGGAAGCTCCAGTGCGCTTTTGTTCCCGTCTATTAATAAATACCTTTTTTTATCTTTATTCCTGTGAGTGTGTTGATTCTGCATGTCCTGGGTTAAACTCCTTCCCCAGACCATGTCACAAATCAGCTGTGTTAACAATCTACATGCAGGAATTTATGTGCTGGAAGCACACTCCAGCTCTAGCACGTCGGCATGCTACTTTAAAATTGACTAAAAGAATTCCTGGTACATAATACGACCAAGATCCTGAGAAGAGGAATTATGTGACCACAGGGAAATGCTGTAGTGTGTCGCCAAACCCGAATGCAGATTTAGAGTGCAGGTTGATCACAAACAGGCAAGTTGCTCAAAAAGCTTTTAGCAGCTAGCTGACAAGACCGTGACTGGGAGCGCCAGCTGGCTGGCAGTGCTGCTCAACGACAGCCGTGGTCTGTGTGGAGTGCTGAGGGTTCGATGGTGTATGAGAACATTGGATAGAGACATAAAAGCATCAATGATTGAGCATTTGCTTGGTAAGAAGAGAGCTTATGTGGGTCTTGACATGAACTCTAACGCCTGAAAAACATATTTAGAAATAATTGCAAACCCAGGAAAAGCCAACACATGCACAAACAAAACGCAATAATGTTTTATTTACAAGTGCAATAGGATGATCGTTAGGTCTGCATCCAGGTTGACTCCTTATTTGTCTTTGAGTTCTCATGATTCAGAAAGCTCCCAATGTTGAATCTAGTTTGATCCTTGTTGAGGTCAGATGTTCTTTTATGGGTTGTGGAATGGGGGGTGTAACTGTAACAATTGTTTTTATATTTGTGGGGAAGGGATGGGAATATGGTTTATATGGGGTCATTTTATTCTGTTAAGCACTTTGGGCTGCATCTTTTTGCATGAAAAGTGCTATACAAATAAAGTTTGATTTTAATTTTTAGCTCCATAAGAGAAAAGTGTTCTTTGTTTCTTCTGAGGCTCTACTAGGGCTGAGCCATATCATACCTTTCACGGTAATACCGGTACAATGCTGGGCAATGATAAGAAAATGAAATATCGCGATAGGATAGAATGGGTAAAACGCGCTTGCGCAGTGCCTTTGTTTTCATACGCTCATACGCACATGGCGGAAAAAGCATGGCGACGACGGAGGAGAAGGGCGAAAGCGGCTCGTTGAATGAAACAGAATTTGATTTTAAAAAAGGTGCTACTTCAGTGGTGTGGAACTGGTTCGGTTTCCACCCGTCTGATACCCAACAAAGCACAATTTTTTGTAGAACATGCAAGCGGGCCGTCGTGGCGAAGGGAGGAAACACCACAAACTTATTTCATCATTTGAAGCAGAAGCACTTTTTGGAGTACAACAAAGCTGTTAAAGCACGCAAAGATGCGTCCCCTTCAACAAGTGCGGTGGTAAGACCAAAGAAGCTGGCTCAACAAACAATCGGCACAGCTATAAATAGCTGCACCCCGTATGACAAAAGTAGCAAACGCTGGGAAGAACTAACTAATGCAGTCACGCATTGTTTAGCCAGGGATATGATGCGCATTCAGTGTGGAAAAGGAAGGTTTCACAAAGATGCTTAAAACGTTTGATTCACGCTACAAGCTGCCCACCAAGAAATACTTCTCTAAAGTCGCTTTGCCTGCTTTATATGAAGAGGTTCGTACTGAGGTGGCAAATGCATTATCGTCTGTGGAGTTTTTTGCGTCCACCACGGACATGTGGTCAAGCCGAACATCAAACCCCTACATGAGCCTCACAATACACTACGTGGACAAAGACTGGAAGCTAAAAAACAAGTGCCTTGAAACAAGTTTTTTCCCCCGAGGACCATACCGGGGAAAATATAGCCAAAGGCCTAAAAGAGTTCCTCAGCTCGTGGAATCTTCAGGAGGAAAAACAGGTGTGTGTGACGACAGACAGCGGGGCCAACGTTGTGAAGGCTGTCGCACTCAACAACTGGACCAGACTTTCATGCTTCGGACATCGCCTGCACATTGCCATAGGTAACTTGCTTAGAATGTCAGATTAAGCATTTCTTGCATTAGTTTAAATGATAGTAATGTTTATATTATTAATCTTTAGATGTCTCTAAAAATGAACAGGAAGGCTGGATGTGCGCATTTATGCTGTAAGACATTTTAAGTTTTGTGTGTGTGTGTGTGTGTGTGTGTGTGTGTGTGTGTGTGTGTTATACATAAAACTTAAATGTCATACATTCCACACTGCATTAATATTGGTGTTGAGCAATTAACCGTTTTCCTTTAAATTTGTCTTTTTTAGAAAGAAGTGTGAAGGACCAAAGGATTGATCGAGCAGTTGGAGTGGGAAAAAAGATTGTTGGTGCCTTTGGTCACAGCTGGAAGCGCCAGCGCGCTCTGCAGGCTTATCGCAAATTTTCATATATATGTCGTGATAAATATTGTTGGCCATATTGCCCTGCCCTAATCAGGACTAATCTGTGTATACTTCCTTTTTTAGTTTTTAGGTCTTTCTGATTTATAAATTATTTTCGTTACATATTTGTTTCACTATTGGCTTTCCATACATGCTTTGGCGGCCATTATGCACATTTAGAACACATGTTTATTTGCTCCCTTTGTTGTCAAAATGCATGTTCAAGGTGTGTGTTTAGAACTCATGCTTTTTTTATCCCTTTGGCTTGCCACATAACAGCAAGTATATCATGGACCTTAGGGCTGTTTGGTGTGACAAAATGTTTTATTTTACATCATTGTTTGTTTATTATTTGGTGGATGCATCAAATGGCAGCATTTCTAGTAGAATTTTAAACTGCTTGCAGTTATAAATACTAACCCAGTGAAATATAAACTAATATAAAGAGGAATAGGAATATGTATTAAAAGGGATTATCTTTATTTCATATTAATAATAGTTGCAATGATGAGTATTCCCATTGATTTCTCAATGACCTGTTGTTTCCTGATGTTTGAACTACATGTAACAAATTGTCATGGTCTGTGTCTGCGTCTCCCTCATGTGTCTCCTTGTGTGCTCCATTTCCCCCTAAGAATCCCCCTTATGTGTTTCTTTGTGTTCCTCATGTGTCCCCTGGTCTTCAGCCCTCCAGATATCTCTCCCAGGTCCTGTGTTCCTTTAGTCTTCCCCAGTCACCCCTCTGCAGTTTTAGTTTCAGCTTTTCATTTTATTAGTCTCTTTAGTATGTTTTTTTCCCACCAGTGTTTGTAGTTTTCCTTCCCCTTAGAATATTAGTTATGTGGTTGCATTACTTTTCTTTAGGTTTTACTCTTAGGTCATGTTAGTTTCCTCCCTGATTAGTTATTGCTTTCACCTGATTCTCTCTCCACACACCTGCAGCCCATCTGCCTCCCATCATGCCCCAGTGTATATAAGCCATGTCTTTGTCACAGTGTCTTGTCGGTCCATTGTTTGTTGTCAGTGTTGTTTTGTGCTCCATGTGAGCTTTTGTATCTCGACCCAGGTTTTGTGCTCTATTTGAGCTGTCGGTCTGCTTGGTTCAGGACTTTTGTTTTTGGCTTCCTGCCCTTTTTGGATTTTTCGTTCATCCTAAATAAAAGGAATAACTTTTAAACCACTCCTTCCTCGTGTCATCTGGGGTAATCTGCATCTTGGGTCCTAACAACCTCCTTTCTCTCAACGTGACACAAATTGCCAAAATAGCATAAACCCAGACAGCTGTAGATGTGTACAAATGTATCTTAATGGATTTTTGGGAAATGTTCACATGTTCTTCAAACAAAAACGTCAAGATCTGGCTGTAAACATAAAAATCCTGGAGTGAGAGAAAAAACTGTTTCCTCTTACAAGAAATAGCCAGACGTAAGAGTTCCCCATTCAGCCAATCAGAGGCGAGAAAGGCGGGACCTTCCTTAGACATCCTACGATTCCAAATGACACTTCCCACGTGGGAGAGGGTGCGGGAAGCGTGAAATTGTTCTGATGACGTGAAATTGTACCAGTCAATCACAAATTTAAAATGCAGTAACCACAGTTTTGCCACAGGGGGCAGCACTAAGACAATGTTAGACCTAGATTCTAGATCTAATCAAGTTTATACAAACATGTCAAAAAATTGCAAAGCAAAAGAAAAATTGCATTTGTAAAGACCCAATAATACAGTTTATAAGAAAAAGTTATTTTGGGGTTTAGTAGTTACTCTTTAATTTAATCTGAACATTTTTCTTGTTTTTGTTGATTTCCCTGCAAACTCAAAAGAAAAGCTCCATGTATTAGCCAAACAATCAAAACTTGTCAGTAGCTATTCATCTTTTTTCTGAGAACATATTGATCAATGAGCTCACATTTTACCAGCACACCTTTTTGGGTGTTCTTAGAGCTGGAATCAATAAGCCTTTAGTGGACTTTAAAAGGTTGATGATGCTGAAACACAATTGATCTATTAAAACATGTCAACACTCTGCTGCATGCGCATACACTCACATAGTGAGTATGTGCATGCAGCCTATTTTTGTTTGAATAATACATCAAAGGTCACACATAATAAGATGTANAACCTGAACAGTTCCAACCCGGTCTTACTGTGAGACCGGGTTGACGCGTCACGCTTGTGCGTAATCATATGCGCTTCTGAGCTGACGAGATTCTGGGATTCTCCTGGATGTGTCGCCACATTGGAGACAGGAACAAGCACTATTCAGCCAAAGTTTCATAATCAGAGAACATTTTCTAAGTGACAAGTCTCGCTTCAGTCGGAGGAATCTTCCTGCATGCGCTCTGGTTCTGCGACGCGCTCCAAGCCCCTCTCCACATCTTCAGCTCACTGTGTACCTTATGTAGTGCATGCTGACAGTGAGCTGTGCTGACCAGTGTCTAGCTCAGATGTTCAGATGGGAATCTTTTCTTGAGTGATTTAGCTACATCTGCGATGTGCGAAACGAATAAAATGTCAGTTTGTCTGCATGCGTCGGGGTAATTTTTTCTATTCTTTCTCCGTCAAAATAAACGGTCAAATACGGGAACTATCTGGTCATCACAAGCCCTGCTTTAAACTGTTCTGTTTTCTTGTGAAAATAGATTAAATTAAACTTGATTAACACCAGAGCCAGGCGCACTGCGCCGTTATCTCCGTCACTGTAAATGAGGGAAAAACTAAATGATCGGATCCTTTTCTGACCTTCCCCACCTACAAAGTTTAATTACAACAATCAAACGTGACACAGCCTGGATTTGTATTCTGAACAGTCTAAACATGTTTTAAAAAGAAACGTAAGCCACGAAAAGGGGCACCTGCTCAGTAAAACCACCAACAGGGTGAAAAATATCAAAATATTGTAGGCAGAGACGGGCTACAATTTCTGGATCCATTTTATATAAATCATTTTATTGATTATCGTCTTATGAAAGATAACTTTGACGTACACGAGCGACCGGTACTGGCTGCTGTCACCTGTTGTGATTGGTTAAAGCAGCTCTCTGCTGTCTGAGGGTAGGCCCCGCCCACAACGCCGCGGCTGCTGTCAGGGGCGTGTCCAGGGAGTGGCCTGGGGTAGCACATGCCACCCTTGGAATCTGATTGGCCACCCCAGGTGCCACCACACTAATTTACCTTTAAGTAGGCTTTTCCTTGCCTACAAAATACTTGGGGGTAAAACAATAAAAGCAAAACCATTGGTGCCACCCATGCACAAAGTTGTGCCTCACCTGGGCCACCCCATTTTCAAAGATCTGGACACGCCACTGGCTGCTGTGGCTCCCAGTGTTTTCTTTACTGTGGGAAATGGGTAATAATGTCTCTTTGACGGGAACAGGTTGCCGACCCCTGGCTTATAGCAACACAAGCAGTAAACAGAGGCGGGTAGTCTAGTGAACTAGACCAAATTCTTGCGTTGCAAAGTTTGGTCTAAGAACGCTCCATTGTAACCTCCGCAGCCCCTAGCAATATTCTGGCTGGCCAGTCACAGCTCTTTATAGGGGCTTTGTGAGCTAATCATGGCCTTCTATTTGAGTGGTGTGCAGGATGATGCAAAAGAGTGGAACAAGATGGCGACAGCTCATTTTACACAGCTTTTACATCAATTTTGGACTAATAGAACTTGGCCTTTATTACAATCAGGAGCAAATAGATTTATTTAAGTCCTTTATTTAGAAAAAGGATGTATGTTCACCTTCTCCAACAGCGGACTGCCTCATGTACTGAGTACGTGAGTGAATACGTTACTTTGTTCATTGTCATTTGTCATTCGAAAGACAACAGTTGAACCCGCTCCACGACCGAGAGCCGTCAATGACGCATTGCCAGACTAAATAATATACTTCACTCCTGCCAGGCTAGCTGGTGGGAGTGAAGCAGAAGGAATTGAGACAGGATATGCACAATAGCTGAAGGAATGCACAGCAACAACGCTGCAGCACATCTTATATGGTACGTACTGTGCCATTATATGCTGTTACACGTGTTGCTTTGTGACAATGGTCTTGTCAGAAGACCGCTTCCGTACTGACCTACTAACTTGCAGAATGTAATCGGATTGCTATCGCATTATCTGGGTGATTCAGCTCAATTAGAACCAGTTCGCCTTCAGCCAGACTAACGTGTTTACATGCAATTAAAAAAACCCAATGTGAGTCTTTTAAGGGCAATACGTTTTCTGATGTGCATGTAAACACACTGAGTGGTGCTCAGCCTGCAGGCTGTTAAACGACATAAATACTCGCTACAGAGATTTGGTTGCTTTTAATACCCCACAGCAGTAGTGGCAGTACACAAATCACCACTTAGCTATGGCAATGGCTGATTCAAATTCAAATGTAGAACAGAATTATATCCTGGAGGGGGATCCAAACGGAAAATGTTTGTCAGAATATTTATGTTTAATTTAGATAATATTCACTAAAAAGCCAAAATAATGAATACACGTCTCTACAACACTATGAGACACTCATTTATACAGTTTCTCAGCAAAAACCTAGATTTGGAGGTGACTTGCTCTTTAATTTTAGTTTATCTTAATTGTTAGTTTTTTTTCTTTCACTTTTTTATTTTTTTGTTTTGTTTCGTGAAACTCACATTTTCTGAACCACTTTTCCTCATTAGGGTCACGGGGAGCTGGAGTCTAACAGTCACCAGTCCAGAGTCGACGGACATCATGGACAGGTCAGCAGTTGGGACATGCAGAGACACACTCCCAGTCACACTTAAGTGCACATTTTTGGTTTGTGAGAAGAAGCCAGATCTTCCAAAGAAAAGCCACACATGCATGGTAGAACAAATTAACTCTGCGCAGAAAGTCCACAGCCAGGAATTAGAACCTGCAACCTTCTCACTCTGAGGCAAAAACTCCACCGTGCTGCCTGATTCATTATGCTGTTGGGAAATCTGATTGGCTTGTCTATAAAATACCTTAAAATTGACTTAACATAAGCAGCAAATTGCTACCCTGCATCTTTGTCCAGGATTGCTGCAAAGATGCAGCCAGCTACATTCTCTCCTGAAACTGTTGGAAAAAATTTTTTTGATATGAGCTGTAAATGCCTGCATTTATGATCAAGACAAAACACCATGTTGCTGAACGTTTCAGAGACAAGAAGAAGTAAACAATATCAGGTCTCTCCATGTGTGAATTAGAAGATGTCAATGACAGTTCACGTTTAGCTTCTCTTTGAGAATTAAAATCTCCTGCGTAGGAGGTCTCTTAGGAGCACAGTGCAGGGAGACAGTTCATTCTGAGGGGCTTCAGCTCTCCTAAGACACAACATGGTGGGAGGTCTTTTTCTCTCAACTTTCCATCTCACTGCAGTTTATTTATTTATTTTATTTTTTTGCAGTGTGGGGCCGTGTATTCATATGTGTGCACTGTTTGTGTGTAGGTTGAATCCTGGGTAAAAGGAGGGTGGTAGGATCTCTTCACCCTCTCTGATTCCTTCATAGATAAAGAGGGAACTTCAGTGATTTCCTTTTTTCCATCACTCACAGAAGAGGTCACACTGATTCTTTTAATCTGACAGTGGCTTAGATGAACCCTCATTTTATAAAGCTATCACTAGGAAAATTCTCAGGGATGAGTTTCACAGTCTTTGGGCTTTAATGAAGTGCTTCAAGTGTGCACATTTGCCAGAATTCTGCTTCTAATGATTTAACACTTTGGGGTATTTGAAGACTACTTTGTACAAAATAATAAGCCCTTCATATAAAAACAATCAAAATTTTAGTTTAAAAACACTCATTTAAGTGGCAGAAATCAAACGTGTGAACGAAGAGTTGCTAGACAACACAGACGTGTTCCTGTGGTGGTTCGGTTAGGGAAAGGGTCAGATCACAGGTTGTTGCAGCGTACTAAATATAGAAAGCCTCTGGTCTCCAGAGAAAACACCAGGAGATTTTTTTTCTGTTTTTGCACCAGCTGGTGAACCAGGCACAAGGGTGACCCTTTTTGTTCTCACTGACTGATGCCAAAAACAGGCTGAAGTTGAGAGAGAGAGAGAGAGAGAGAGAGAGAGAGAGAGAGAGAGAGACTGCTTTGTAAACTGTTTTAAAAGCAGCTGTAGGACATTCTGATTTATTTTTCAAGTTGTACAATTATAATCTGAACAGATGGTTTTCGTGGTTCAGGCTTAAGTATAAATCATCTTAGAAACAGACATTTACACCCACTGGTAAACAAAAGCTTTGTGGTTAGATTGTTAGGTTTTGTTTATATTTTCCCATGTCTGATGTTTTAACATAAATGAAAAATGATAACTTGCTGGCAAAAATATGAACACACTGTGATTTCTGTTATTATAACAGAGACAAATGAAAAGCTTTTTTTTTCTGCACATGCAAAACAACCTATGGAGCCCGGCCAGGCACAACCTGAAGAGGAGATGCGGGTCCTTCATCCCATGGGCTCATTATTGGAGGGGTCTTAAAGGTCAGGTGCAGTGTGAGGTGGGTGGTAGCCGAATGTGGGGACCTTGGCGGTCTGATTCTTGGCTACAGAAGCTGGCTCTCGGTACACTGAATGTCACCTCTCTGGCGGGAAAAGAGCTTGAGTTGGTGTGGGAGGTTGAGAGGTTTTGGCTAGATTTAGGCCCTATCCACACGTAGCCGGGGATCTGCCAAAACGTAGATATTTTTCTACGTTTTGGCCTGTCATCCACATGAAAAAGGAGTTTTTTCACATGAAAACGGATCTTTTTAAAAACTCCGGCCAAAGTGAAGATCTGCGTTTTCTCCGTTTTGGGTGTCTGCGTGTGGACAGACAAAACCAGAGTTTTAAGGTCCGCAACGTCACTTTCCGCAACAAAAAAATGCTGACATCACGTGTGCGACCTGTGTTTACACTAGCCGGCATCATGGATGCCCTCAGAGCTGCGCTCGCTTTATCAATTGTCCAAGCGCTTTTTGCTTGTTTGTTTTTGCAAGCGGAATTACTGCTCCTTGCGGAAGACCACAGACAAAGAACGAGGTTAAGAACGGGGGAAGTACTGCTGCCTACAGGTCTGGCATGTCCTTAACAACGTATTTATCCAGGTATGTGTTGACAGAGTTTTTTTTAAATGAGGTGGTATGGATGCAAGTTTTTGGAGGGGCGGATATTCATTTTTAAAAAAACCCGGCTACGTGTGGACTAGGCCTTAGTCAGACTCACCTCGACACTTGGCTCTGGCACTGGAACCAGTTCCCTTGAGATGAGTTGAGCACTAGCACTCTGAGTTTGCCCCAACTGAAAGGTGCTGAGGAGGGGTTGGAGTACTTTTAGCCCACCCATCTTGGCGCCTGTATGTTGGAGTTTACCCCAGTGAGTGAGAGGGTAGCTTCCCTCCTTCCGCTGACTCCATCGCTATGCAGGGGAACTTCAGCTCTCATGTGGGCAATGACAGCTAGACCTGGAGAGGTGTGTCTGGGAGGAACGGCCCCCCTGATCTGATTCCAAGCTCTGTTTTGTTACTGGTCTTCTGTGCTCTTCATGGATTGCCCATGAACCAAAGAGCACCATGTTCAAGCTTAAGGGTGTGCATATGTGCTCCAGAATGCCTTAGACATTATTGATCAGCTTTGTTGTCGACTCATCTGATCTGCAGCTGTCTGGGACACTTAGGTGAAGAGAGGGGCGGAGCTGTTAACTGATCACTACCTGGTGGCGAGTTGGCTTGGATGGTGGGGGAGGAAGCCGGTCAGAACTGGCAGGCCTAAATGTATTTTGAGGGTCAACTGGAATAGACTGTCAGAGTCTAAATTCCTCTCACATGAATTTCAGCTATTTTATTCTTGAAAATTTCAATACTTTCCAAAATTAGTCATTTCAGGGCTCTGTCTCTTTAAGAAAACAAACTGGAGCTGGCCACTCCCACCCTTAACCCCTCCCAGGCTGCTATAATCTGAGAAGTTCCTCCATCAACAGTTCTCTCTTGCACGTGGGAGGTGGTTCTAGTCTAATTTTGTCACAAATATTGACTCTTTGAAACAACTTTAAAATATTTGTTTCAGGCACATAATTCATAAAACCAAACATTGACAGAAAATGGATGAATGAGGTTTTTCATATTTGGAGTTTTTATAAAGGCGGTAGAGGCCCTTATAGCAGCACACAAGAATGGACAAGCTGAGTTTTACATATGTCCTTTAAGTTCTGCTTTAGAAACAGAATAATTAGCTGCCTACAACAGTAAGCACAGCACAGTAGATGGGCATAATGTTCTCTGCATAACTCCCATTCAGTGGCGGCTCCAGAAATGTTTTTCTGCAGGTGCTATGAAGGAGCTAGTCTTTTTATTGAGGGTGCTATGAAGGAAGTGGTCATGCGTACATATTGTTCTCTAAAACACCTTCAACACTAGCAGATACACATGCGTGCACAAAACCTCAACAACACCTGAAACAATCATTAATATACATCATACACATACGAATAATCACTGACTTTTCCATGAAATCATAAACACATACAGCCACACAGAAAACCATCCATAGTGTTGCAAGGTTAGCAAACGTTAGCGTTAGCATTTCCAGCGGCAAAACCCTGGACTGCTGCGGCGGTTGAGGGTTGACTCACTTCATCCAGATCCGTAGGTTTTTGTGGGTCTGAGATCGCTTCCAAAAATTCGTTCGTTCCTGACTGAACCCGTGGAAATTTGGGCAACAAAAGCCGATCCATTTTATCACTAGCTCTGCCTTTCACTCGTTCACAGGTGGAAAATGAGGTCAAAGGTTAACATCAATTTCCTGTTTTGGTTTAAGTTTTTACTATCTATATGATAATTTACTGATTATTTTTGTTTTGTATGTTAAACATTATCACATCCACATGTAAAATAAAAATTAAATTGTAAAAAAAAATTCTTATATTTACTTGGGGGTGCTAGGGGGTGCAATGACTAATCCAGGGGTAGCTATGGCGCACCCCCCCGGTGCCACCACTGCTCCCATTGCCTCTGAAGGAGTTGTTTCTGTCTTGGCTGAGAATAAATTCCCATGAATAGCTGGTCAGAAGTTCCTGGCAGTGTTGAGTGGGGTGAGAAGGCCAAGCCTTTGTGCAAAGAGCCTGAGGGTAGCCGAGCATAACTCTTTAAGGGCTTTGATTTATTATTATTATAATTGAAAACTGTGTTTACATCCATATCCAGCCTCCACTGAACAGACTGCAGTTCATTGCCTGTTGAATGAAAACCCAGAAAATTGAAGCCATTCAGTTTTGGGGGAGGAGAGTCAGGGTGGTTGCATAGACTTGGTGTTTACATCCGGGTGTACAGCCATGTGTTCATGAGCGATACTCTGAGGGTGAGGAAACGTTAAATCACTTCTGACAGCTGAGAAACTCACCACAGCTTGTCTGGAAGACTTAGTTTATGGAAAGTTAGGAGACTGTGAGGCTGAAATGGTGGTGGAGACTAATGAGCAATCACTTGGTGCAAACGCGATTACAGTGCTGTCAGTGTCTCTGAATGCTTGCTTTTGTAAACAAGTCATTATCTATTTGTCTACCAATTTGGAACTCTTAAAGCTAATTTTAAAGCACATAGGACAATAAAACTGGTGTTAATGAAAATTAGTTTGCTTCTCTGCTTAAAACATGGTTTTAAAAAAACTGAAATAAAAATATTGTTTTGAAAGCACTTTTCCTTATTTTTCTTCCTCTGCAGGCGGACCCCACCCATCCAGTTCATGAACTACTCATTGCATCAGACAGAAGACAGAGCTGCCTAAAAGACCAAGCAAGGAACTGCTTCTTCCCTGTGCCTGTGAGACTCCTGACCTTTGACCCTTATACTATCCCCTGGTCTCTGTTCACTAAAACTTGATTTCAGGTATTTATTAATGATCTAATGGAATAATGCCTGAAATAGGCAATCAGTTCTTGGATATCTAACACTCTGCTCAATGGTAACACCAAATGGATCTGTCAGTTGTGTTAATTTATAGTTTGACATTAGAAAACTTTATCAAAAAATGTTTTTCTCCAAAGTCTGAATCAGCTGCTGTGCAAATATTGACCCATGAGTGAGACTCTTCGTGAAGCATGTCTCGTTACCCGCTCCACTCTGTGGAGATGTTCACAGTTGGAGTTTGTCTCCAGTGTATCATATAAATTATATTTAATAGTATTTTCATCTGTTGCTATAGTAGAATGCAGGAATCTTTCAAAATGTGCCCACATTTGTCTTGTTGTTGTTCAACTGCACAGTTGAGCGCCTCCTTGGTATTAGCCTAACCAAATATTATTATTTAAACTGGAAACTGAAGTAGGTTTTAGCATTGTAATGGTTTTTGAGTTGTGTTAAAACTTTGCTGTAAAGTCAAATTGTACCGAGAGGACACTGCACCTTGTAGATGTTAGAATAAGTTAAACTTGTCAAAAGTCTTTTGAGTCATGAGAATGTGCTCAAAACCAACAAAATGCTGCACTGAAACATAAACCCAAATGAGACATATTCAGATTGCAGTAAAAGATGTTTAGAAATATGTCCACAGAGCTTTTCTTTCCTTGAGGTGTGGAGGACCTCATGAAACATATGTATCACAGTTTGATACATATCACAGTATGATACGTATCACACATGTGGCTCCTAAACGTTTGCCGTTAAAAACAATTCCAACGTTTACTCATTCATTTGAAACCTAATAGCGCCATCAAGTGGTCCATGTGTGCTCCACACACCTCAACTCAATTATTTTTGTGATTTTAGAGTTCCATGAAAACAAATGCAATTACCTTCTTAATACTTAAGTGTCATTTGAGGGAGAAAAAAGGGAACAATAAACAAATATGACTGTAATGTATTTGTGCGTTTTTTGTTACCAGGTAATTCCTACAATAATGCCTGTTTTATTTATGTATTCTAAAAAACCGCTGCTGTTTGTAGAGTTGCAAGTTACTTGTTGTGTCAACAAAAATATTCTATTTTATTTGTAAAAAGGGGGGAAAAATAACACAGACATTCTTTCTAGGTTTTTCTTTCATGGCGTAACCATAGACATGAATACGTAGAGGCCTCATTCAGCGCATGGGAACGTAACACTGAGCAAACATGCTCGTTTTTTGTGCAGCTTATTTATTTTTTTATTATTGTTTTATAAAATTTTGTTTAATAATATTTGTGTTTTAATTATCATGCCATACCTTGTGTCTGATTTTGTGAAAAAGCTGATAAAGTGTGTTTTTTAGTTGGGTAAGCACCTTCCTCAGCAGGAATGAATGCACTGGGGGTGAATGGAGACCCACCTAAAATGGCGGCCGCCTACTACGGTAGCTCCAATGGGCAGCACCAGCCCACGGGCGTCTACGTATATGTCTGTGGGCATAACTATTTCCTTTTCTTTCTTTCAAAGCTTCCTGTCACGAAAGAAAACATAGTTTTATTGCAGAAACATTTTGCTCTTCTTCATCAGCAGGCTGAGCCTTATGGTTAACAGGACAAAACAGTCACATGGACAGAGGTGGTCTTTCCTCCCCAGGGTCAGCAGGTGTGGAAGGTGCTGCTGATGACTGTGGTTAACAGGAACCAGACTGCACCCCTCTTTGATATTTTTTTATCAGATTAAAAAGCATGAATTCAGCCTCAGAATTACTTGATTTGACCTAGCTGTTCAGAGATCAGCCTGCCAGCAGGGGGCAGGAGATTGGGCTCCACCTCCTGTCCAGTTCTAAAAGTTTCAGCAATCAGATAGCCTTAACATGTCATCCAAAAACCTATAAAAGACCAGACAAAACTGGTGTTATGGTGCTGATCAGAAAATATAATTTCACCAACACTTGAATTCTAAAGATGTATTAGCTTAAACAGTTCAATGTTTATTGTATTGTATTAAGCACAAAACTCAGAAACTAGTCATGACATAAAAAAATCCTTAGTTGATTCATTCACGAATATCTCTCTCTCTCTCTCTCTCTCTCTCTCTCTCTCTCTCTCTCTCTCTCTCTCTCTCTCTCTCTCTCTCTCTCATATATATGTTAGGTTGGATAATAGGGTAGGTAGTCTTCATGATCCGCTCAAAGCCAAACTACAAGTGTGCATAGAGGTCTGGACAAACTAGAAGATAGAGGCAGCTTGTGATTCCCTCCAAGCAACACAGACGCAAGTGATTTCTTTTACAGGTTTATTGGACGTCCTTTCGTTGTGGACCTCTTCTGTCCTCCTTTCCTTAGACCTCCCTTAAACCCGTAAAAAAAAGCACTTGCGTCTGTGCTGCTTGGAGGGAATCACAGTGAAACTCGTTGGCTGTTTTGCTTAAAACACAAAGGGAATCCATCGGTCTTCCTTTTAGTCCTTTCATTAGTTATTCCTTTAGCAATGAATTGAATCTCAGTCCGTTCTCAGCTAGCTGCTTGCCAGCACTTCATCCCAGTTCTTTGTGTTCCTCACACCTGGCTTGTATTCATCAATTAAGGGTGTGGCTAGCAGAGCAGCTCATATAGCTTTTCAAAATAAAATTACAGGAAACACAACCAATCCAGTGTCTTACAAATGGGAAAATAAGTAAATAAAAAAATAAACAGCAACAGCAGTTACCCCCAAATTCCACTACCTCCGCTCCGCTTCGACACGAACGCCGGAGCAAAATCGGTCCCGTTCTAGTCAATCAGAGCAATTCCACTACTGTGGCTGTGCTCCGGCAGTGCGGCGCCGTGCGCCGCCCTCTGTTCCGGCGTCCGGCAAAAATAGAATCGATCCTATTTTCGCCGGACGCCGGAGCACCTCCGCAGTAAATGGACAGAAATCACAACGGCCCAACAGGAAAAGGGGCAAGCACAATTTCCGTTTTTCACAATAAATCGATAAACAAAAGGCGTTTTTTGTTTCATATGCACAGGTTTAACAACTTTTAACAACTATCAATGGCGGCTGAAGTTTAAATGCACAAAAGTAAGCCATAAATACAGTTTCCACTATCAAAGTAGTCACACTTTGTTGATCCAAACACTGCTGATCTCTCAACACAAATGATGGGCAGATTAAACAGCTCATGCCGATGCTTCTCCCACACAACGGGTGTTTGGATCTAACTTCCGCGTTTATTGCTCGGACTGTATCGCAAGATCTCGAAAATCCCGCGCATGCTTGTTTGCCCACCTCAGGTCTCCGCACCGGAGCGGAGCCGTTGTAGAGCGGGTACCAGTAAAAATTGAGTTCGGAAGCGAGCGGCTGCGGAAGGCGGGGGCGGACCGGAGCGGAGCGGAGGTAGTGGAATTTGGGGGTTACACTCCCACCAAATCACACAAAACCCAATGTGGGATTTCTAAGGAAACTTAGGGGCTGGTCAAGCTTAAGTACTTTCATTTGCTTCAGTCAATGTAACAAGTTTATGCACAGGTCTGTCAAGGAACACTGTTTTAGTTGTAGGTTTACCCTTTCCATCAAATGTGGTATCACCAACCAACAATCTTACTTTTCTTACTTTATCATCTAACCCTGGATAGACCTCAGCTATTCTGGCTAGTTTCCATTCATTTCGTGGTGCCTGCTCGTTCTGTAAAAGTACAATGTCATTCACCTTCATGTTTCTTCTGGTTTTCTGCCATTTTGTCTTTGTTGTAAACTCAGCAGATATTCCCTTTTCCAACGAATCCAAAATTCATTGGCCAAATACTGGACCTGTCTNCGTTGTGGACCTCTTCTGTCCTCCTTTCCTTAGACCTCCCTTAAACCCGTAAAAAAAAGCACTTGCGTCTGTGCTGCTTGGAGGGAATCACAGTGAAACTCGTTGGCTGTTTTGCTTAAAACACAAAGGGAATCCATCGGTCTTCCTTTTAGTCCTTTCATTAGTTATTCCTTTAGCAATGAATTGAATCTCAGTCCGTTCTCAGCTAGCTGCTTGCCAGCACTTCATCCCAGTTCTTTGTGTTCCTCACACCTGGCTTGTATTCATCAATTAAGGGTGTGGCTAGCAGAGCAGCTCATATAGCTTTTCAAAATAAAATTACAGGAAACACAACCAATCCAGTGTCTTACAAATGGGAAAATAAGTAAATAAAAAAATAAACAGCAACAGCAGTTACACTCCCACCAAATAACCCAGTGTGGGATTTCTAAGGAAACGTAGGGGCTGGTCAAGCTTAAGTACTTTCATTTGCTTCAGTCAATGTAACAAGTTTATGCACAGGTCTGTCAAGGAACACTGTTTTAGTTGTAGGTTTACCCTTTCCATCAAATGTGGTATCACCAACCAACAATCTTACTTTTCTTACTTTATCATCTAACCCTGGATAGACCTCGGCTATTCTGGCTAGTTTTCATTCATTTCGTGGTGCCTGCTCGTTCTGTAAAAATACAATGTCATTCACCTTCATGTTTCTTCTGGTTTTCTGCCATTTTTGTCTTTGTTGTAAACTCAGCAGATATTCCCTTTTCCAACGAATCCAAAATTCATTGACCAAATACTGGACTCTGCGCCACCTTTTTTTTTTAGATACAGGTCTTCTTTGACAAACTGCCCAGGTGGAGGAAGGATAATTGTTGACTTCATTTTAAGAATGTGATTTGGAGTTAAAGGTTCAGGTGCAGATGGATCATTCAAATTCTCAACTGTAAGTGGTCGGCTATTGACAATTGTCATCATTTCATAAAACAAAGTTCTTAGAGATGAACTGTCCAGTCTTTGAGCTGAATTGTCAAGAATGCTTGTGAGAACACTTCGGATAGTCCTAATCTGTCGTTCCCAGATGCCACCCATGTGGCTTGCTGCTGGGGGATTCATTAGGAATTCACATTTTAGAGCTTTGACCCTTTCTTCTTCCATTCTTTTTATGAGTTCTTCAAGTTCCCCTTTTGCACCAAGGAAATCGGTTCCTTGGTCACATCGAAGTAGACGGACATTTCCTCTTATGGCAATAAAGGCTCTTAATGCATTGATAAATGTGTCACTGGTCATATCATCAAGCATTTCTATGTGTATGGCTCTTGAACATAAACAGGTGAGTAGAAGTCCATACCTTTTAACCTCTTTTCTTCCCTCTTTTACATAGATTGGTCCAAAGCAATCCATGCCAGTGTAGGTGAATGGAGGCGTTGTTTCCATTCTGTCTTGAGATAAGTCACTCATCCTTTGGGTTTCAGTACATCTTCAGTACTTTCGACACTTAACACATTTAAAGATGTGTGATGATACAATGCCACTGCATCCTAGGATCCACCATCCATTCGCTCTGAGTTCATTTACGGTCATTCCACGTTCCTGATGATGAATCCTTTCATGAAAATGCTTGACAAGCAGAGAAGATATATGGCTGTTCTTAGGTAGTATTACTGGATGTTTTACGTGAGGATGTAACGCTGATTGATTTAAACGTCCTCCTACTCTCAAAACTCCATCTTCATCCAAGGTGGGATTTGACCTTTTCAGCTTGCTGTACTTGGTTTTAACCACACCTTCCTTTGCCTTTAAGCTTTGTATCTCATCTGGAAATGCTTCCCTTTGAACCAGCATGACAATAGCGATTTCTGCGTCTTTTCTTTCCTCCAAGCTTGTACCCTCATTGGTTCTTTGTTTCAACCTTTTGTGTTCCGTGACTCGACTCTTCAATCTGGCAACAGCTTTCACTAATCTTGACCAGTCAGAGAACTTCTCATAGCACTCTAAAAGTGATCTGCTCTCCTTTGCCTTTGTTAAACACTGAAGCCCTGCGGAGTTCAGGATCATCATCTTGTACTTCTATCTTGTATTTAGAAGCAGGTAGGTCATTTTGCCAGAGAAATGTTGGTCCTGAGAACCAGTTGGATTTCCTTAAATCTTTTGCCATCAATCCTCGAGAAGCATGATCTGCTGGGTTATCCTCAGATGGAATGTAGGCCCATTGCTCAGCTTTTGTACTTGATTCGTATGCGATTTGCGACAAATACTTGAAATCTTCTGGCATCGTTTCTTATGTAACCCAAGACAATTGTGGAGTCTGTCCAGAAGTATTCCTTCAGGTCTTCAATTTCCAGTTCCTTCCGAAGCATGTCACTGACTCGAACTGCAACGACTGCTGCTGAGAGTTCCAGTCTCGGCATTGTTGTAACTTTACTTGGTGAAACTCTGGACTTCCCCATTACTAAAGCGCAATGGATATCATTGAATTCGTTGATAGCTCTGAGGCAAGTACATACACCATAACCTACAGTACTTGCATCACAGAAGTGGTGAAGTTCATACCTTTTAATGTTTCCAAAGTCTGAAGGTAAGTAGCATCTTTTGACTTCCATATCAACTAGAGTGGGTAATTCTCTGACCCACGACTCCCACCGTGATCTTAAACTTTCTGGAAGCTCATCATCCCAGCTGATCTTATCTTACATTTGCTGAAGAATCTGCTTTCCAGAAAGAACAAAAGGTGCTATGAATCCGAGTGGATCATACACGGAGGCTACAGTAGAAAGGACACCTCTCCTTGTCATTGGTCTGGGATTGACTTCAACTCTACACTTAAGAGTGTCATGTGTGATGCACCACTCCACTCCAAGTGCCTTTTCGATGTGTGAATAAATAAATTCTATGTCTCGATTTTTGACAGTGCTGCGTTCCCCTTCTGGGATGGATGCCATTACATTATCATTGTTTGAAACAAACTTGTGGAGTCTTAACTTGCCAGTGTTACAAAGCTCCCTTGATTCTCTGACAAGTTGAATGGCCTCTTGTTCTGTAGGAACACTTACAAGACCATCATCTATATAGGAATTGTTTTCTATGAAGTGTATGGTGCTTTCAGAGTACTGACCTTTCCCTAGAGTTGCCAGATGTCTCAGCCAACTTTTCAGCCTTGACAATTTTAATTCTGTCTGAGACTTCATCTTGCATAAACTTTCTGCATGTGTGCAAAGTGTGTCCATGCTCCTTACAAAAAACACATATGTTGACAGTTTCTTCATTAGAACGTGTGACTAATGTTTTGACTTTGATGTTTTGTTGTTTGGATTTGTCACTTAGCTTTAATGATTGCAATGATGTTATTGGATTACAGGCAATTTTTGATTCTCTGGTCAGAAATCTTACAAACTGACTGAAAGAAGGGAATTGGCCATTCTCCTCTTCCATTTCCATCACTTTTCGGTTCCAACTTGCAGTTAACCAATCAGGTAACTTTGCCAGAATCTTTCTGTTTTCACTGCAGTCATTTAGGATCTCCAGTGCCTTGATATGAACCATGGCGGCTTCGCGGCTCCATAGAAATCAGCAAACTCTCTTAGATCGGTGCTGTCTTTAGGTCCAATCTTGGCCCATGCTTGAAGTTTATCCCTATATGCTGTTGCAACTGTAAATGGGTTTCCATATCTCTCCTCCAAGATCTCTCACATTGAGACATAGGCAGACTCGGTTCCAAGCAGGAAATAACCATCTAGTGCGTTTTTAACTTGTCCATCAACATATTTACGAAGGTAGTATATATTTTCTTTATTCTGAATATTCTTTTGATCAATCAAGGTTTGGAATGACAGCTTCCAATCACTGTATTTCAACGGATCCCTGCTGAATATTGAAGGTTCTGGTAGTGGAATTCTGTTTGCATTTAAAGCATCTGCAAGTAGCTTAACTAAACCTGCAACGTCTTGGTTTGAGGAAGAACTCAGAGGTTGTTGTGGAACAAGAGGTATAGATGATTGTTGACAGCTTGTTTGACTTGATGGCTTAACATGTACTGTCATCTTATGGCTTATAGGTCGCTTAACCCCTTTCTTAATGTCAGATCCTTGATCATATACCTGCATTCTTGCCTGTGCAGCGCTGAGCTCTTTCATGGTTTCTAGATGGTTAATTCTCCTTCGTTTCTCTTCTAGAGCCATTTGTAGAGCCGTGTGTTCTTCTTCTAATTTAGCTGTCATTTTAGCTTCTTCCTCTTCTTTCTTTTTTCTCTTCCTCACCTCTTCTTCCTCTTTCTCTAAGCGCCGCTGTTTAGCTGCTGCCTCTTAAGCTGCTATCCTCTTCTTGGCTTCTGCTTCCAGGCGTTGTAATTCCAATTGTTCTCTTTCTTGTTCCTTTAACACTTTTAGAACAGCTTGGCTTGCTGCAGCGTCCGCAACTCCTTCTTGCCTCTTTACTGAAGAAGTTTTTTGAATGCTCAGAGGTGGTGCTCTTCATGACGGAGGTGATGGATTCTGATTCACTTTTACTTCTGCTCCAAAGAGAGCCAGCTTCTGGCCAAACCTGATCCTCTTCCTGCGCTTGTCCTTCCAGGTGACGTAAAGCTTTAGAAAGGATGAAGTTTGAAATCTCCACACACAAATCTACTCTTCTCCGTGTTTCTTGATCTGGAGTTGAGAGTTTACGCAGATCTTCATAAACACGCTGGATATCTGCACAAAGCCCTTTAACCTCCCCCACGATATCATTAAGTAGACCCTCTGATAAAGGCTCTGAGGACTCTTTTGACGAATGTTTAAAGAATTTAACATGAACTTTCCATTTTTTGTAAATGTAGTTGAATCTTTGTGTAAGAGCTTTAATTTTCTCTTCTTGTAGTGCCTTGCCCTTCTCTGTTAGAGTACGTTGGCGTGCCCCACGTCTGAGCAGCTGCTCTTCCTCTCGCAGTGGCTCTGCACCATCTTCCTCCTCTTCTGCAGGCTCATTTCTTTCTGACATTGCTGAACAATTGTCTAACTAGGAAATGTTGATTTTAAAATAAATAAACTTGCTTAGAATTTCAAACATCCAATGTGGAACTCAATTGTTACACTCCACTGAAACACCTTGACCTTTCAAGTATTAAATATGTAACAAATTACATTTTCTTTTGACCTTTGGATAACACGCAGCATTAAAGCAAGTTTCAGTTCAATATGTACTCAACAAATCACTGGTAACATCAATTTGAAACGGCAATCTTTTCATCAACCAAGTTTCTTGTTGCAAAAGAGTCTTCCACCAAAAGTCTTTATTGTCTTCTTTAATTATGTGTGAATAGGCCACTTATCTGCCAGTCCATGCACTGTTATCCAAGAGATGAAGATCATCTGGTCCTTGCTGCTTCACTGGCGTTTGCTGACAACAGGCGAGTTTCACAGCAACAGCAGTTACACAGCTGAGTAAACAAAAAATAATTAAATGAGTCGTTACTTTATGTACTGCTTCATTTTTCCACAAGATGTCAGCAGAGATTCAACAAGTTTAATGAGATTCATGCTTTAGGTTTGGTCCTTGAAAAATCTGAACTGACCCTATCATCTCTCCTGTACATCGAAGGTGGAAGAGAGGAAATCCATTAAAAAAAGCCTGATTTATTGTAGTGTTCAGATAACAACAACAACAACAACAACAATAATAATAATAATAATAATAATAATAATAATAATAATAATAATGTTTATTTATGGGTTTCCTTTTAAAGTAGACTCAGAATTACTTAAATATACTACTACTACTACTACTACTACGACGACGACGACGACTACTACTACTACTACTACTACTAATAATAATAATAATAATAATACATTTACAATCGTTTTGAACATTAAAGACAACGCAAACACATACGTTTAACAAATGAACAATTCATTCATTGCGCACGCTAAAGTTTCATCAGGGTAAAAGACTGTGTCCTTTAAAGTGAAAGTGGGTGTAACATCCCCAGCATGCTGCTGCCCTCCTTGGCTGCCTTTGAAACAGTGCTTCTCGGTATATTTTGGAGCAGATCATACTGCGGTGAGACCCGAACCACGTTAGAACAGCTGGACACTAACCGGAAGTTTGTTACCGCCAAAATAAAAGCACATACTAGTAACGTCTAACAGTTATACATTTACTGACGAGCTCGTGCGACTCACTGCATGAATGTACTGTATGTTAACACAACTCTTTCGCTAATCCTAAACAGGAAACCCCACCTACGTCTTTCATTTTGTGTGATCTAACCGGAAGTATGCTTAGTAAGGGTGTCTGACTTGATCCTAGCTTTTGGTCCACACGCTGCCCTAGAAGCGACGCTGAAGTGCAGCAACTGGTTAGTGGGCTTTTGCCGGTGCTGCTGCTCAAATACAGACAGAATATACCCGGTGGCTGTCGAATAATTCCGGTGGAATAACTTGGCTCTTGGCTGCTGCCTGCACATATTTCTGCGTGCCTTCATACTTGTAGGCAGTGTTTCGTCAATGGCAAGTCCGGCTGCAGACATAGGAGGACATTCTCATCAGCAGCATCACCCTGTGACCGAATCAGCCGCCGAGCCTGCGTTTCAGGAGGCGCAGAAGTGGATAGAGGTGAGTCACTGCCTTGCAAACAACACGCATGTCGGATGGCCTCCGTAGCACGATAGTCGCAGGTGATTCTGGGTTTCATCTGTGGTTGTGGTTATTGGCTTTCAGCGTTGATCTCTTTTAAAGAAACCAAGTTGTTTTATTGCTTCGTCACCTGTTGAAATTGTGACAAGAACACAGGCCCTTGTAAAATGTTTTCCATCATTACTACGAGTTAAATTCATTAATTCATTGTCAACTGATTGTTTCCGCGCACACTCTCAAAACAGACTGATTAGCCTGACTGCAGGAATCCTGTGTGTGTTACTCACCTTCTAGCCAAACCTAATTTAGCAATAAGGTGTCATTTGCTTCTGATGAGGGCCTGCTCTGGGCTGTACTGCGGCTGGTAATGGACCTGGTGCATGTTTGGCTGAAAACAATGAATGCATCATGTGGAATGGAGTTTTGCCTCATCGCAAGCTGGGTGAACAGTTTTCACACAAACGAAGTTTTGTTCTTGGAGAATTTCCACCACGACACTTGCCAGCCCCATATACATTTCAGTCTGTCATCCTGCAGTGAGCTGTCCTCTGGGCAACTTTAAAAAAATTGGTGGCAGACAGATAATCTGCATTGACAGATTTACAGGTTTACATAAAGGCTTAAAAATATGTTTCTGCTGCATAAGGAGTTTATTTTGGTGAAGTTTGAACTGAGGAGGTTTTAATAAAGTAAAGAGACTATATGCAAACCCTGATTGGATCAAATTATTTGCTAATTTTGACTCATTTCATAGAGGTGTGTATCAGCAAGAATCTGGCTATACGATATCACAATACAGAGGAGGCAGTGCGATATACTAGGACACTAAAAGCCAGATGATATTTGCAAGTTTTAAGACTGAATTTTATTGAAAAGCAAGTTCAGTGTTATCCTGAGATCTCTAGTTCCATCACAGTAAAGGCGTTAAAACCTGCTGCCACCTGGGAGTCTGAGTAGGGTCTGGGAACTCTCCTATTCAAAAAAACCCACCCCCTGAGTATTCTAACTCAGCCAATAAGCACTGAGTAGCGTACATCACACACCATAACGCCGAGTTTGTCGGACATGGCGACTGAAGCGGAGTTTGCTGCGGCTCTTTTCTCTGTTCTAAATGACTTGAACATACCTTTAAAACAATAACAAGTAGAAGCGCTAAAAGCCTTTCTTCTAAAGAAAGATATTTGCGCTGTCGTCAGACGCCATTTTTGACTACAGCTAAAAAACTACAGCGTCACAGACTTCACACACAATGACACTCAGTTACTCATAAACAACGAAGACAGCGGCAGAGTTTGCTGCAGCTCTTTCTTCTGTTCTAAATGACTTGAATGTCTTTAAAACTACAGCAAGTAGAAGCACTAAAAGCATTTCTTCTAAAAAAATAAAATACAAAGATGTTTGTGCCGTTGCCAGATGCGTTTTTTTTACTACAGCTAATAAAACTACAGTGTCGCGCGCTACAGTTGGCATTACTGTCTTTTTTTCTGATTGGTTATTTTTGAGCTGCCTAGTCCCGCCCCTCAAGTTCCTCTCTGCCTGTGAGTTACCAGACTCTTTCTCTGTGCAGAATTAAACAGGATGAGTCTGGCAGGCCAGGCTAAGCAAACACACCATTAGCTATGTAAACAAAAACTAAATTATCAAGCAAACATTATCATAAATAGTTTATTTTGCTTCTGGAGCAGATTAAGATGCCTCATACTCAGATCATTGTCGCTGGTTTCATCATCACCCAATCACCCATCGCATTTAGTGAATTGAAGCCAAACTTTAGAGCGCGTTCGCTTTCTTCTAGTTGGAATTTCGGCGTTCCGATGAGAAAGCGAACGCACCATTAGCTGAACGGAAGCTAACATATCAAGCTAATGTTTTCTTAAACATTTTATTTACCTACTGGAGCAGATTAAGATGATGATGCCTCACGTAGATCGTTGTTGCTGGTTTCATCATCACCCAGTTACCCATCCCATTTAGTGAAGTGGACCCAAACTTCAGAACGCTTCCTCTCTGCCATGCTGTTTTGTTTACAGCTCACCCACAGTAACTAATGACATTGCGCTCTTGCGCCGGCACGCAGCACGGGTACCATAAAAAGGCACCGTTTCATATGACGTGAATCAGTACTCAGTCGGTACTGTGGAATTCAGTCAGTGCTTTAAAAGGTATCCAATTCGGCACCAATCCCTTCACAAAATATGGTGATATTTCATTGCATCTATAACTTCTTACATCCTTAGTCCACAATAAAGAAAACATTTCTTCTGTCACACTTTGAAAACTGGTTGTCACATCTAATTCAAATGTGATGTTACAGTAGCATCACAATACCTAGTCCAGTGATGCTGGAACATATTAAACATAAAAATTAATAGTTGCTGTACAAGCAGCTAATGTTGTGCACCACTGCACAATTAAACAACCACTGACAATATTAAGCTGACAATATTACATAGCTTTGTCATATAATTTATATTTCTATCTGTATCTGTTTAGGAATCTTTTTTGTAAATTTGCCCATTTTCCTCATCGATTTATGTATTTTATGCTTGAATGCATTTGACATCCGGGACAGCAAAGTAAGAATTTCATTGTGCAGGGAAACATGTTTCTTTAATCTGCATAGGACAATAAAGCTTTGATTTCATTTGATTGATTTGAGCTTTTTGTACACACAATTTAAAATTAGTTTTAGTTTAGACTTGCATAGCAGAACAGAAAATGCTGTCATCATCTGCAGTCCAAGATGGAGAGTTTGGAGCCCATCTGCCGCGTGGGAAGCATGGTGAAGCAGATGGAGTAAGCCAGCCCACTGGATGGGCCAGGGCTACCTAGTTAATAGTAACTGAACCATCAAAACACAAAATGTAGTTAGCTACTTCAAATCGATAGATTTTTAGGAATGCTGTACTCGGTCAGTGACCGCTTTTCTCTCAAGTGGAATAAAAAAAATCTAAAGTTAAATAATACTAAACTTTACCTCAAATACTACACAAGTAGCTGGCAGTAACTCGCCTGTCTAATGCACACTTTGTTTCAGCACATTGACAACCCTGCATATTTCATTAGCTTCCTCAAAAAGACAGGTCCTCATATGGTGTCAGATGCCTTTGCAGGCCTATTTAGCAGCTTCAAACTCCTTTGAGGACCATATCACATCTTTAAAAAGCCTCTGCTGACCTAGAATGTGTGTGAGTGTGTGTGAAGAGAGATGGAAGTGAACCAACATGGCTTCTTTGTTGTTCTTCTCTCACCCTTTCCCCTTGGGGACTGACATCATTATCCCCAACACCTGATGACAGCCACTAGCTCCCAGATGAAAACATCAACACAAAGCTCCAGTCAACATCCCAACATGCAGTGTTTCGCTGGTGTCATTCAGCTGCTGTGTCACATAGAAAGGCGTTGCCTGAGGCGAGAAGCTACAACAACAGTTTCTTCTGTTTGCTATTCATTGTCAGTGAGACATCACAACATGCCAAGATGCAGTTGAGACTTGTGTGCATTGCACTTCTTCTCAGTCGCTCGCTGGTGTTGGAAAGCAACATCTCTGACTTTTTGAGTCAAAAAGCTGTGTGGTTCGACATGATCGATTTTGGGCTTTTCTTGTCACTCGTTCTGTGTTAGTCTGTTCAGACGGGAAGCCACGCTTGATTACTTCCTAGAGCTATTTTTGAGCTTGTTCATGCCAAGTGTAATTAGGTTGACTTGGTTCTTTCACCACACACATCGGCTTTTACTTACTTTTGGTTTGTTTTAACAGGTGAGAATAATTCCAAGTGTGCTGGTTGTCAGTTAACCACAAATAAACTACTGGGAATTGCCATTGAATGCCAGATCTATGCCTCTTCATCTAACTGTTCTGGTGGTCTTTCACCAGCTAGATATAAACTGATTTAGATTTATAGGTCAGTGGGTTTTCTTTTTCTGATTGAAGTTGTAGTGGTATCAAAGCCATAAATAAATACATTTAAAATGAATGATCTGCCTGTATCACACATTGACGACAAGCGTAGATAACTTCTAACACAGGGTATCCGCGGGTCTTGAAAAGTCTTAAAAAGTCTTGAATTTAATTTAGGCAAATTAAAACCCTTAAAAAGTCTTAAATCCATTAGGTGAAGTTTTAAATTCGGTGAGTATTGATGTCTATTTAAATAAGTCTGTATATTAAAAATAAACGCGACAAGGTAATAAAATAAACCAATTTTTAGGTCTCTGCCAGCCATTTTCGTGCGTTTCCGCACCACGTAACTTTGGCCCCCATGTATGTGACGTATCTCGCCAATTCAAGGAGAAGATGGTGGAAGCAAAATGGGGAAGTGTAAATTTGTTCTTTCTTGGCTTGATGTGGGTGATTTTAAACCGTGGCTTAAGCCTGTGGCCAACAACGATAAGGAGGCGTACTGTTCGATTTGAAAAAAGAAGATTAATGTCGCCTCGATGGGCATCTGCGCTATCAAATCCCACATGAATGGAGCTAGCCACAAAACCGCCGCCATTAGCTACCAGGAACATCAGCGATCAATCGGCAGTTTTTGTTTCAAAGCATCGGTGACGGCTGTAGAAACGGTTTCACCTGCAACACCTGTGAATACACCACTAACCAACGTGACGACCTCTACAGAAAAGACTTTGGCAGTGACGGCACCCTCGTCTGTCATATCAAACCTCAGAGTGGTGCTAGCGGTCACTCCAATGCAGCATGCTGAGGTGATTTGTTGTTTACACACATTGGTTAATCACCACTCTCTGAACTCAAATGAGGAGATAAATCAAACTTTCCAGGCAATGTTTCCCGACTCAGCCATTGCAGAGACTTTCACTTGTGGAAATGATAAAACAGGATATATTTTGAGGTTTGGATTAGCACCCTACTTTAGGCAGCAGCTTCTGGACAACATCAACCAAGCTGGATGCTTTTTTTTTTTAATGTTTGATGAGTCTCTGAACCAGACAAAAAAAAGAAGCAGCTTGATGCCCACGTACGTTTTTAGCAGGATGACCGTGTTCAATCCAGATACTTGGGTTCACAGTTCATGGGACATTAAAGTAAGTACGCAATTAATTTAATCTGTTAATTATAAAATTAACATTTTGTAAAATATACATAATAAAAAATTGAAGACACTCCTCATTCTACCACAGCCTGATAACCTTACTGGAGACAAATTATATTCATTAAGTATATGATTGAAATAATCTTGACCATTTTAACCATTGTGAGCATATTTAGAGTTCTTATGTTTTTCATAAATGTTATTCTTTTCGCAGAAATGTGTTGAAAAACTGAACATGAGACACCTTCTGTCTATCAGCATGGATGGCCCTAATGTCAACTTCAAGTTGGGAGATCTTTTACAGCAGGAGCATGGGGAACTGTATGGAACTCAACTGGCTAAGGTTGGAAGCTGTGGCCTTCACACTGTCCATAATGCAGTGAAAGCAGGCTTTACGAGGTGGCAACTGGACAAGTTGCTTCGAGCCCTGCATTTCATTTTCTACAGTGTGCCAGCTAGGAGGGAAGATTTCACTGCATTCACAGAGTCTACCTGCTTTCCGCTGCCGTTCTGCGGCCACAGATGGGTTGAGAATCTCCCTGTGGCAGAGAGGGCCCTTCAAATTTGGCCAATGATTATTAAGGTTTGTTTACAATATTGTTGCATGTTGTGCTTATCAGTTGAAATATGCCTTCCTGGTCTCATAATTTTTAAATCTAAGATGTATGAAGAAGATGACTGTTAGAAAGTAATCAGTCTGAATGTTTAGGTGATAATTCATCAAACACTTGTATTGGTTTTTATGATTAACCGCCTTTTATTTAAAGCAGCATGGAATTAATTAAATATTTAAAATTTCATAGTTTATGCATTAATATTTTTGTGAAATTATGTTTACTTGAAAGGTTAGATTTTTTAAATAGGATATTTTAATAGAGTACAATTTTCTCAATATTTTTGTGACGTGTGTTAAAATACTTTGCAGTTTAACCGCTGTTGTATTTTGACGTTTGCAATACGTGGAAGGTGTTAAACAGAAGAAACTCCCAAACCCTGGAACAGCCTCCTATGACTGTATTGAGATGGTACAAGGTGATCCTTTCATTGTTGCCAAACTGCAGTTCTTCCTGGCAATCTCAAGGATCTTTGACCCTTTTCTAAAGAAGTATCAGACTAATGAGCCAGCTTTGCCTTTCCTGGCCAAAGATTTGAGTGAACTGATACAGGTACCAATTTTGTAAAGAATATGGGGTTTTTATATTATGCTGTTGTAAAGTATTATTCTATAGAATCTAATTTTTGTCTGCGATTTTCATTCTGTATCTTTTTAGAGTCTAATGAGACGGTTTCTAAAGAAAGACCTTCTGCAAGACGTCACCCCACTGCATTAACCAAAGTCGATGTCTAACGAGGCTAACTGGGTTTGTGCTACATATGCTGATATAGGCCTAGGTGCCGAATCAGCCATAACATTTTAAATGTTCTTTAAGTTTCTATACTTGGATATTGCATTAAATACCTCATAATGATGATAGAATTCTGAATAGCCAACACCTTTCTTACAGTTGTTATATATTTTAAGTGGTACAAAGCCGCTTGGTTTGAATTTTAGCTGGACTTTTAATTAAGAGTAAAATAATCAAACATTTCTTTTGACCTAATTTTTTATGCATTTTGTATGGAAATAATTATCTAGAGGAAAATCTCTTAAGAAGATATGTACTTTCTCAATATGTGATATAATGACAAAAATGTTGGCTTAAAAGTTTAGGAGTTAGCATGGACATTTAAAATGTAACAAATATTTACATATTTCAGGCGCTTCAGGGGAGCGTTCTGTGTTAATCTTTAAGAGAGATTGTGTAGAGGGCCTGGATGCCATTGTAAAGAAAATTCAGTAGAAAAGCCCTCTCAAGTTTGCAGTGGTCAGAGCCATAGCATGTTTGGACCCTACATGCATGCACAGGGATCCAGAGTGGTGTCAGAAAAAGATGAGAACAGCAGTAGAGAAGTTACTGCAGGATGGCCAGCTGACAGAAGGAGTCTCTGCTGGTATGAAATCTACACAGTCTGGTGTAGATTTTATAATATGATGTCATATTTTAGTGGGGGGTAAGGGCCAGGATTCTCAATTGCAGTTCATTGGACACAGGATATTTTAGTCATATGTCCTGCTTAGCATTCCAGCGTCCCACCCATGGGACAAAACCCCATGGCGTTCATTAAACCTGGAAATTTAAGGGGTTAATTCAAATACAATTCAATAACTATCAATTTTCAAACTTTATATGTTTACAGATGACTCCATTCTTCAGCAATTTGATTGTTTTTTACATTTGGAGGCAAGAGGTGAGGAATACCTGTCTTTTGAGCCAACTCCCCAAAGGATTGATGTCTTCTTGCATGCAGCCATGAGCAAGTTCCCTGAGCTATTGAAATTTTATCAACTTTTGCTCATTCTGTGTCACGGACAAGCAACCGTAGAGAGGAGTTTTTCTCAAAACAAAAAGGTAGAGACTGTGAATATTCTAGAGGACACGATGGAGGCACACAGATTAATATGTGATCAGGTTAGTGTTTGTGGGGGGTGTTGAAGGTTCCAGTGAACAAAGACCTTCTTGCTAGTGTAGCATCAGCAAGAACAAGATACAGATTTACCTGGATGACCAACAGAAATGAAAAGAGGCGGCTAAGCAGAGCTTGAAGAGAAAAGGGACAGAAGAGGAGCTGGAACAACTGAGGAAAAAAGAGGAAGGTGCTACAAGAGGTCTGTCATGCACTGCAAAAAGATGCAGATGACCTTGCAACAAAAGCAGAGGACAAATCTCCATCTTTAATGGCACAGTTGATAACAAAATCAAACACCTTAAGGGCAAGGCAGAAAGAAAAAGTCAAAGAGCTCAAGCAAACAGAAGAGATGATTGACAGAAAAGCAAATGAGCTAAGGCACATGTGAACCAATGCTTGTTTCGTCTTGTGAGCTTTATTTTCTTTTTCATTTGTCTTCTATCCTGTTAACGGTTTAAGTACCTGGTTAGTCATTTGTTAGAGCAGACTTCAAAATCTTAACGGAGTGTGCAATGTGAAAATGGGGAAAACTGGTGTACTGAAGCTAAAGTTTGTGGGAATGTTTTGGGGAAAACAAGGATTATTCCATTCTGTTATTTTTATCTTGACATTGTACTTTTAATTTTTTCAGTAACCTTTCTTGCCCTCAAATGATTAAAAAGCTGCCAAAAATAGTATTCATAGCTCAAGTTGTTCAAAACAATGAAAGTGCCATAATATCAATCAATCAATCAATCAATCAATCAATCAATCAATCAATACTTTATTAATCCCAGAGGGAAATTAGAGATATCAACTTTTTAAAATATTTTTGATACTTTGGCATATTTGAATAAACTTTGCATTTGGTTAAAGTTTTGTTTGAAAAATTTATTTCTTTCTACCTAACAAAATATGAGCGTTTCATAGTTTATTAGTTTGTTGCAATAGAGTCTTAATTTAATTTCAGAAGGTCTTAAAAAGTCTTGAAAAAGTCTTAAACTTAATTTTGAGATTCCTGCATATACCCTGTAACACATGTGGTGTCAGAAAAGTCATTTTTGTTCCAAGTAACAACTGTAGTTATAAAATTGCAATGACTTTATTAAATCAATGAGGTTTTACACCAAAATGGCTTAGAGAAATTAATAGATTTGAGTGCTGCTAAAAGATGGTTGCTTCAAATCTTCACCAGCTTCTGTTATCCCAGAAAACAAGAAGACAGTCTTGAAGTGCTTAAAACTGAACAGCAAATATTTGCAGCCCAGTTAGAATAAAAAAAAAAAAAAAAACAAGACTTCAATCATAATTTGAAACTTAGCCAGACAAATGGCCTTTATTGGGAATCTTTGTAACCATCAAAAACTCAGTGAAGCATTCACACCTGCATTTATCACATCCTGTCACCAGCTCATCAGTAACACTGCTGCTAATGATGGTGTTTTAGGTTTCTCTGAACTTTAGAAGCGACGGACTGGCCCCTTTGATGTGGATGGAAACCCTCAGTTTGGTTAGGGTGAATGGTTTGTGTCACACAGCCACAGGGTGTTTGCATGTACTGCAACCTGATTGATATTATCCAACTGGATCCTCTTTTCTCTGAAACATCTAAGTGATTAGTTGAATTATCTGTCTTCTAACTGATGGTTGAAGACGGTTTTGCCTCTGGCGGTTAAGTTCGAAGGCAGAACTGTGAGAGAATAAACTAAAACTGTCTGACTTGTTGTGACTGAAGACTTTTTCACGTGGAAAAAAGACCAGCAGACTGATTCATGTTATTAGAGCATCCGTTCAGCGTCAACATCACGGTGACTGGAGATTTGATCTTGGATCTGAAGTATGCAGTAAGGATCTTGCGTTTGTGATTTGTTGTAGAGATTTAAAAGAGGAATTATATGAATTCCAAGAGTCAAATGACTGGACCTGACGACAGCTCTTGGTGTTGATCTCAAAGCTTTAAGAGGAACAGTGGACTAAACATGACAGGGTTTGACTGTGTGTCTATGAGCAGCAATAACTTCATTATTCTACAACATAAAACCTTACTGCAGTATATTATGTATTCAATAATGGATACAGACAGTTTGTGTGTTTATGTTTGTTTTACCTTTTTTACAGCATTATCTTGTGTGCACAACTACATTATACCTGAAAAAAATTACCTTTATAACAGTTTTTGAAAAGTCATTCACACAAAAAAGAAATCACTGAAAGCATCATGTGAGTCACAGATTCTGCCATTGTATCATTAATTTCAGAAGATGCCTTTGGTCTTTTTTTGCAGCAGAAATAAAAAAATGTTTCTTCTTGACACATTGGTGTTAGAGAAGAAAATCTTTTAACGTCACCAGGCATCCAACTATATATATATTTTTTTATTTGGCGTTGGCATTCCAAATAAATATATAAATAAATAATACTTTGCTGACACCATTCCCTACACTTACACTCATGTTCCCAAAGTAGCTCTTTTCTACTTTTACAGAAGTTCATGTCAAGTAGAAAATTGTTAAACAACTCGTCTAATTGTGTTTTTGAACTGAATGCTAAAGAAATATTTTTTTGATGTGCAGTTTTTGTGGTCCTAAAGAATTTATTTCTTTATTACTAGTTCAATGTTAAATTTAAATTACATCTCATAGCTCTTTTAAAATAGCATGCATCTTTGTCCAACAAAAGTAACAGAATCGTTAGTTTAATTTACATTTGACTATCGCTCTTGGATTAGATCAGGGGGTTTGTTGAGCAGATGTGCCTGTATGATGAGTTGGTGACGTGGTGGATTACCAGGGTACATGATGGGAGGTTATCCCACTTTCGTGTTGACATGGTTTTACATATGTGTAAAATTGCTACCAAGGTAACCAGCAATCAGTCCAGTTTCATTTCAGCATGAACACCAGTAAAGAGTTCAGAGATGTCTGTAACCATATTGTTGGTCATGTTTGCAGATTTCTAAAATGCCATGTATTTTTTCAAGGAGTTTTTGAATGAAACTGTGTGTTTACTGGTTTCTGGTTTCTTCCTTTCAGGAAAAGCTAAGTGAATATTTAAATTCATATCAGCCTGATACAAGTGGGAAGCATGTAGGAAGCAGGAAGGTTGAGCTTATCTGCAAACATCTGCTGGCGTTTCATTTCACAACCAAATATATTCAAATAAAGTAGGTCAGTGGACTTTGTAAAACATCATTCAGTCAGGCTGATGGTGACTCGCACATTCTACATTAGTGTTAAGTTTTTATGGTTTTTAACTTTCTTCTTCATTGTGGCTTTTTTAAGTTGGAATTTGCAGGAGAATCTGTTAACGACAATGAGACAGATGTTGGATTTGTAAAGGGCTAATTTGAATTATGAGAGTTTAGTTTATAAAATGTTTAAAGGTGTGGTTAGCTGAAAAAACTTTAAAAATATTTTTTCTGATTATAAATGATCAGTCTGGATTTTTCATGCAGGCTGAACATGAAAAGAGTCTCCTACACCTATCTTCTGCTTTAACCTCTGATAGAAAATAGATGGTGAAAATCTAGGATTTGAAAATCCTCACAGATCTACCTCACTGTGCATGGGCTCACCCATCTTGACTCACTATGGGGAAGGCTGTTGTAGTTTCAACATCTGAGAATCAGCAGCAGACGTCTCGGCTGGTTTAAGCTAACCGTTAGCATTAGTAATGTCACCAGGCGCGCAGATAAGGTGGGGGATGGGGGGGATCTGTCCCCCCCAGATTCAGATCGACCCTGATCCGTCCCCCCCAACTAAGGCCAGAAAGAAAACATCAGAGGTTAAGCGCTTGAAGCTCCTTTTTCCAATTACATTGAATGCAGCATGACGTAAACAAACACTGACTCCAGAGGTGCCAAAGTGGTTGCTGCTAGGATGCAGGATGAAGCGTAAAAGGCAAGCAACGATTACTGCATATTTAAAAAAGATCAACAGTGTAAGTAGGCGGGACCGATCTGTCCGTTTATGCATGTTGGTTCTAGTTTCAGTACGTTGTTGTCAGTGTTGGGACTTACTCGTTATAAGCGCCAAAGCCTCATTGCTGACTTTAACAAGTCTCATCTACAAATATGATCCCTCATGAAGTTACTACTTTACATCAGAAGATAGTGGAGATGTGGAACCTTCAAGCTGAGCAAAGTTTTGGAGTTTTTAGAGTTTGAAAAACACCTCCCGCCAAGAGGCTCCCAGTCAGGGAGAGGAGGAGATGTGCGCAGCACGAAGAGCGCAAATATTAGATAAAACATATAATTGCCAGCAGGTCTGGTCTTTGTTGACTGATCGCTTTGTCTGGTGATGACTGACTCTGATTATGAAGCAGAATATTGACTCTGATGAAGAAATTCACTCATCCAGCCGGGGCGATTGACGCTGCTGCAGCATCAGACAGCTGGTGCTGCACGAGAGGTGTGTGGAGTTTACAAGCTCCTAACGTTGGGTTTGATATTGGTTTAACCTTCTCTGGGACGTGATTAGGGATGGGTACCTTTGACATTTGAATCGATCCGGTACTAATTCCCGGTACCTACGAATCGATACCGGTACTTAACGGTACCAATTTTCGATACTTTTGAGTGTTTATTATTTTAATTCTCTTTTATAATTAAACATATATTTTTCTCAATATATAACAATATTTGATACATTTCACGATAAATAACATACAACTGTTTGTATTTTAACATCGTCCTTGTAGTTTTATAAGCTGATAATTAAACTGAAGCAAACATCTTTACTGTGAACTAAATTTACTGCGTATCTTCATTCCTTTTGCTGTCCTTTTTTCATTTGATTTTTCCAACTGGGAAGCTAGAATTTCCGAGGAGAAAGCGAACGCACCATTAGCTGATAACAACGGTGGCAATGGAAGCTAACATATCAAGCTAACGTTACCTTAAACAGTTTATTTAACTGCTGGAGCAGATTAAAACGATGATGCCTCACACTTAGATCGTTGTTTCTGGTTTCATCTTCACACAATCACCCGTCGCATTTAGTAAAGTGAAGCCAAACTTTAGAGCGCGTTCATGTTCTAGTCGGAAATTCAGAGTTCCGAGGAGAAAGTGAACGCACCATTAGCGAAACGGAAGCTAACATATCAAGGTAACGTTATCTTAAACATTTTATTTACCTACCGGATCAGATTAAGATGAGGATGTCTCACTTAGATCGTTGTCGATGGTTTCATCATCACTTAGTTACCCATCACATTTAGTGAAGTGGACCCAAGCGTTGGCGTGCGTTCTTTCTACCATGCTGCTCTGTTTACAACTCGCTCGCAGGGACCCACGACATAACGCTCTTGCGCATGCGCAGCTGTCTTGGCAAGTTCTCGTTATGAAGGACGGGTACCGAAACGAGGCACCGTTTCAAACGACGTGAATTGGTGCTCGGTCGGTACTATGGAATTCGGTCGGCACCTTAAAAAGTACCGAATTCGGTACCCATCCCTAGCCTGGGCGCCTCTGTCAGTGCACCCCAGAGCAGCTGTGGCTACATCGTAGCTCATCACCATCAGTGTGTGAATGTGTGTGAATGGATGAATGATACACTGTAGTGTAAAGCACTTTCGAGTCCTTACTCTTAGGGGCGCTATACAAGTGCAGGTCATTTATCATTTATAGTGTTGGTCAGGCAGAGCTTTGTTGCCAGCGTTCCACTGCATAATGTCTTCAAACAGTTTTTTCGTAAACCATTGGATGAAATTACACAAACTGACTGAGCTCTAGTTAAGGCTCTTGCAGTAGTTTGTGTGTGTGTGTGTGTGTGTGTGTGTGTGTGTGCGTGCGTGTGTTTGGGGGAGGGCACATTGGAACTTTGTCCCCCCCAGTTTGAAAATCCTATCTGCGCCCCTGAACGTCACCACATGGCAGAAGCTTGTGTAAGTTGCAGAGATAAAACATCCACTATGCAGGTCGGAGGTAGAGTTGGGTTGCTGTTATCCAATCCAGGGCAAGATGTCTAAATATCAGAAAATAAGACTCTAAAACCTGCTGTCTGAAGCTCAGCTGTGATGTGGGTAGGAATGGGTAACTTTCACATTTGAACCAATTCTGTACCAATTCCCAGTACCTAGGAATCGATACCGGTACTTAACAGTACCATTTTAGGACTGCAGCCATCGATTAGTTTGGTAATCGATAAATTTGCCCCAGTAATCAATTGATTAATCGGATAATCCTTTAGGTTTCCTTGAACATGCGTCAAAATGTCAACAGAGCAGTACTAGTTGTGAAAAACAAGTCAACCAGTAACATTTATTTATTCAGTTCCTTTTCATTTGCTATCTTTAACTCAGCAGCATGTTCAGTTGAGAAGGATGGATTTGCCTGGGCCAGTCTGTCAAATGATGAGGATTCCTGAAATATAGAAAAAAGAAATTTAGTTTACCAGCTAACAACTGTGATTGTTTTTCTAACAATAAAATAATAAACTCCTAATTAGTTACACATTTAAATATGCTTTTCCTTTTTGCAACAAAGATAAAACTGCAATGTTGCAAACTAAATAACTGAAAATTAAAAACGTGCATGCAAAACCAAAGCCGACAAGCAAAAAAAGTGCTTAGCTACTTTTATCTAGAGAGGTGCCATTCAAAAGATATCTTCTTCAAACATTTTAGTCTCATTCTCATACTGACTTGCAATAAAACATGAAGAAAAAAACACTTGTTGGATTTTAGGGGTACCAGCTAAACATTTTTCAGTCTCAGTTAGCACACTGGGAACACTCAGTTTATCTTCATTTAAACTCTAAAACACTCACCTTGTCTTAGGTCCGTAGCTGATGCCTGAAACCTGGATGCTTTGTGCTGGGGACGTAGTGCTGTTTTGAACCACTAGCTTACCGTGATGTTAGCTTAGCACAAAGCGAGCGGTCTTGTCCATCGGCTTAAGTTAGAATTATTCCCACACTTTGGAAACATTTTGGGGTTTTCTCTGGGTGTTGTCATCCCTTTGTCATTCACCCTGTTGCTTGCTCTGCTAACTGTATGATCAGTTGGAGCTGCAGTAGCAGAATAAGTTGTTCCAGGTTGTTATAAATCCGGAAGGTCACACCGGATGGAGATTGTATAACCCGGAAGGGAACGTAAACGAGAGTCGATTTACAAAATATAAGTCGACTATTCTTTTGAATCGATTTAATCAAATTATTTGAGTAATGTTTTCAGCCCCACTCTTGAGTGTTTACTAATGAACTAGTTCTCTTTTTAAATTATATATATATATATATATATATATATATATATATATATATATATATATATATATATATATATATATATATATATATATATATATACGGCTGCCAAGAACACCTTCTGGAATATGTGAGCTGATTTATCCCGGCAGCCTTTTGACTCACTGGCTTTGTGTTTACCTCTGATGTGGAAAGTCTGTCTGTGGCAAGGTGAACAAATTCATTTTGTTCTATTGACACATGTGTGTGTGTTCATGCATTGAATGCACTTTCACAATGGAGATATTAAAGTGGTCAAACACTAAAACTGTAGTGCAAAACACACATGCACACATAATGCAAACCAGTGTGAAAGAGAGCAGGCTTTGTGCCAGAATGCAGAGCTACTCTGCAGGGAAGCGGTTAGTGTCTACACTTGCAAGTGGAATCTAAGCCTCAAGAAACTTACAGTTAGAGTAGGTGTGCCAGTGTTTGGCTGGTAAAGTTTATGTTAATGTCACAATTAGGGCGGGGCGTTATGGAATTAAATCAATAGCAAGATATATTTATGTATTTTTTTGGTGACTTGTACCATTTTGTTTGTTTTAATGTAGGTTTTGTGTTAGATTTAGTAAACAAGTAAAACTTGCTTGTATAAAGGGGTAGGGACACATAAGTTCCCACTTCAGCCTACTCCTTTTCAAACAGAGAAGAAGGGATGATGATATGTATTTTTTCCTGTTTGTGGTATTTAAAAAAAATTATGTATGTTTTCTTTGTTTGAAATAAACTAAACTAATAATATATTGAGGATTTCACCCCGATGACGATAATGGACGATAACTACAGAGACAAAAGTTGTCCACTAAATGGGACTGTCACATGTATTACGTTGAGTCACATTTTGAGTCAAGATGGTAGAGCTTCTTAAAGGGACATGAGTGTTGCCAACCTCCACACATCTTTTCTTTTTTTATTATCAAATTTATTGACATTTCTTTCAAAGGTTTTGGAGAAAATCGTTCACATGCAAATCTTTGCTCACATGGACAGTAACTCATTGTTCGATGTGTTTCAGTCTGCTTTCAGACCACACCATAGTACTGAATCAGCCCTGATTAGGGTGCTAACTGATATCCTGGTGGCATCAGACTCTGGGTCTAAGGTATTACTGCTCTTGCTAGACTTTTCAGCAGCTTTTGATACTGTGGACCACCATATTCTGTTGGACCACCTTGAGTCTTGGGTTGTGGTAAAGGGGGTTGCACTTGAATGGTTTCGCTTCTATTTATCCAACAGATCTATTACTGTTCAGATTGGCGATCGTTCCTCCTCCTCTCTCCCTCTGCCTTGGAGTGTACTGCAGGGCTCTGTTCTGGGGCCTCTTCTTTTCTCTATATATCTCCTACCACTGGGCAAAATCCTAAATCGGCACAGTCTTAATTATTACATCTATGCTGACAATTGTCAAATATATGTGGCACTTCAAAATGGAAATGTGGACTCTCATCTTGTGGCATGCCTGGCAGACGTAAAGGGCTGGCTAACAACCAATTTGCTCAGGTTGCATTATTTAAAGACTGAGTCCATTGTCTTTGATACACGCAATCCTTCTGGCTCTCGTTCCACTTTTGATGGTTTAAACCCTAAGCAGTGTGTAATAAGCCTCGGGGTAAAAGTGGATGCCAATCTCTCAATGGCTCCTCAGACCAACTCAGTGGTCAGGTCTTGTTTCTATCAGTTATGCCGCCAAAACTGGTTTAAGACCGATCTTAAAGCGGAAGCACTTAGAATCAGTCATCCACGCTTTTGTCACCTCTCGCTTGCACTACGCTAATGCATTATTAGTTGGAACTCCTGTCTCTGCCCTGAATCGGTTGCAGGTTTTCCAAAATGCCACTGCTAGGTTTTTAACAAACACAAGTCGACATAGCCATATTACACCAGAACGTCTCCAATGGCTCCCCATTGCATTTCGTGTGCGTTTTAAGATATTGATGTTTGTTTTTAAAGCCCTACACGACCTAGCTCCTCCTTATCTGTCCAACCTGCTTACTCCCTATGTACCTACTCGTATATTGAGGTCAGCTGACCGTCTGCTGAATTGCACTCCCCAGATGTCCTACAAATCACGAGGTGAACGTGCACTTGTCCATGCTGCCCCCATGCTATGGAACTCATTGCCCATTACAGTTAGGCTGGCATCCTCTCTGCCTGTTTTTAAATCTCGTTTAAAAATCTACTTTTATGACTTGGCTAGTTAACTGCAGTGATTCAATGTTATCGTATTATGATTTTATAGTTTTTATTGTTTTTTTATCTTCTTATTGCTTTTTCTTTTTTGTTTTAATTGATCCTGCCTGTTCAGCACTTTGGTCAGCTCTCACGCTGTGTCTTAAATTGTGCTATAGAAATAAAGTTGCTATGGTATGGACATGGGAAAAATTATCACGATAAGAGTCAGAAATTTTGATAATGATACATTTTCTATTTATTCCCCAGCCCTAGTCACAATAAGTATTCCCCATTCAGTTCCTTAATGGTTCCTAAGTTTAACCAACATTCTAACTGGAATTGAAGAGGTTAGAGTATTTTTTTTACAATTGTGGCAAATAGTTCTGTTATTGACAAAAGTTGGTTCGGGTTGAACATTCTGCACTCCAGTAAAGATCTAAGCTCTCTTCATGTTAAGGTTTATGAAGAACCGTAAACATTAGGATCAAGAGCAACTTTATGTGTTGCTTTTTGCACAGTTTTTCCAGTAAAGAAAGAGCAAAGCTGTTCAAAAGCACTTTTAAAGAAAATTTAACTGTGCATTCATTTTATTATGCCACTTCCTCAGAAAAAAGAGCAGAAAAGATAAGTATGGCCCTTAGTGCTGTTTTGAGTCAATGTCGTTCCTTTGAACATACTACAAAGTGAATTTTTAACAGGTTTTCTTAAATGTTCTACTTTTATTTTAATAAAAAGAAACTGTAAATCAAAAATAAATTAGAAACACACACAGTACATGAATCCTTACAACACCATCTGTCATGCAATCTGGCAGTTTGGGTCACGCTGAATGCCTCTGATTTAATGTCAAATGAACAATTTACTTTGTGGAGTCTTGCTTAAAGGATTCAGCCTGTTTTTAGAGCTTTTTTCACATCTGCAACATTCTTGTTGTCATTCTATTAAACTCATTTGATTAGGTTGTGTGTTGTAACTTATTTAGTGCGATGGTAGGTATGGTTCAACATTGAGAACCTTCAGGGTTAAATCCTGGTCGGGTCATTTCAAAGACTTAAAAAATGGGACCCAATGCCTCTGCGCTTAACACTCAGCATTACGTTTGATGGGTCAAATGTGGAGATGTCATTTCACCAGTGTGTGAGGATGACTAATAGGACTTTAACTCTTTAGCAGTTCTAAAAAGTAAGTTTGTGGAAAAGTGCTGTGGTTGGCTATAAAGGAATTTCTATAGATGCTTCTTTGAAATATTTCCTACATCGTTCAGTGTTGGAAACATTTTTTGCAGAAGACGGATAGCGATAGGACAGCAAATTATGTTTCTCCACTATCAGAAAATGTTTCTAATTGGGTCATGCAGGATGAGTTCCTTTCCTGGTTTTCTGAGTCGAGGCACTGGGGAGCTGGACTCCATTTGACTATCGAGGGAGTAGGTGAAGCTTGAACGACAGCCATGAAGCAATAATCTGACACTTGTCCATGCAAACAGATAATTTTCTGCCTTGGTTTTAAAGGGATACTATGCAACTTCTTTATATTTTTAAACAATTTACTTGAGCTGGTATGAAATTTCACTCAGACCTCCACTGCCCTCTGTGGCCAGAATATCGCACTTGCAACTTTAGTGTGGTGGGCCGCCTGTTGGACACAAAATGGAGCTGACATACCTGGCACTGCAGTCTTCTTCTAACACGTTTCTTGCATGTTTTAGATCAGCAGTTCCCAAACTTATTTAGACGCGCACCCCCTTCTATGTCCCGACCATGTTGACGCACCCCCCAGCCCCCACATCAGGGCATGGCTATATATATATATATGTGTGTATATATATATATATATATATATATATATATATATATATATATATATATATATATATATATATATAATCAGACGTCAAGCTAAACAGTCACTCGACAGTCAGGGTTAAAAAATATATGATCGACCTTTTTCCTCATCACTTTCATTTTTTAAATAGTAATTAATAAACATTCAGTACCATTACAATTTCCTTTGATTTAATTTAAAATAAATATTTAGAGTGCCCAGGTAGCACATAAACAGTGCAATTTAACGGTTTTCTTAAAGTAGGAACGTTCAACCTGTGGCCAGAGCTCTCTCCTTTCTTCTGCTCTGCGTAACTGGTCACCTACTTGTGCGTAATCAAATGTCTATAGGGGAAAAGATGGAAAAGCTATAGCCATGAGGTTCACTTTTGCCTCAGACCGACTTATTGCTGTTTTATGGTGTGGCTGAATCTGCGATCCGCTGCCACGCGGACTGGAATAACAAATGCTGCAGTAACAGGAGTTGTGGTCAGGTTCATGAGGAGTCACATGGCTGGAGCGGACTCGATTTTAATACGTCATCCCAAAATAGAAGCTAATATCTTAATATGACCGTGAATGAAAAATGTTGTTATAAAACCTCTTAAAAGTTTTTATCACAGAGAAGGCAGCGCTCATTTCTGCCTTCAGTCTGACGGCACAGCGCAGCACAACGCCGGAGTTTGTGCAGCGTGCGCTTATTGAATCTGTGTGTGTATGTGTGTGTGTGTGCGTGTGCGTGTGCTGCACAGCTCCGTGAGCCGCTCCATGAGCACTTCCAGTCACAGCGTCTTGTTATTGGCGCTATTTAAACCAAAATTACTTATGCCCAGCCCAGAAGTGCTCACATGTGCAAAATTAATAACGTACACTAGGGGGTGCTAAAAGCAACCAAAACTGCCAAGTGTGCCTTTTAACTGTGCTGCAAAACTGTACATCATAATTAAGACCAAACAACATTACTTTTTTAGTTGTTTAAAATGTTGAGAAATTGGTATACCACTTTGAGCATGCATCACAAATACATTTCTTGACATTCAATTCAAATTTATTTATGTAGCGCCAAATCACAACAAGAGTCGTCTCAAGGCACTTCATATGGTAAACATTCCAATATAGGTCAGTTCATTAAGCCAATCAGAAAAAAGTTTCCTATGGAACCCAGCAAATTGCATCAAGTCACTGACTAGTGTCAGTGACTTTACAGCAATCCTCATACTAAGCAAGCATTAGCGACAGAAAATAAACATAGCTAATAATTAGAAAAAGACATCAGTTGAGCTTACAAGTCATACCCCATCCAACCACCTTGTGTATGAATTATTATCAGAAGCCAACTAGTAAATAGTCCTTCATCTTAATTTTGACTAATCAGTTTAGGTTCATTTATTTACCAGATACAAACCACTACCTTGTGTAAGTAGAAATATTAAAGCACCATAAAGTTTTCTGTTTCTCCCTCCTACTGGTTGAAAGTGAAATTACAACTGTCGTAAACAACCCTGCCACAGCCTATTTTAGCTTGTGCTAATAATGAGTTAACACTAAAACAAGCCAGCTGACACTAAAGAAGCACTGTTTGGCGAAAAATCATTATTTACAAGTCCAGTAGCAACAAAGCTAGCTCACCAGTAGTTTAGCTCCCTCAAACTAATGTAGGCCACACTAGTTTTAGCTCTTTGCTGTGCCTCCAAAGGGATAATAATAGGGCTGTAGCGAAGCCTCGATGACGTCGACGGCTCGATTCTAAAAATTTGTCGACGTCAGATCCAGTAGTCGACGCACCATGCCCACTTGTTGCATCCCCAGGAGTTTGTAAATAGAGGTGGAATCTGCCTGTTTTTCCTCTAGTTCGCCCTCTTCTCCGCCTTCACTAGCATCTCTGCCAAATACTGAAGACCCGGAACAATGTCCGTCTGCTGCTAGATTCCTTTCCTGTTTTGCCCGCACTCGTCTCCCGGCAACGGACAACAACTTCCGGGGTCAGATGCGCTGCACCACCTCTACCGTAGATGTAGAAAATTACTGGGAGCGTTTCTCCCTTCATAAAGGAGCTTCTTTCAGACATTAGGAGAGCTGTTTTGGTGGTAGCAGTCTCTCCTCCGTGCTAGTCTGTTTGCTGCTGGGTATTTTTGGTTTATTTAAACTCGGTAACTTGAACTTAACGTTGGTAAAGCTACTGTTAGCATCGTAAACAACTTCTTGCGTTGGGATAAGCTGTTGCGTTTTGGTTTAGAGTTCATCTTTTTTGTAGTGTAGATCTCCCTTTTATTACATTTAGAGTGTTGTGGGTTTTCGGTTTAGTGTAAAATATCACCTGAGTTTGGTTTAACCACCCAGTTTAGAGTTTGGACTTTTGGAGATCCTTATTTTGGTCCAGAACCCTGTAATCTTTGCCCAGTGGGACATCCCTACTTATTTTTACTTTTGTTTTAATTCCCCACAGGCAGAATTAGTTTTATTATTCCCAACCTGTGGATGGAAATATTTGTTTTTTTTTCTGTAGTTGTAAATAAACCTGATCATCATTTTAACTTTTAAATTTTCTGTTATTGTCCCTTCCTTTTTGTAGACGAGCCAAACTCCCCAGGAAGGGTCGTAACACCACTCGTCTCACACACATAAGTGACCAAAACAAAGCAGCATGGAGACACTCCGTCTCCAACCACCTCTCAGGCAGCAGCCTGCACTCTTAAGTTCCACACGTCACCAGAACATAACCAACCGCAACACAATAAAAGCAGTGTTATACAAAATGGAACGCCTGCAGAGTTTATTCTCTTACAGTAACAATTTATCAATTTTTGAGGAATTTATTAGAGATTTTTTGGTTTTTATTAACTGTGCAATAGAAAAATAATCATTGGATTAATTGTCTAAATAGTCATTAGAATAGTCGACTATTCGATAAAATAATCGTCAGAATAATCGTTTTAAAAATAATCGTTTACCCCCAGCCCTAGATAATAATAATAATAGTAATAATAATGCATTCAACTTATATAGCGCTTTTCTAGACACCCAAAGACGCTTTCACACACTCTCACATTCACACACTGCTAGTGATGGTAAGCTACTTGTAGCCACAGCCGCCCTGGGGAGGTCTGACAGAGGCGAGGCTGCCATTTGGCGCCGTCGGCCCCTCTGACCACCACTAACACAGGCAAGTTGGGTGAAGTGTCTTGCCCAAGGACAGAACAGCAGGATACCCGTGGCGGGAGCTGGAATCGAACCCATGACCCTCTCCGATCATGAGGCCACCCGCTCTACCACCTGAGCTACTGCTGCCCCTATATAATCAGATTACTCTCTTCCTTTTACTTCCAGGCACTGCTGTGATGTAAAAAAAAAAAAAAGCTATTTTCTTCTTCTTGTGCTTCTTAGTGACTGTCGGTATAATGAAAAAAAAAACTAACTAGGGCGTGCCAACTTGGGTGCCTTTCAATTCAGAGTTTTACGATTTGATTATCAAACAATTATCATGATTACCATGATTATCACTATTGTTGAAGCTTTCTTTTCATTGCTTAGAGTTTTTTTCTCACAACAAAGATTTTTCATACTTTCAAATGAGAAAGTAAACACGGGCAGTCAGTTTCACTTTTGTAAACGGAATCCGTTGAGACGGCAAACTGGAGCGATGCAGAGATACAACGCTTCTGGATGTAGATCTGAAGCACAGATCACCAGACAGTTGACGTGGGACTGTGAAAGACAACTACCGTTTGGAGTGGCTCGTGAACGAACTTGAGGAGCGTTACTTCAATTGGCATGAAAAAACAAGTGCATCTGAGCTAAAAGGAAGTCTGTGACAGCACGGAGTCTACCTCCGCACCCACTTTATACCACCATTGTGTAATTTTTTGTGTATAATACTTATGAATGACCAAAGGCTCCATGATGCTGCCTTAGCTTTGCAGCGAAGTGGCACAGTTGTTTTATAAAACAGGCTGGAGTTGCGGACAAGTTTGATTAATCCTTCCTCAATTGTTGGTTGACTGGGAGGAACAGTTTCTCTTCATCTAACCCGAGATTAAAACGTGAGTGGTGCTGTTGCATGTTAGTAAGTGTTGCTGTTGTCTTTTCATTTAGTTTTAAACAACTTTCCTTTATTCTTGATGAATAAATCTCATGCTCAGTGACTGAAATGCTTTTGTTTATTTCTGCTGGTCCGTCCCTTAAAGTGTCCGGTTGGCATGTGCAACCTTAACCCCTCACACACACTTTGCAGCTGTCTTTTGGCAAATATTTATAATAGTTTTTCAATGTTTACAAATTGTAAATTAGCACGTCACATAATGATGCATTGTTTAAATGGTGAATTGGCACACCACGTCTTTATATGAGCTACTGGCACAGTAAACGGCAATCGCTGTAAAGCAAATAGAGATCTGCACTAGTGCACCTACTCGTACAACAATGCTGTTTAGTATGGTTTCTGGTCAGCACTGGGCTACAGAATGCTGTCTGATCAGAAGCTGCTCAATCTCATGGCTCAATAACCACGGAAATCAGTTTGAACGCAATAGCTTAATGTGTTAAAAAACACTTTAGTGTTGCTTTAATATAGGAAATGGTCAGGTAGAGGTGGTTTTCTTCTAATTTTCACATTCGTAACTTATTATCTCCCACCTTCATAATTTAATTTTTGGATTTATAAGCTTATCATTTATGTTATTTAAAGTAAAAGTTAAAGTATCTGGTTTCTTTTTTAACTATAGAGAATCAGATGACTCAGGTCCACTATGAATGGATGCATTTAGAACGGAGTGGGGTTGTTTCCATTGTCCCGTACACACAGGGTCACACAAGTTGTACTGTGCCCGCTCACCCTAACATTCCTAACCCCCCAGTCTCCATTCCATTCAGATTCATTTGTGCTAACACAAATTCACACACATCCCGGTTATCGAACAATGCTTGCAGTTGCCAGACTCTGGAACGTGACACAATCATGGCTCTGCTGACTGAACTGCCTTTCATGACTTTCTACCTCATCAGAGCAGAATTTATCTACTGTTCATATAGTTTCTGTACTGCAGGAGCATAAATATTTTATTCCATAATACCAGGGTAATAATATTGTTTTTGTTTAAATACTTGTTTGATTTTCTTAAAAGCCTTCATCGAAATGAAATCTGTGTAATAAATCTACTAGCTTGTAAAGTTCTTTGTTTTATTTTAAGCATCACAGTAAAGTTGGCAAAAGAAGATATTAAGCAAAAGTTAAGACTTCCGTGATGTTTTTCTTTTCCAAAAGGGGATCTTGTAAAACAGATTTTTGTAATGATGTTAATTGTTGATCACGTTCTTTCATCACTGAACAACCACTTTGACCATTGTTATTAGACTCCGCTTTTTTCATGTTTTTGTCCCGACCAGTATCATTTTCCTTTTTGTCTTAAAAATTCCTTTGTTTGGGATTACACTTGCTGCTTGAAAGATGTCGATCTTCACAGCACTCCGCTATGCTACAGTTACTTAAAGTGAAGGGAATAAAAGCATCCTTTGAATGAATGTAGGACGTGTACAGTAGGAGTTCTGTTCTCTTGAACTGAAGCAGGTCAGCCTCTGTGTCAGGACAGCAACAGGTACAGGTCTCCTCGGTCTGACTCCTTCAGACCTGATTCACTGCCAGCTCTCCAAATCAGAAAACCTGTTTTAAATGTTGGCAGCAGTTTAATTTTGGCAGGACATTTAACATTTCACTCTGAAGACCTTAATGCTATCTAAACAAGCTTCTTTTTTGTCATATATTGACGTAAAATGTAACGTCCCGTTATGTCCCTTCAAAGGAGAGAGACCTAATACAATTGGGTTTTTTAGGGAGTCATGAAAAAGTGAAATACGATGCATCTCTCATCAATCGTTTGAAATTATTTAGTTTATTTTAAAGATGTAACTTTTAGATATTGTTCATTTTCTTCTTCCTTTATCTTCTACTTTCTCTAAAACAACGGGAGATACTGCGTTAAGATATTCTAAATGTTGACTTAAACATTTAGATGAATTGAAACACTGGTCATTTTTAAATAGTTATTGCTTTTTGATTCAGTTATCACTTCAGTCCAATGTCAAATGCATACCAGCAGAAGCTTACAGTACTGGTCTTGAGAGTTGTAATCCCCATTAGCTTGCTGGGAGAAAGGGATCAACTCTAATCTTGATTAATCTAGCCTATTGCACCTCCCTTATTCTAGGCCTTGGTGGTCTGACATTAGTGGAAGAAGCTTATCTGTATAGTTTGACACTGTGTCCATGACTTGCAATGCTCGATCCTTGTTGTGTTGGAATTTGAGAAATGTCAAAGAAAAATCTTAAAACTTTTGTAAGATTTGGTAAATTGAGTGCTTTAAGAGCTCAATATATTACCTCTACTTATGACCAAAAAGCTGTGATATTCTATATGAATACAGAATATCAACCTGCTTGGTCCTTGTATTTTAATCAGAAGATTCTAGAATTCTTTGTTCATTCAGGGATTGTAAAAACTTCGTTTTGATTCAAGAAAGTGACAGGTTTGTAAAAGTAAGAATTTATTTCTCAAACAATTAAAACATGACAAGTTAACTAATATTTACTGTGATGAATGAATCTAGATGTAGTATATGGTGCCTACAGTCAGGTCCATAAATATTGGGACATCGACACAATGCTAACATTCTTGGCTCTATACACCACCACAATGGATATCAAATGAAACGAACAAGATGTGCTTTAACTGCAGACTGTCAGCTTATATTTGAGGATATTTACATCCAAATCAGGTGAACGGTGTAGGAGTAACAACAGTTTGCATATGTGCCTCCCACTTGTTAAGGGACCAAAAGTAATGGGACAGAATAAGAACCATAAATCAAACTTATGCATGGGGGGGGGGGTCTTGGGGAGAAATTATGACAAGTAGGGCTGGGCGATATGGCAAAAATAGAATATCACGATTTTTCCAATATTTTATCACGATTTTGATTTTATCACGATTTTTTTATCCATGAATAGCATAACTTCAATTGCGTATTAAAGAAGAGAAACATTGAATAAATAAACATTTATTCATATTAGGGATAATCAACACAGTGCTAACACACTTATATTTTAAACTCACACCAGAGATGATAAAAGCCCTGAGAGAAACAATTACAAAAATCAGTTTATCTCGTTTTTCAAGTAACTTAACATAAATTAAATTCGTAAACATATTTAAAGTGCAAACATGTCAATTGCAAACGTATTGTGCAAACATTAACTTGTTCAAAATACTATGTAGCTCCCAGTTGCTCATGTAGTGGATAGTTAAACTCAAATACGGCTCTGATGTGCGGCTGGACCAGAGATCGCTTGTGGTAGCAAATAACTGCGCATTCTGAATATTTTCTGCAACAAGTCTCTAAATAAAGTAAAATTTTCCAGTGCAGATTGGAGACAACCCATAGAAGCACTGATTTGATCTCATTTCAGAGAAAAATAGAACAGGTTAGATGCACCTAATAAATAAAATTACTAACAAACTCAGGAATCTTTCTTTGCTTCACCGTTCTGGTGCTGAAAATATCACTAATGCGGATCAAAGGAGATACACAGATGAATGCACTTCTTATTATTTGGAAACTACATTTACTGCAGCTGGCAGAGGCAGAGATTGTTTCTATTGATACACGGAGTTTACAGAATCATTTTAAATTGTAATAGGGGAAGACTGCAGGAGGGAGCGGTAAAATACAGGGGTCCCCAGCAAAAACAAGAAACTACGAGTCTGATGAAACCCGCTGGTTTTCCATCAGGCAGTCACGGGGCAGCTCCAACGACCCAGTGACCGAGCTCAGTCCGGTACCGACACCGGCTCGGCAGAGGGTGGACGAGCGGAGGCGGCGTCGTGCTCTGCTTAAGAAGCGGTGTTATTTTCCTCAGATTTTATGTGTCACAGTTTATCGGCCTCCTAAGCAGAATGCCATTTTTATTCAAGAATTTTCAGAGTTTTTATCAATCCTGCACAATTCCTTTGAAAGGATCATTTTAGCCGGTGATTTTAATTTACATATAGATAATCCTTCTGATCCTTTTTCAAAGGAGTTTTTAAATATTCTGAGTTATATGGATTTTAGTCAACATGTCACACAGCCAACTCACAGCAGAGGACACACCCTGGACTTGGTCATCACGTATGGCCTGACCACCAGTGTGTCCTCTGTTATTGATTTGGCTGTATCTGATCACTACTGTGTATTTTTTAGCATCACCAGTTTTATCCAGCTGGAACCCTCTGTGAGAACTGTAAGGAAGCGTCATCTCACCCCTGAAGTGGCTGCAGGTTTTCTTGAAGTTTTTAGAAAGATCCCTCCCACTCCGGTAACTGCCTCTTGTGATTTTACTGTCAATGATTTTAACAGTAGACTGAAATCCGCTCTCGACCTGCTCGCTCCACTTAAAATCAAAAGTTTTTATTCAAAACGTGCTTCACCGTGGAGAAATGAAAATCTAAAGAAACTAAAGAGAAATTGCAGGGTTGCAGAGCGGAGATGGAGAAAGAACAAAACAACTATAAATCATCAAATATATACAGAGCTACTTAAATCATATAATAACGCAGTGAGAAATTCAAGACACGCATACCTTTCCAAACTCATTCTAGACAATAAACACAATCCCAGAATACTTTTTTCCACCATAAACAACATTTTAAACC